>JACRUU010000023.1:11554943-11737443 GCA_030449085.1 Kryptopterus vitreolus
AACGAGGCCTGTTGGTTTTCAGTTCTGTTAAAGCTCTTTGCTGGAATCTCCAACCTCGGAAATCCAGTGTGTTCACAGAAGCTCACTTTGTGAACAAGATTTGGGCTTCAAATAAGGGTGTTTACACCGTTTACAACCTAGTCTTCCCATGTTTGCATGACTTTTATCTTGGTCATCCAGATATGAACTCAAAACTTTAGGAGCTGGGGTTTTGAAGATGCTCTGACTCCATCATCTGGCCATCACAAGTTGGCCCTTATCAAACTCACTCAAATACCTTCTTGCCCACTTGTCCTGCTTCTACAACATCAGTGTTCACCTGCTGTGTAATACTGTATACCCCACCCACTAACAGGTACCAGGATGAAGAGCTAAATCGCTATATACCGTGTCTGGTTGGTGTATTCTGACCTACAATATATTTAAATGTAAAATTAGTGTTCGGAGAAAAATGTTTGGCTGCATAAATGTTCAGATTGTGGTGCTATACTATATACAAACCGTTTACAACCTTTGACCTAGCCTTCTCATGTTTGCATGACTTTAATCTGGGTCATCCAGTTTCCTCCCACCACCCGAAACCTGCTGAATACACTTCAGTAGTAGGTTTTGCAAGGTGGGCGTTTTTTTTTCCCCGGGTATCTCACCCCATTTCTCCTTTGCGTTATATTAAGCTGCATTCTTCTAGGCAGGCTTTCCACTATATTTTGGGACATTCGATTGTGAAAATTCTTTAGAAACTATGTGCTAAAGTCTGAATGAGTGCCATAAAGTATACATAAAGTGTGCCCTAGACATGATATATATATATATATATATATATATATATATATATATATATATATATATATATATATATATACTTCCATATTAAAACATGTTCACTCTGTTGGAGATGCTGAAAGTGTGTGTGTGTGTGTGTGTGTGTGTGTGTGTGTGTGTGTGTGTGTGTGTGTGTGTGTGTGTGTGTGTGTGTGTGTGATGTGATGGGTTGGCATTCCATCCAGGGTTGTATCCTGCCTTAATGCCCATAGACACCTGAGATAGGCACAGGCAACTCCCCGTGACCCGAGGGAAGATCGGATAAAGCGGTAGGTTCGGTAGAAGATGAATGAAAATGAATAATGAAATGAATGAATGTATATATATATATATATATATATATATATATATATATATATATATATATATATATATATATATATATATATAATATACTTCCATATTAAAGCATGTTTCACTCTGTTGGAGATGCTGAATGTGTGTGTGTGTGGTGTGTGTGTGTGTGTGTGTGTGTGTGTGTACGTGCGTGGTGTGGGTAATCCCATTATGTGACCCGTCGCCAGAGCGTCGAAAAGCTGCGCAGGCGCACAAGCCCTAGCTAGAGGAGCGGCCGAAAAAACAAAACAGCTGTGCGAGCGCCCACAATGCAATTCGGTGGCTTTTACGGACTCGGGCTTTGATTTCTTGTTCTCCGTCACATAAATAAATAAATAAATAAATAAATAGATTTATACATTTATATATTCAATAGAGCGCATTCGCGATGGCTAAGCGCAATAAAGCGGGACTTATGGCTGTGTAATAATAATATGCTCCCCAGCAGCACGGCGGACGCGCGGCCACGACCGGACCAGCCTCAAAATGAGCACCGGCTTCAGCTCCAACTCCTGCCGGTTCGCGGATTACTTCGTTATCTGCGGACTCGACACCGAAAGCGGACTGGAACCCGACGAGCTGTCCGGTAAGCATGCACCACCTCCGAGCCCTTTTTTTTTTTTACCCGTTTCTGATTAAATTGTGTTTGCGTTTTTAACCCAAACCGTGTTGTTTTGTTTTCCCTTTCCCCCTTTCACACACACACACACACACACACACACACACACACACACACACACACACACACACACACATCACTGACATTTACAAACATCACATTTATTTTTAACTGAAATGTTTACCAACGAGCTCTTCTTTTACTATATGGTAGGCACCATTTATCCCAATACCCCCCCCCCCTACCCCCCCCCCCCGAATGTTCATGTCGAAGGCCTACTTATGTTATTTATTTATTTGTCTTTTTATTTATTTGTTTGTTTATTTATCTATTACATTGTTTGTTTGTTTTCCACTTTTATGCTCGACACGTCCTCCCGACACTCAGCAGGGCTTGGAAACAGAGGTGCATTGACACTGCTTTCATCCTCTCCGTTTCCATACAGTTTATCGTGATTAAAGGTTCAATGGGCTTTTTTTTTTCTTTCAGTGCTTACTTGTAAAAAAAAAAGCAAACAAAAAACAACAATAAGCGAAAGATTTACAGGACATGAGAGAATATATACAAGGATGAAGCTGTGGGGGCACGGTGGCTTAGTGGTTAGCACGTTTACCTCACACCTCCAGGGTCCAGGTTCGATTCCCGTCTCACCCATGTGTGTGTGTGGAGTTTGCATGTTCTCCCCGTGCATCAGGGGGTTTTTCTCCGGGTTCTCCGGTTTCCTCCCGGTCCAAAAACATGCACGGTAGGTTGATTGGCACCTTGGAAAATTGTCCCTAGTGTATGAATGTGTGTGTGTGCCCTGTGATTGGTTGGCATTCCATCCAGGGTGTATCCTGCCTTAATGCCCATAGACGCCTGAGTGGGAGACAGACTCCCAGTGACCCGATCGGATATATTGGTAGAAGATGAATGAATGAATGAAGCTATGGTTTTGAAGAAGTTCATGTTCTGAATATGTTCCCTAATACTTATTAGATCATTAGAATTATTTTATAGATACTGTACAATAAGAGGCAATTATATTGTAGGTCCGGGGTTTATCGAACCTGGGCGGAGATGTGGGCTCAAGGAGTAAAGAAATCAGAATGTCATTTTATTTTGTACCAGGTATCATGTAGCAGGAATTTGTCATGGTGTGCTGGCTCTATAAAAACACACAAAGTAGGCGATTGAAATGAAGTAATTGAGTAAAAAAATAAAGATATTGGTAGTACAGTAAGTTCAGGGTATTTCAAATTGAGGCAGCGCAAATGATCATTTTTTGGAAAATGTGTTCATGCAATCAAAATATCAAAGCCATTTAACCATCTGAGATGTCATTAGAGAGGTCGTCCCAATATACATTATGTTTATGTGTAGGTCACGTAACCCGTTCAATTGAAAACAAATAAGATTGTATTGCGGCAGTGCTTCACGTTTTGCATTTGGATAGATTTGTTAAAGGTAAGTGTGGATATTATTATGACCTTCAGATTGCATGTTTTTTTAGAGGTGACAGAATGCTCACTTACAACTAGCAGAAACTAGCAGCCTTTTTCTCACATGTACATTACAGCACAGTGTAATTATTGCTTTGTATAATCCCAGCTGTTTTTTTGGCGCTGGGGTCAGAGCACAAACTCAGCCATGATACAGCGCCCCTGGAGCTTGGTGATACCGGGGCTCGAACCCCTGACTTTCTGATCGGTAGCCCAGCACCTTAATCACTCACCCCACCCCCCTCCTATTTAAATAGAAGGAAATGAAGGCCTGACTGAAATAAAGCAGAACCCAGCTGTTTTTTGTGTATGTGGTGATGTAAGACGTAAAGTAAATATATTAGTGTATTTTTTTTTTCCTGCAGAGAAAGTTTGCGAATATTCCTTTGTTATTACACTGTTATAATGTTCTTTTAAAAAATGCCAGAAGTGAAATTTCCGATTTTGAGTCTCGATCGATGTAGCGTCCCTTTACCAGTTTATCTGACAAACCAGCTGTGAATTTAATTGTTTTTGGAACAATCTTATCTGTTTGAGCAGATAAATTAGTTATTTTATCTGTCTAGCTCATTAGTTATGAGCTAGACAGACTAAAGCGACTAAAACTCTTCTAAGTGCTGTTTAAGTTGAGAGGAATTTTTACTAGAATTGTGGGTAAGGTTGGAAAACGTACAAAATTTTGGAAGTGAAGAATCTTGGCAGCTTCCTATGAATTCTTTCTCCGGCATAATCGTACATACTGTCCTCTATTTGCGTGCGCTACATGTTGTAGTACATTTGTCAGTTGATTACTATCGAATAACAGGTAAAAAGACTTTTTTATCCCTTGACTTTTTGCTGTACTGCAGTCAGTTACAAAAGAAATAAAAAACCTTGGCCTAATCCGGCTACAGCTGTGCTTATTAAACTCCGCGTGGTTTGGGTCACGTTCGCCTTCAGTTGCAAAACTGTGGAAGAAACTGTAGGTCAACTGTGTAAAAACACACACTAAAAAGATCTGTAGTGGGATATATATTTTTTTAGCAATATTAAGTAAACATGTTTGTAAAAGTGTATTTTGAGTTCATTGGTTATGCCTAAGAAGCACACTGAACATAAATCACTGTGTACAGCATATACACAGATCACACACATACATACGTGATTATTACGTGCAGTCCCCTCATGTTTTAGAAAAATCCTCTCCCGGAAGGTCAGGGCTTTTTCTAATGAGTTCAGACCTGAAGCAACTTTTAGGCAGAGTCTCATGAGATGTCATTAGCAGCTCAGTAGTTCCCCCGTGAATTTCCAGACATTTTGTTTGTTCGGTTGTTGACTCTCTCTCTCTCTCTCTCTCTCTCTCTCTCTCTCTCTCTCTCTCTCTCTATGAAAAGCCCTTTTTCAGCATGTTTTATAAAGAGGCGCTTTTACGATTTCCTCTCATTGATTTGTTATTCTATTCTTCATTAATATTCATCATGCATAGTGCAGTAATAATAATTGTGATGATGTGAGTAAACAGAATGTGTGTTTCACGTCTTTGGAAATATGATGTAGCATATTAAAAACGTGCTGTAATTTATAAAGTGGAATTATTTTATTATAATTACGATGATCACGTGTGACGCGTTCCAAGAAACATCATGTATATTTTTCACCTTTTTAAGGTGCTGTAGATTGGAATTGGAAGTGGAATTGTGCTTTCAACCGTTTTGGCGATTTTGTGTATGTGGGCTACGACGTTTAGGGACACAGTAAACTGTGAAGAGTGATCATTTCCCACTCAAAACATGGAACTGTACAGTCAGTGTTACAGATATGCTAAAGTAATACATCACGGCGTTGACTGATTTCATGCAAATACTTGTTTATGCAGCGTAACTCATTCACGGTACGAAAGGCTACTTTGTTTACTGTTAAACTGCATAAGCAAATATTTTGCTTTGGCATCATTTGAAATTTGGGTCGAGATATCTAGTACAAACTCTACGTTGAGTGGGTGTATCGTTCGCTTTTCTCTAGTCTGCGGTCAGAAATTCTGGTTTGGCGCACAGCATTAAATCGTTTCGGTAAAGCACAAAGAACACGCAAATGCTTAGCGAGATAACTGCCAGAACGACAACCTTGAATCATGTCTGCAGGCCAAGATTGCAACACATCAACTGAAAGTTAGCTAAGAGAAAGCAGAAAATATTAATGAAATTATTCCTGTTCACAATATTGAGTAACTCATCTTCCTCTTGTGGTTCTTTGTGCAATGCATCAATGGTGAGTTTGAAACGAGGAGACTCACAAACCACATTCATTCATTTCTTTCAAGTTATGTTGCTAATTGGGAATTTAATTGCACCGTTTATAATCTGAGAGGACAAATTATTTGGTATTTTTCTGTATTCTTTGGACAACTACATTCAATTCTATACCTTTTTAATGGCATTTTTTCTTTCTTTCTTTTTATGTTCAAACAACACATTTGGTCAAAGGGTGCCACTATTTTAGGATATAGATTAGGGCTGTCTGTGTTATTAACACATTAATGCAAATTCACTTTAACGCCACTAATTAACGTAGTGTGCATTACTATGTGAGTGATCTGCTCCTTGGCAAATGATCGAAACCCGGATAACAAGAGAACGAATGAATAAAGAAACTTCAGTGCATCCACTCACGCTTCCTAAATTTCCCCCAATTACGCCTACTGGCTGCGTATTCACAACAGCTATGAGCTCCTCACTATGTTAGCGTATATTATTGTATGGAACCTTACGCAAGCGCAAACGCATTCCCAAATCCGTATTATGAAATAAAGCGCATTTTATCTTTTGTGAATGCAATGCACTTCTATATAAGCTCAACGGATCACCAGTTTATATGGAAAAGCAACTGGAACAGAATTCTTAAAGGAGCCACGTCCCATATATTACAATTACAACAACCCCTACACAAAGTAACATTGACATTAACAAGAAATTTATATTAAAAGAATAATTTCGAGAGAAAAAAATCCTATTAAATAATCAATCATTTTATTAAAGGGAGAGATTTTGAAAGAAATGTATCTAATTATAACACCTGTTAAAGGTAGAGTATTAGAAACATCAAAAGTATTCATTAATGGTAAATTGAAAACGTGCGATTAATCTCGAGTTAACTCGTGGCAATCATGCGATTAATCGCAATTAATTCGATTGGCAGCCCTTAATTGAAATATATTGTAATACTGCTGCACACAACATATATTAATGTAAATGAGAATCGGGCGTATTAAAAATCACCTCGAGAGACTAATACTCTTCTGATTACGCTATAATGTGATTGAACGTAAAGCATCTTTTGTTTTTCTGATTTGTCACAGCTAAAATCCCAAACCAATGTAATGCTTACCAAAATAATTCTGCTGCTTCATCTTTTTTTTTTTTTTTTTTTTTTTTTTTTTTTTTTTTGCTAAAGGCCACTGTTTTCAGCAAAGATACATAAACATTTGCTCGTTGTGCAAAAAACACAGCACATCCTTCCCTTTTCTGATGTTCCGTTTAGCGTTTCGCGCACTTTCTCTCAGTATGACCAAGCGCCTGATTTATACTCAAATAGCTTTGTGCCTTCAGCCCTATTAAGGTGATTGAGATTATCTTGTGTTGAGTTGTGATAAGAGTGTTCTGAACTACTTGAGAGTGTCGCTGCATTTCCCTGTGGTGACTCACTGCATCAGGGCGAATGCCATACGTGTTTTGGGGGGTTAATGTAGTTCTTGGCAGAGTTGCAACAGTGCAGTCAGTAGTCCAGGCGTGCTTCTGAAACCCTTGTGACATTTTTTTTTTTTTTTTTTTTTTTTTTTTTTTTTTTTTTTTTTGCGGGGTGCATTCTGAATCTGGGTCGCTTGTTGCAGTAAACAATGATAATGTATGCGTAAGCAGCGTTTTAAAGACATAAGCTTGTGGTGTCTTGCTTGTAATACGATGCACATATTATTAGATCACAGACACTGACCATACATATGTTTCATCATTGTATATTAATGTAGTTATAATACTGTATAATGAATGTTTTTTTCATACATGGCTGAGTATTTAAAATAATTGCTATAAACACTCATGATTATCTTTTTATCTATTATATGGCGGTCCCTGTGAGAGTATATTCCCAAATCTGGTGTGAACACGATATATTTTTTCGAATACAACCCACTTCTTCAGCATTTCTATAATAAGAGCATATACAGAATTGCTTGTTCGAACTCATACAGTTTTTGTAATGTTGTAAAATACCCATGAAATAAGCAGTGTTGGGGAGGTTACTTTGGAAATGTAATAAGTTACAGATTACAAATGACCCTATTCAAAATGTAATAAGTAGTGTAACTTTTCAATTACTTTATAAAAGTAAAGTAGCTAATTACTTTTTGATTAATTTCAGGTTCTAATTGATATTTCCAACTAAATCATTTCCAAACATTTATAACTTTAAAGTGAACCTTACAGTAGTATTCAACGCTTGTTTTACTGTTATCACTTGAATTAAGTTTATACAAATGTTATTTTTAAGCACACCAACACCAAAGTCAGACTTCATAAACAAAAATTGATGTAATAATGTTTTAGAAATAAAATATTTGCATAGCTATAGAGGACACACTGGCAAGTAACATGGTGGAGGCGGGAATTGAACCCCCAACCCTGGAGGCGTGAAGGTGTGGATCCAACATATCCAAACTTCATAAAGAAATTACATTTTTTAAAGAAATTTAAAGATGTAACCCTCATTGTAATCGTTAACATTTTCATAAGTAAATCATAAGTACGTTAACATTTTTCATAAATGTTACTATTTTAACTCAGTAACTTTCATAAGTAATGCTATATATATATATATTTATATATATATATATATATATTATATATATATATATATATATATATATATATTATATATATATATATATATCATATTTTATTTATGTGCCAGACACCCTTATCCAGAGTGACTTGCAACTGAGGGTTAAGGGCCTTTCTCAAAGGCCCACTAGTGGAAGCTAGGTGAATCTTGGATTTGAACCTGTGACCTTCCGGTCTAGAGCCCAATGCCGCAAACACTGAGCTACCACCTACCCATAGTATTCACGTTGCACATCTTTGAACCAAACCCTGGTCACTTTCAGCCCATTTAATTACAATGATGGTTATGTTGATGATGATGATGATGATGATGATGATGTTCACATCATTGATTACTCTTTTTTCCAAATTTGTGTCTTTGCCTACAAAATTACAACCCTGGATGGCTCCAGGTCGACATCTTGTAAGCCAAAAGGCCCGTGATTTGTGAAATTTCCCAGGACGAAACTGTAGGCACAGTTACAGACGTAAACACACTAAAAGGTGCACACACCGGTGCTCGAGATGTTCACTGTAGCAAGAGCAGGATAAACAGACTTAATGAGTCTCTGCTTTACCTCTGGCCCACGTGCATCTGTTTGAGGCCCTATTTCTAATTGTAGTTTTGTGCCGTTTTAGGCAAATTGCGTATTCACACAGTTTAAGTGAATCGAATCTATACACAAAGGTACGCTCACAAATACGCCCAACCGATACGGATGGCTATAGAATACATCATTCTTCTGAAGAAGTGAGCAGGCCTTGGAGCACTCGTCTTCTACTTCTCCTTTTGTGTGGTGTTACACAAGCTCACTTTCCCTCTCTTCTAGAGAGCAACTCTCATTCTGTTTTTCTTTTCCTCCCACGCTGTGGAGAGGGAAGAAAGTACTCCCACTCTAAAGCTCCACAAAGCCGGTCCTGTTAGCGCAGGGGTGTCTCTGTAGCGCAGACTGTTTTTTTGCTACTGATGTTGTTTCTGCTCTTCGAGGAGGAAAAACTCTCTCGCTCTCGCCATCCGACAGCCACATGACCAATTTTGTCTCTCTCTTTCCAGTTGAAAGAGCAAACAGATGTCTTAATGGAGGCCAACAGTGCTTTGGGCACATCTGTGTAGACTGAGTAAATGTGTATGTACAAACTCAGAAACAATGGCTGTCTTTATTCTATCTTTATTATTTACATCTGGTTTATCGCACTTGAGTAAAGCTGTCTTTCCTTGACAGCGCTGCGCTACACCCTTATGTGGCCTGATCTTTTTTTTTTTTCATCGTGGCTAGTCACGTTAAGATTCTACCTAGTGATAGACATAACGAGGTCTTGAAACCGTTCAGAAAAAACCTGCATCTTTCCGAGCTGCTCGTTAGAGTCATTGATTCTAATCTCAGCGTTTTGTATTCAAAGACTTTCCAATCAAGGGTTTGTTTTTTTTTCTTTAACGAATTTCCCTAACAAGAGCTGTCTGTTGATGTATCTAATCTGACATAAATCTAAAATGCCATTTCACAGTTACAGGTTTCGGCTGCACAATGTCGGGGTTTCCTTTGGCTGAGTAATTATCACACTCTGAATTACCCATGAGACAGAGATTCTGGCTGGCCGCGTCTCAGATTGCAAACAAATGCACCGTTTTTGACGGTTATCAAGTATGCATAACTGTCTAGTGAGCTCATGGGGCGAAAAAAAACGATTTAACTTCTTTCGCCAAACAAATGGCTTGTAGGTCAGCGGATACGTCGCACGAACCCGTCCCATCATGCACCACAAGCAGACAGGGAAAATGCTACCAAGAGATAAGAAGATATCATACTGCATTACTTTGGTCCTGGCTCATAATCGTACAAATACAGAACGCTATTGCCAGCGTTGCTATTTCAAGCAGCCATCCATATGTATTGGCAAGTAAATCTCACGTCTAACCTCATCTATAACAACAGCACAGTGTTTTTTTTTTGTAGCGATGCTCTAATCAGTGTTTTTGTAAGTTTTGTAACTCCCTCAACCCGGTGTTATGAAAGTCTCGTTTCAGAGCTGATTTTGAAACAACAGTAAATTTAGCTCCCCTTCTCATCATGTGGGCGAATGTTGCGCTTTCGATTCCGGTTTCTGTGCAAAAACCTTGGTTATGATCACGGGATGTCCATTTCGTGATTTTGTGCAAGTCAGCCGCATAACGAATCCAGTCGAGCTGCCGCGCTTCTTTTCCGGTCGAAAAAAAATAAAAATTTGTTTGTTTGTTTATTTTATGCGTCTATTTTTTAGGAAACCCCGAAACATTATTTGTTACATGTCTTACGTGTGTTACGTGCGTTCTGAATAATATTTGCATTTTTTTCTTTGGTTTTATTCGATTAAGTCCGCATCTGCTCGGATCAGTTTATTCTCATTTTAAATAATCGTCTAAAAGCAGGCGGTGTGTCGTCTTGACACTTCCCATCTGTCACTCTCCTGGTATTAGGCCAACTCTTAGATCTTACCACTTGTGCATCTTTATTTCAATAGCTACCTAGTTTATTACTTATTAAAATAACAGCAGGATTTCCCAACGCTTCATAGAAAGCGACGGACCATCTCCTTTATCCGCAGTGACAGGGCACAGGGTGAGAGCCTTATTAGCATATGTATAAGGGGTGCCTCCTGCCTGGATACTGTGATTGGTTGGCTCTGCACCACCGGGCTTTTAGCACATTGGGAAGCACAGCTGGGCTCGACACATTTAAATGCGTAACTCCCCCTGGAGTTTCCCATGCACCCCCGCTGGCCTTTTTTTTTTTTTTCAGTGACATCACTCATTCGAGCGAAACTCCTAACTTTCCTGACGTTCAATTATTGATGCGCATGTGAAAGAAGCTTGCAGGGCCAGATTTTCTTTTGTCCCTAGTTAGGTTGTCTTTCTAATTACAAACTGAAATGGCTGCCCCTTTTTTTATGTTTCGAAAAAATGAACTACAGGTCCACTGAAGTTAAATAATAAATAATAACAGATGCTTGTTACAGTGCAATAGAACTACTGATAATAACCATGGCTTCCAAAGCAATCTTGTTGATTTTACAATTTGTAGATTAAGTACACAATGTAAATATTTAATCAAATGTGCTTGTAAAGCATTATATGTTTTTTTACCTGACCCCTCTTGGCACTTCTCAGCCTGGCTGTCTCTCACTCACTGCGTCCTATGTCATGTCTTAAGGCCCCAATAAACAAGCGGGTTTCAGTCACAAAAAAAAATCATTTCCTGTCTGGAAATTTCGAAACCGGATCAACAAAGCTCAAATTCATAGCAGGGGTATGACTTGTGAATTAATGCCGTTCCAATTACTGAGCTGCTCCCTGCAGCCTGAGTCGCCTCATAACCTATAACGAATGCTGCAAACTCCTGCTGAGCTCCCGAGGAAATCAAAACCATGTTTTGGCTGCAGTGTAATAAAACAGGCAAGATTCATTTCAGCAAGTAAATCACACACGCTGGTAAACATCCCTGGTCCTGACCAGACCAACAACTGTGAAAAGGTTCAAATGTGCTCAGTAATTTAAATAAAGTGGACGTGACACACTCTGGTCATTGTCTTTTTCCTGATGTTAACAAACAAGATAGTATTTTTTATCACTTTAAATGATTTATCTTTTGGATTTTGCAAGATATTTGGAATCTCTTTCCAAAGAAGACGCATTGTACTGGTCAAAAACAGAAATTAATCTCTTGACTAAGAAATCTACTGCATATACAGCAAAAGAGCAATATCATACTTTGCACATCTATAAATCATTAAATAATGCTCAAGATCACATCATTCTGTTATTAGACCAAACAAGCAGGGGTCCAGAATTATTCCAGACCCTACTAGACAAATACTAAAAGAGCAAATTTTCCAACAAGATAGTGTTCTTCTGTTAGTGGTGATTGTCCTGTAAGGTTGTTACACTGATGGTGACCTTGTGCAGATGTGTGAATCCAGGTGTGGGCGTGTCATATGCAGATTACTTAAAGACCCCACCCACTACAACAGGGGAGGTGTTTTACTAGATTTTGGAGGGTGGTTATGGAATTGTGTGCTTATTCTCCTACAATAGCACAAATAAAGTCAAACATTGATTTAGAATGACGAGATATGATATTTTTTCGTGGTGTTAAAGAACAAGATAGCATTTTTTATCACTTTAAATGATTTAAATATTTAAAATTTTCTAGACACTTGAAATCCAAGTTCTCCACCCATAAAGAAAAAAAAGCATTAAATTAGTCTTATAAGTGTGACATGGTATTGTATCCATGAATTGTATGTATGTTAGATGGAGTATGGAGTGTATAACCTGACTTGGTATTTCTGGGTCTATAAAAGCTAACAGATACTTTACATATTTTATGTTACTGTAGATATAATTAAAACATTTGAGCATCTATAACTCAATAATCAAAGATTATGTGATATATAACAATTCTATTATTAGACAGAAAAAGGGGGGGTCCAGAAATTTCCAGATCCTTCCAGACAAATACTAAAAGAGCAAATTTTCCAACAACAAAGAAGTCTTCTTTAAGTGGTGATTGTCCTGTAAGGTTGTTACATTGATGGTGAATGTATAGATGTGTGAATCCAGGTGTGGGTGTGTCATATGCAGATTACTTAAGGCCACGCCCATTACAACACCCTATTATACATCCAGCATCTCTTTTGCCGTTGTCCACTCTTATGCGGGAGGAGTTTAACTATATTTCGGAGTGTGGTTATGGAATTTTGTGCTCGTTCTCCCACAATAGCACAAATAAAGTCATGCACTGATGTAGAATGATGATACAATGTTTAAAATGTTAAGGAAGATAAGTTTCACTTCTACAACTATTAATTTATACTTTTATTGCTATTTAATTCCAACACATTTCAAAGCAATTCAGCCACAATGTGATTTATCTTTTTAACTTTCTAGATACTTACTAAATACTTACTTTCTTTATGTTACTAAAGAAAATGTACCAGTATCAAATCTTTTAAGCTTCTGGACAAACACTAAATGAACAAACTTTCCAAAGAAACAGTGCCTGTTTATGGAAGTGGTAGTTGTTCTGAAAGGTTGCTTTGTTGATGGTGACCTTCTTCTGCGACACACTGTGGGCGTATCAAATGCAACATTTTTCATCCCTCACCCAATCAGGCAGCAGGACGAATAGTTTGTCTTTTTAAGGGATCATCTTTACTGACATTTCTGAGACCCGCAATTGAATTATAAAGTAACCTTATTTGTGCAGTTAAACCATTTTGACCAATCAAAAGCTCTGGATGATTCATCTGAGGATGGTGGCATTGCTGTAGTACTGAGGGAGGTGGCAGCCCAGTGGTTAAGGTGTTGGACTCCAGACCAGAAGATCACGGGTTCAAACCCCCCACCACCAAGCTGCCTCTAGTGGGCCTCTAGTGGGCCCTTAAACCTTTGAAACAAAAAGATTTGTTTTTATGTGATAATATAAAAAAAAAGACGCCATGTGGCACTTTATCATTCTAGAACTGTTAAATTGTGGTTGTTTTGGGAGGTTGTTGCACTGATGGTGACCGTGTGTGATAAGACGTTGGTGTGTCGTATTCAAGTCCCCACCCATAAAACAAATTGAGAGAACAGCAAAAAAGCAGTAAATTAGTGTTATAAGTGTTACTAGGTATTAAAGCATTGTACGCGTTATAAGGTATTATATCCATTTATTGTATGTTATTGTATGTATGTATGTATATTAGATGGATTTTGTTTTCTGACTTGCTATTTCAGGGTTGCTTTATTTATTTATTTATTTATTTATTTATTTATTTAACTTTCACACCAAACTAAACCTACTACATTGGATTTTAGAATGTCTGTCTGAGTGTCTCTGGTGTATTTGGAGAAATGCATTGCTTTAAAGCTCAGCAGTAAAATATATCTGTAGTTTATAAACAATATAGATGAAGTAGATGAATACAGACTTGTCAAAAGTTTGCGTGCTAAGCCATTTTAAGTGTTCACGATGTTCTCTCAAAAACTAATTTGAGTCCTGTTAGTGGTGGTTACCTTGTGGGTGCATTTCCCGGGCACCCATTTCCCCCCCGACACACAGTGTACTGGTAGAACTTAAGAACTGCTCTTTCTTTAGAACACTTTGTCAAATTATTAGTGAGGAAACACTATATATTATTATACTAAAGCCTGGCTAGGCAATATATAGAGGTTATGTGCAGGTTCATAATGTCTGGCAGCGAATGATCAGTACAGCAAGTGCAAAATAAGCTCTATTAGGTTCCAGAGGAATGAAAACAGTTGAATCAGAAACCGAAGAAAATGTATTAATATTCTAGTTAATATTGATGAATATTCTAGCTGTCAAGTAAAGTCAATATTAATGCCTATCCGGCCAGCAGCCATTTTGGTTTCCTAATGCATCTACAAGATGTTCTCTCAAGTGTGGGTTTTGCAAGCGCTCTTAAAATCAGACAAAAACCGAGTAATTAATGAGTGTAATAATCTTTCATATGAATTACTTTATTTATTTCATGCACATTTATCTCACTGACAGAAAAGCACTCTGGGCCTGGGTAGTTATTCTAGTGCATTTAAAATGATTGAAAGATTAGATATGCTTTAATGTGTATTTTTTTTTCTTAATAAGAGTCCCAACTGCATGGAAGATCATAAACTTAAATAGGAAGATTGGAAGAAGGAAATATTGACCAATGAGTTATTAGTAATGTACAACTTGCACAGAGTAACAGCTCTTAAATAGCAGCTCTTCAGAAATCCAGCCCTTAAAATGATATAAGCAAATATATTGTTCAACCATACTAATAATGTATACTAACTTTCAATTGAATGTCTAGGGAGGTGATAGCCCAGTGGTTAAGGTGTTGGACACTGGACCGAAAGATCATGGGTTCAAACCCCACCACCACTAAGCTGTCACTAGTGGGTCCTTGAGCAAGGCCCTTAACCCTGAATTGCTCAATTGTAAGTCGCTCTGGATAAGAGCGTCTGCCAAATGCTGCAAATGTAAATGTCTAGTATCTAGTTTGCTATTATAATATCCTCCACTCTTTTTGAGGAATGTTCTATCAGATTTCAAAGTGTAGTTTTGGAGATTTTGTTCTAATGTAAAATCTACAGCTGTATAAACACATTGAGGATCAAGTTCTTATTGAATCGATGCAGAGAAACATTTTAGAGTTGGTGAAAGTCTCAGTAATGTAAAATATGAAGTTGCTGTACTCATGGTGAGAGATCATACAAAAATTACAGGTATTTCACTTTAATTGTGTCAGACACTTAACACATCTTTGTTATAGACACAGTGCCAAATATCAAGCGTATATAACTCATTAAACAAAGCTCATATGAAATATAGCAATTCTGTTTTTTGACCCAAAAAGTGGGGGGTCCAGAAAAATTCCAGACCCTACTAGACAAATACTAAAAGAGCAAAATTTCCAACAAGATAGTGTTCTTCTGTATGTGGTCTGTGATTAGCAATAGCATAAATAAGTCAAACATTGATTCAGAATGGCAAGATATATTTTTTCATAATGTTAAAGAACAAGATAACATTTTTATCACTTTAAAGGATTTATATTTTACATTTTCTAGACACTTGAAATCCAAGTTCTCCACCCATTTAAAAAAACATTAAATTAGTGTTATATGTGTTAAAAGGTATTGTATCCACAAATTGTATGCTATTGTATGCATGTTAGATGGAGTTTGGAGTCTATAACCTGACTTGGTATTTCTGTCACATATTCTACATTGGTGTAAATATAATTAAAGCATTTGAACATATATAACTCACTAGGCAAAGATTGGGTGATATATGATAATTCTATTATTAGACCAAAAAGTAGGGGGTCCGGAATTATTCCAGACCCTACTAGACAAATACTAAAAGAGCAAATTTTCCAACAAGATAGTGGTCTTCTGTAAGTGGTGATTGTCCTGTAAGGTTGTTACACTGATGGTGACCATGTGCAGATGTGTGAATCCAGGTGTGGGCGTGTCATATGCAGATTAGTTAAAGACCCCTACAACAGGGGAGGTGTTTTACTAGATTTTGGAGTGTGTTTATGGAGCTTTGTGCTTATTCTTCTACAATAGCATAAATAAGTCAAACATTGATTTAGAATGACAAAATACGATATTTGTTCAGAATGTTAAAGAACAAGATAAAATTTTTTTTATCACTTTAAAGGATTTTTATTTTAAATTTTCTAGACACTTGAAATCCAAGTTCTCCACCCATAAAAGAGAAATGCATTCATTTTATTAATTGCACAGATTGAATGTATGTTACATGGAGTATATACCTGACTTGGTATTTCTGGGTATATAAAAGCTAAGAGAAACTTTACATATTTTACATTGCTGTAAATATAATTAAAAAGATTTTGAGATATATGACAATTCTATTATTAATCCAAACAAGTGGGGGTCCAGAATTTTTCCAGACCCTACAACAGGGGAGGTGTTTTGCTAGATTTTGGAGTGTGTTTATGGATCTTTGTGCTCATTCTCCTACAATAGCATAAATAAGTCAAACATTGATTCAGAATGGCAAGATATGATATTTTTTCATAATGTTAAAGAACAAGATAACATTTTTATCACTTTAAAGGATTTATATTTTACATTTTCTAGACACTTGAAATCCAAGTTCTCCACCCATAAAAACATTAAATTAGTGTTATATGTGTTAAAAGGTATTGTATCCACAAATTGTATGCTATTGTATGCATGTTAGATGGAGTTTGGAGTCTATAACCTGACTTGGTATTTCTGTCACATATTCTACATTGGTGTAAATATAATTAAAGCATTTGAACATATATAACTCAGTAGGCAAAGATTGGGTGATATATGATAATTCTATTATTAGACCAAAAAGTAGGGGGTCCGGAATTATTCCAGACCCTACTAGACAAATACTAAAAGAGCAAATTTTCCAACAAGATAGTGTTCTTCTATAAGTGGTGATTGTCCTGTAAGGTTGTTACACTGATGGTGACCATGTGCAGATGTGTGGATCCAGGTGTGGGTATGTTATATGCAGATTACTTAAAGCCCCACCCACTACAAAAGGGGAGGTGTTTTACTATATTTTGGAGTGTGTTTATGGAGCTTTGTGCTTATTCACCTACAATAGCATGAATGAGTGAAGTATTGATTTTGAATGACAAGAATCATTCTAGGCCTATAAAAGCTAAGGGATACTTTACATATTTTACATTGGTGTAAATATAATTTAAATATTTGAGCATATAGAACTTAATAAGAAAAGATTATATGATATATGGCAATTCTATTATTAGACCAAACAAGGGGGGGTCCAGAATTATTCCAGACCCTACTAGACAAATACTAAAAGAGCAAATTTTCCAACAAGATAGTGTTCTTCTGTAAGTGGTGATTGTCCTGTAAGGTTGTTACACTGATGGTGACCATGTGCAGATGTGTGAATCCAGGTGTGGGTGTGTCTTATGCAGATTACTTAAAGCCCCACCTACTACAACAAGGGAGGTGTTTTACTAGATTTTGGCATGTGTTTATGGAGCTTTGTGCTCATTCTCCTACAATAGCATAAATAAAGTTAGCATAAATAGCATAAATGCAAGTTCTCCACCAATCAAAAAAAAACATTAAATTAGTGTTATATGTGTTAAAAGGTATTGTAGTTTGGAATCTATAACCTGACTTGGTATTTCTGTCACTTATTCCATTACATATTTTACATTGGTGTAAACATGATGAAAAAAATGTAACATATATAACTCTCTAGGCAAAGATTATGTGATATATGGCAATTCTATTATTAGACCAAAAAGTTGGGGTCCAGAATTATTCCAGACCCTACTAGACAAATACTAAAAGAGCAAATTTTCCAACAAGATAGTGGTCTTCTGTTAGTGGTGATTGTCCTGTAAGGTTGTTACACTGATGGTGACCATGTGCAGATGTGTGAATCCAGGTGTGGGTGTGTCTTATGTAGATTACTTAAAACCCCACCCACTACACAATAGCATAAATAAGCAAATCATTGATTTAGAATGATAAGAGTCATTCCGGGTCTATAAAAGCTAAGGGACACTTTACATTGATGTAAATATAATTTAAACATTTGGACATATATAACTCAATAAGCAAAGATTATTTGATATGTGACAATTCTATTATTAGACCAAAAAAGTGAGGGGTCCAGAATTACTCCAGACCCTACCAGACAAATACTAAAAGAGCAAATTTTCCAACAAGATAGTGGTCTTCTGTTAGTGGTGATTGTCCTGTAAGGTTGTTGCATTGATGGTGACCATGTGATGTGTGAATCCAGGTGTGGGTGTGTCATATGCAGATTACCTAATGCCCCACCTACTACTACACCCTTTTATACATCCAGCATCTCTTTTGCTGTTGTCCACTCTTCTGAGTGTTTCACTAGATTTTAGACTGTGGTTATGGAGTTTTGCCACAATAACTTAAAGTTGTAGTAGAATGTCAAGACATGGTTTTCAGTCAACATTCCAATTCATCCAAAAGGTAGCATTGAGATATCTGGGTCTTCTAATTTAACCAATGTAAACCATACCTTTAAGCACTCAGGGCCATTGCCATGCTGGAACAGAAGTGTTCTCCTAGTTAAAGTAAAGGAAATTTGGGAAAAGCCACATATGGCTGGGAAAGTCAGATTTCCCAATACTTTTGTCAATATAATTTATCAGTTGATTATTAATCATGTTGCTTGACCCACAGAATAGTAATCTGTATATCAAATCACTGGAAACTTGGACCACGGGTATGAAATAAGGGTATGAAATAAGCTTATTGTTGTATAGTCATAGGTCACTGATAATAGTCATCATTTTTGCATCATCGACCTGCCGATTCTGTACTGTTACAGGGTTTTTTTTTCTTGTGATTAGGATCAGTAGAGAATTGAATTGAGTAAAAGTAAAAATTTTGCCCGCTTCCTCTGGAATTCACCACAAACCTTTTAACATTACCTCATATGCCATTCTGTGATAAGCAGAAACCACAAACTTTGTCACAATAAATGACTTTTTGAGAATGTATCATGTAAAGTCTGGTGGCCAATAATTAGCGGAAGTAATAACGTAAGGACTAAACATTGGACCATAACTAATGACATTAGCGGCAAAGGCTATGATGAGGCTATCATGATGACAGAACTAATAAACTTAAAATATCAATTGACTGTTGGGATGCAAGGGGCACGGTCGCTTAGTGGTTAGCACGTTCGCCTCACACCACCAGGGTCTGGGTTCAGCCATGTGTGTGTGGAGTTTGCATGTTCTCCCCGTGTCTCCGGGGGGTTTTCCTCCGGGTTCCCATGCACGGTAGGGTGCAAAAACATGCACGGTAGGTTGATTGGCACCTTGGAAAAATTGTCCCTAGTGTATGAGTGTGTGTGTGTGAATGTGAGTGTGAGTGTGTGGCCCTGCGATGGGTTGGCATTCCATCCAGGGTGTATCCTGCCTTAATGCCCATAGACACCTGAGTTAGGCACAGGCTCCCCATGACCCGAGGGATGATCGTATATAGCGGTAGAAGATGAATGTTTGGATGCATTGATTTTTGCTATTTCATTGTTGTTTCTGGGTGTTTCACCCCCTGGGCCATTTTCAGAAGAAACCATTATAATGTTTGCTCCCCCTCCTTCTGTTGCTCTGTTTGTCTCTTCTTTCTCACACACCCACAATCTCTTGGGAGTTCACAGTCATCAGCTGCTATTGTGTTGTACATTTCAGCATTGTCCTAAAGTCAGCCATGTCACGATGATGTTTTAGTTTCCTATTGAACAGCAACATGGCTTTGATCCAGAACCTGTTCATGTATGATAATATAGTATTCATTAAAAGAAGATATATAACTGTGCAGATAAAAGCTCTCTCTTAAAGTCTAAATAGTTTATCCTATCAAAAATATCATTTAAAATCTATAGCAGCAACCCATTCACAACTTTCACCCAACTGCTTAAAGAAGATATTAAATATATGATATAATAGAACATTACAAATATGATCCATTTTTTTTCATTGACCAGGTGAAATATAGGGTGATGAATATTATAACACCCTAGACAGATACTGAGAGTGTGTTTTTTTTTTTCCTCACAGTCTCATAGGAGTCTGTATTGTTCTGAAAAGTTGCCTCAATGATGGTGATCGTGCCCATGACGGACGTGGGCGTGGGCATCTACATTTTTTTCCACAGTTGTCAAAAGTTAGTGCACCTTGGTCATAATTATAACAGTCGTGGATTTTTAGATATCCATTCATAAATATTGGGCTTACACTCGAACCAGAACTAGAACTAGAACTCTTAACATTATAATAATTATAATCCTCTGAAAAAGACTTGTTTTCATGTACTTTCATGTGCAACATTTTCCTTCACGTTCGCTTCATTGACACTCAAATTCAAATTTTATTTGTCACATACACATACATACATAGTGTAAACGTAAAAGAAAAAAGAAAGAGTGCAGACATTTATAATAAATAAATAGAAAAATAAAATAAAAAGTCTGACAGATATGGCAGTGTAAAAGTGTCAGTGTGCGCGCAAACGTCCGTGTTCGTCCTTGTTTTAAAGTGAACGTCGTGCAAGTGTTTGTCCAGTGCAACGGCAATATCTTCCGGCGTAAAGTGTGCGTTTGTGCATTGTTGTGCAGGAGAGAAGAGAAAGGGAAATGGATGTATTTGTGCATGTACCCTATTGATTTGATGTTTTCATAAAAGAGTACAGCATAATTTGAGCCAATTCAAAGGACAGAAAGGGACATTCATGTTAAAAAAACTATTAGAAACACAAAAGCCAGCGGCACTGTTTTTATAATTAACCTTGTCTGTGACCTCAGTCATGTGTGTCTTTTCATAATAGTAGTGATTACTTATAATGCTAATACTGTGATATAGTGGATCCTATTTTACTGAGGGACATGGTTTTAAATCACTAACAAAGGGCTTTTGTCTATTCATTTGTGGTATTTGTGGTGCATTTGTGGTAACTATTCATTACCACAAATGCACAGTTTTCAAACCAGAGCATGTTTTGGTCCTAAAGGCAATTATAAAATGAATAATCTGGTCTACAAACAAGGTCAAGTCTTATATAAAAAAAAAAAACAACAACAACAATAAAAACCACAAGAATAGCTTTTCCTTTACAAAGGGCACAATGAAAAAAATGGGGATAGTTTTGTGAGGTTACCTCATTGATGGTGAAGTTTGTGGGTGTGTTGTATGCAAATGACGACCTTTCATTATCGAAAGCAGACGCGACGCCGCTTGCCTCTGTCGTTCTCGTTCTATGCAGTTGTCATGTCGTGTGTCGGCCTCTGTTTTCACGCACAGTGTGTGTCAGCTTGTCAAGTTCTGCTTCTGATCAAGAATAAAAGTATAGAAAAAGATTCCGACAGCGTATTAAAGTCATTCACAATCTTTGGCAGCTCTGTTTGAAGATTAAGACAAAGGCTTTGAGCCAAGAAAAACCCAACACTCCTTGCTTCGCTTTGCTAATCATAGCATTCTGGTGAAACGACCAAATACCATTTGCTACCCAGAGACCATTTCCCATAGTTTTCTTGTAAGGAAAAACAAATCGTGCAGAAAAAAGAACAGTTGCAAAAAGAAACAACATCCAACCTGAAAGCTATACAGCATTATACAGTTTGTTTAACATCATGTCGAGAAACCAAAGTCTATTTATGGACAAAGAAAACACAAAAAAGCTCTCAGCACACAAAGGTCTCATTGAAACAGGAAATGCTCTGCAAATGAATCTGGATGATGGTAGACACGCCCACCTCATGAATTACATTGTGGCTCTTTATTGCTTTAAAGTCAATGAAGACGACCTGCTGAAGACCTCTAGCGTCCTTCAGTTCTTCATTGTCAGCTATATTTTGTTAGGATCAAATAACCTCCGCTACTACCATGAGTCTAACTCTACGCATGTCGTGTAATGTATATGGATTAGATGGTACATTCAAATAATGCACGATTGATCGAGATACAACATATCACTGATGTGGCAGTATGGTTATTACTGATAATGGAAGTGTTCACTGAAAGGATTGATTAGGGGGTGTGGCTTGACTGTAGATAACAAACATGTTGTCATTGTTATTTTCTATGCCATTCGTAAGATAGGATTATTAACCATACAATTGCTTATGCATGTAATTATATGACATGTAGTTGATTGATAGCTTTATTATTTTTCTGTCCGGTGTTTTTGGGCCTAATACAACTGTTCAGGTTTGTTCTTTGCTTATAATAGTAAAACGCAACCAGCTGTCTTAGCATATCCATCTTAACTTACAGCCCAGGTTATTTGGTGCACTGCTTTCATTTAATAATTTGTCATTTTAAGGCTCAAATCACTTTCATAGATAGAAAACATAGACAACTGTTAACCACCTACCCACAAAACCCAAGTATCTTATAGGACAACATTTGTAGTACACTCAATTGAAATTCAAGCCAAAAAAAAACACACCATATATAATTATATATATATATATATATATATATATATATATATATATATATATATATATATATATATATATATATATATATATATATATATATATAGTCTATTTTTTTAACCAGTTGTGTGGAGCCCCAAAGCTTTCAGGGCTCTACTTGACAAATACTAAAAGAGCAAATTTTCCAAAGCAGTCAACCACCTCATGGAAGAGGTCATTATTCCGCCAGGTGATATGCATGATGGTAACTATCAGTGACTCTTAGACCTGGATTTCTAACAAGTGGGTGTGTCACATGCAAATATGTATAAACCCCTCCCACAATACTAGTGTAAATTTAATACAAGTGAACCAGAAACATTATATCTTCAATGTCTGGTTCAACCAGAACTTATATCTTATTCCAGGAAATGCTTTACTTCAGGATTGCTGTGGTTAAAACCTAAATCCCCAAACACTTTCCTGTTAATGATATCAGTTAGAAAACACAGACAGAAATATTGTATTTATAGGACAAGCATATATCATAAGGGTCAGCGAATAATTTGCACTTTGTGTGGGAATACAGCCTGGATGTGATGCCAGTCCATATCAGTGTTAGGATTGTTTTATGTACGTTACATATCTGTGTTGACTGAAGTTCCAGCTTGTATTTTTGTTGTGTGTTTTTTTGTTGTTATTGAAATAGACATAAAACGTACAATTCTTTTAATTCAGGTCAAAAAAGTATCTATGAAACTCTCTATTATAGATTAGTGGTGATGCCTGGCACCATGAGGCTCAGATGGAGGCATGTCCTGGCACCCTGGCGGAGATGTAGGAAGTGTTAAAAGCGGAAACGTGACGCACTCCTTCTCCCACCTCCCATATGCGCCGTGCAGTGACATCACTGACTTTACCGTTAGTCTGGAGGTTTAATCATAGCCTCTTATGACCCAGATCCAATAACCTACCACATCATCACCTACATTGTAATTGTGTGTGTGTGTGTAAAGGGAGGGATGTCCTAGAAGTAATAGCACCCCCAGAGATCTAGAATTATGCAGAATGAAGAATTGCATGTTTCAAATGTTATTTAAAAGCAAAACAAAGTCTTTTTGCTGTACACTTTCCTATTTTCTAACAATGATATTATGCAAAACTGTGTAATGTTGCATAATAACTCAAATCTGTATTTATGTTTAATATGTTGACACCGGGCGGGGCACGGTGTCTTAGTGGTTAGCATGTTCGCCTCGATTCCCGTCTCGGCCATGTGTGTGTGGAGTTTGCATGTTCTCCCCATGCTTCAGGGGTTTTTCTCTGGGTTATCCAGTTAACTCCCAGTCCAAAAACATGCACGGTAGGTTGATTGGCACATTGGAAAATTGTCCCTAGTGTATGAATGTGTGTGTGATTGTGAGTGTGTGTGTGTCCTGTGATGGGTTGACATTCCATCCAGGGTGTATCCCGCCTTAATGCCCATAGACGCCTGAGATAGACACAGACTCCCCGTGACCCGAGGGAAGATCGGATATAGCGGTAGAAGATGAATGAATGAATGAATGTTGACACCTGGCGGGGTACGGTGTCTTAGTGGTTAGCACGTTCGCCTCACACCGCCAGGATCCGGGTTCGATTCCCGTCTCGGCCATGTGTGTGTGGAGTTTGCATGTTCTCCCCGTGCCTCAGAGTTTTTTTTCTCCGGGTTCTCCGGTTTCCTCCCCGTCCAAAAACATGCAGGTTGATTGGCACCTTGGAAAATTGTCCCTAATGTATTAATGTGTGTGTGTGTGCCCTGCGATGGGTTGGCATTCCATCCACTGTGTTTCCTGCCTTAATGCCCATAGACGCCTGAGATAGACACAGGCTGCCCGTAACCCGAGGGAAGATCGGATATAGCGGTAGAAGATGAATGAGTGAATGTTGATACCTCACAGCCAGATCACAGCTTTTATTCTTCTTCAATTTCAGATTTACCAAGTGTATAAATTCTGTTTAAGAGCTGGGAATGATTATCACCCTTGGCTCCGTATCTTACTGCTCTGGACTTCGAACCATTTATTTCTGAGAAGTTGAAAAGTTTTGCATTTTTGATGCATCTATTTTAATGCAGTGGAACGTTTTGTGCTTACTGCTGCACTTTCCGCTTTTAATGAGGTCACATCTTTCAGAAGAGTCATATACATATGTCTGTGTGTGTGTGTGTGTGTGTGTGTTTACGCCGTTTCAGAGCTCTAAATGCTTTAAGTGCTGTTTGTTTATAGCTCCATTAATCTATGTACATTGTTATATAAATAAAGAACTTTCACTGACCAATGAGATGAGAGGAAGACTTAAGGGAAAGAGGAGACCTTACAATGTTCATAGAATAAGATAAGATAAAACTTTATTCATCCCACAGTGGGGAAATTTGATGACACACACTGGGCACGTAGTGTTGAATACACGAGTAATTAGATAAGAGTTTTGTCCGATACAAAAACTGGGTGATTATGAAGATAAATGTAAAAGCTAGCTGAGAAAAGGAATTTGCTTACTGGGTGTACATGGACGTGTCAATACAAGAAGTCACAAAGGTTAAAGGTGTGATTCAGTTGTTTTATAATGATTCAATGATGCACTCTGGTAAATTTACGGTGATTAAATTCATGACACTGGTTTCACAATCGGCTATTAAATATCGATTCTAAAACTAAAAAAAATTCCCTTTAAGGAAATTTGAATGAAGAAACTTCTGGTAAAATTAATATATCAATGTGAGCAAAAATACTCAATATAAAATGTCTGAATCAGTAAGAATGGGAATGTACTCCAGGTTCACTACATATCAGGATATAGGAAAATACCTATTGACTTTGAATTATCGTAATTAAAAGTCAAGTCATCGTATTGACTGGAACTGAAGTTTCCATGTAGGCTAAAATACACAAACTTTTTGATATTTTTTGAAGACTGTGGAATGCAGTGGTGCTAGAAGTGATTTGAACACTACTGAATGGTGCCATGGTTGTGTAAACATAAACTTGCTTGCATTAATTATGGGTTCTGCATATTGGGACCTCTGGTGTTCAAATAGTGCAACTGAATAAGATGAAGAATTAACATGGACATGTGAATTGAACATTTCAAGCATGAAATGGACAATTTTGGATTGAAAATGCATTATGTCATAATGTATTGTTGCAATTTAGGGCAATGTACTGTTTGGTATTTAGGTCTTTGGCATTTGTGTCGTATCAAATGTGTGTCCGGAACATTTGTTTATTTATTTGTCAGATATCGAATAAAAAAAAAAGATATCTGATGATCTGATGAGGAAATGATTAAATTGGTAAATGTTTTTTAATTGCACAAAATTCTTCTTTTGTCGTGTATTCAGTGGGACCACTTTAGGCTGATCTGGTGCTAAACAATATAAATAAATATATATTTATAATTTATTTGTTCAGACTTTTCTGAAAACGTGTTTTGCCTTGATTTTCTTGTTTGATCATCACCGGCTTTTTATAAATGAAATGTCAGATGTATGTTTATCATTTGCATATGTTTGATTAGAGGGGATTTTGCGAGTAGCCGAAAAACTACAGTTTCACAAAGTTCTCCAGAAAGCATTTGTATAAATCGAAGGCCTTTTGGAAGACCATTCTATGGACAGGCGGAGTTCGACATAGATTCATTCGGTCATGATCAAAGCCGTCATCTTTGGAGAAAAGCCAACACGTGGATAGTGAAGCATGGTGGTGGAAGTGTGATGGTCTGGGGCTGCTTTCCTGCCTCCAGGCAAGGACGAATCCATATTCTTCAGGGAAACCTCACACCACCAGGGTCCGGGTTCGATTCCCGTCTCAGCCATGTGTGTGTGTGGAATTTGCATGTTCTCCCTCAGGGGTTTTTTTCTCTGGGTTCTCCGGTTTCCTCCCGGTCCAAAAACATGCACGGTAGGTTGATTGGCACCTTGGAAAATTGTCCCTAGTGTATGAATGTGTGTGTGAATGTGAGTGTGTGTGCCCTGCGATGGGTTGGCATTCCATCCAGGGTGTATCCTGCCTTAATGCCCATAGACGCCTGACGATAGGCACAGGCTCCCCGTGACCCGAGGGAAGATCGGATAAAGTGGTAGAATATGAATTCATGCAGTTATGTTGTCTAGTCGCAAAATTCTCTCTAAATAAACATATGCAGTGGATCAACATCCATCTGACATTTCATTTATAGACAGCATATAAATAAATCTAAAATCAATATAAAAATCAGGGTAAAACAGTCTGTACAGCTCAAGGGGTTCGCAAACTTTTAAGTGCCTAAATCGTGTGTGCAAAACTTTTTGAAACGTCACCTACATCGTTCCAGCATAAAATAATAATAGTAATAGCCTTTATTTGTCACATATACATTACAGCACAGTGATATCGCATATCCCAGCTTGATGTTGGTAGTTGGGGTCAGAGCGCAGGGTCAGCCATGATACGGCGCCCCTGGAGCACAGAGGGTTAAGGGTCTTGCTCAAAGGACCCTAGGGCGGCAGCTTGGCCATACCGGGGCTCGAACCCGCATCTTCCAATCAGCAGCCCAGCGCCTTAGACCACTGAGCTACCCCCTCCCTGGGGGAAAGGTGCGTTTCCGCCCAACATAGTTTCGCTGTTAGTCACGATGTTCCCGTACCGACGCTGTTGTCATCTTGTCAGCACCAAACGAGACTTTGACTATGTTTAGACTCGTCTGCTACCTCTTTATCAGAGCTTGTCTAATTCCACAAATTCTCGACCTACATTCCAAACTCAGCTGAGAAACTTGGTCAGCTGTGAGTTCCTTCTGACAAACATACATTTCACAGTTTAGCCCCTAAAGCAAACGAAAATTCAGTCTCGACGACCTCCTAGGAAAAATGACCGGAGTGGGTGGTGAACATCAAACCGTGACCCCAGCCGTGTTAAGAAAAAGCAAAAGAAATGAAAATATCAGTATGATGAGATGTGAGGAAGGAGGCGAGGATGACCCGTTGATATGGTCTCGCTCTTCCTTCACCTGGTGGTTCACCTTCTGGTCCGATTTTAAACCTGTTTGTTTATTTATTCATTTATTTGTTGATCTCTGTAGCGTTCCAGAGTCCTCATAGCCTGTGTTATTAATTGTGTTGTTTTATCTGTTGTGTAGCTTTATGCCAGTATATACAAGCCTCTAAATTCAAAGAGGGTGCCCAAGGAAAGTTGGCGATTGCACGTGAAGGTAATCTTCCCCCTTTACCCCCCCCAACCCCTGAAACTTTCTTTCTCCCTCGCTTCCATCTAAGACGATGTTGCTGTTCCTGTCCCGAATGATTCTGCTTGTGCCCTCTAACCCTTTTTTTTTACGTTTTAACCTCACGCACACGCCCCAACTTTTCTGCGGTGAAGGGAATTTATGAGATGTTCACTTTTCTCCTTTATCACATTCACCTGGCTGTGTCCTTTTTTTCACCCCACCTACAAAAAAAAAAGGTCTACGAGACGATCTGTCCGGCTCTCACTCACTGCCGATCTGTTGCCGATCTTTCACCTCTGGTCTCCACTTCCTCTCATACTGATTCGGCGCCAGTGGCCCTGGCGTCTGCTTGGTCCTTGTATGTTGAACTCTACCACTCCTTCACTCCGAATGAGGTCGTTGTGCTGTCGTCACTTAAGGCTTCACTTTTGCATTCGAACAGATCCGTCGATCACGTTCTGTTATCTGTTCGTCATGTCAGGGTGCTTCTGTCCTGCTTTCTGAATCGGAACGAGCTCTCAATCTGGCCGAAATGTCTATAAAGATAGAAATTTTGTGACTGGAGATCTGCCTTTAAAAAAAAAAAAAAAAAAAGAGAAAAAAGCAGAATTCCAACAATAACCAGCAGCGATGTGATGCATTAGAGTTTATTCTGAATTCTGAAAGATCTCCAGGATCATGGGAGATGCATGAATACTTATACAATGTCCAAGATGAACTGTTTTAAGCAAATTTCGAAATGATCAAGTTCTCCGCGAAACAAATGCTTCCTTTCGCGCGTTGCTTTTTTCCGTTTCCTGTGCTTAGGCCCACTTTTGACCTTCTGCACGTCCTCTTCCTCTAACCGTGTCTCTCTCTGCCACTGTTCTATGTCTGTCTCATTGCTCCCAGGTGAGAATTTTGAGCAGAGTCCACTGAGGAGAACGTTCAAATCCAAAGTTCTAGCTCACTACCCCGAGAACGTGGAGTGGAGTCCGTTCGACCAGGATGCAGTGGGCATGGTGAGTAAATGAGTGTATAGACAGTGCTGGGGAGGAACTTGTTACATGTAATACTGTTATGTCATTTAATTACAAAAATGTAAAAAGTACTTCGTTACAGTTACTGAGAAGAAAATGTGTGAGTAAATTAGTTACTTAGGAAAATGTTAACGATTGCAAATAGGGTTACATTTCATGTAGAATCAGTGCTCTAGACCAGTGATCCCCAACCCCCGGGCCGCACAGAAAGAATATGTTACTTGCATTATTTACGGTTTGTTTATTAACTGATTTTGAAAGAGGTGCGTCGCAATCCTGGGGGTGTGGTTTGTGCAAGCCCATGGTAACTCGTCCCCCCCCCCAGACAAAATCCACATGCTCCACGCAGACCGTATATGTTGCGCCTACCGGCTTTATCCTCCACACCGGTCTGTCAAAATATTGTCTGACATTAAATAATGTAAAGAAATGTTGGGGACCGCTGCTTTAGCCTACTACAGCGATTCTCAAATAGTGGGGCGCGGAGCAACGGCAGAGGAATATGCTTTTTTCTGTACTAGTAAAATTGTACATCCACTACAGCAGGTGGCAGTGGAGCGCTCAGTGTGGGAGTAACATGACAATTATGTACCACAAACCATATGTCAACAATTGTTAGATTTTTATGTCAACAATCTAATTCTGATGCAGTTTAATTTAGAAAAAAATATATATTTTTTATTGTTCTCCTTAGAATGTTAACTTGAAGCGCCACCTAGTGGACAAATGAAAGTAATCAAATGTAATCTGTTACTTTACCTTTATAAATAATTTGAAAAGTGCCACTATTTATTCCATTTTGAACAGAATTACTTTGTAATCTATTACATTTCCAAAGTAACCATCCCAACACTGTGTATAGCTATATGAAATATAAATCGTATCGTCATGAAAATCAATAATAACGAACATCTGTGTCCCCGCAGCTTTGCATGCCCAAGGGCCTGTCTTTCCGCACTCAGGCGGACACGCGCGAGCCCCAGTTCCACTCGTTCATCATCACCCGTGAGGACGGCTCGCGCACTTACGGCTTTGCGCTCACCTTCTTCGAGGAAGTGACCAGCAAGCAGATCTGCAGCGCCATGCAGACGCTCTACCACATGCACAATGCCGAGCAGCAACATGACGCACAGCCGCGCCTGCAGCGCTTCGACTCGTACGACATCGGCCGCGACACGCTTTTCGTCTCCAAATGCATCTGCTTGATGGCGCCCATGGCCTTCGCGCAGGCGAGTCGCAAAATTCTCCAGCAGCTGCACGCGGCCGTGACGTCTCCGCAACCTCCGCCGCTGCCGCTCGACAGCTACGTGTACAACATACTGTACGAGGTGCCGCTGCCGCCCGCCGGCCGCTCGCTCAAATTCTCCGGCGTCTACGGGCCGGTGGTGTGCCAGCGACCCAGTTCGGCCGAGCTGCCGCTGTTCGACTTCCCCATACGCGACGTTATCCAGCTGCTCGGCGTCGAAAACACTCTGCAGCTGTTCACCTGCGCTCTGCTCGAGATCCAGATCCTGCTTTATTCACAACGTGAGTTCAATTTCTAGCCCCAGCTCTTAGCAATTAGTCATTTAGGGAGCGTTCAGATATCATGCGGATTTATACTCGGCAGGAAAATGAGGATTGATGCACAACACAAATCAAGCGGGGATTTGTCAAGAAAACAATTCTCCATCTTCACATTAGTTAAAAAACGAATAAAGAAAGGACATTCTGTATCCTGGATAAGTGTGTTGCAAAACGTTATACGTGAAGTTGAAACAAATTCTACAAACGTCATTAGATTTTAATGTAAGCAGTAAAAATTTCATCCAAATGAGGCGTTTCTCAGAGGGGGCACGTTAGCATGTTCGCCTCGCACCTTCAGGATCCGGGTTCGATTCCCGTCTCGGCCGTATGTGTGTGGAGTTTGCATGTTCTCCCCATGCTCCAGGGGGTTTTTCTCCAGGCTGTCCCCCCGGTCCAAAAACATGCGCGGTAGGTTGATTGGCACCTTGGAAAATTGTCCCTAGTGTATGAATGTGTGTGTGTGTGTGTGTGTGTGTGTGAATGTGAGTGTGTGTGAGTGCCTTGCAATGGGTTGGCATTCCATCCAGGATGTATCCTACCTTAATGCCCATACACGCCTGAGATAGGCACAGGCTCGGGTCGAGGGAAGATCGTATATAGCGGTAGAAGATGAATGAATGAATGAGTCGTTCCTTATTTAACATTAAAATGTGTGTATGGTGTTAAAATCTTTGCGCTATGTAGGACAATCAGTTCCTTTATTTTAGATTTTTGTCTAGAGAAGGAAGCCTGTTTGGCTATTTAGCTGGTTAGCCGGTTATCTGGTTTTTGATATGCTTGAAGTAGAACAAAAGCAGATTTAAAATAAATAATCCAACAAAAATATATATAATATTATACAATAATTATACAATAATATTGTAATGGAAAGTGAATCTGAAGTATTTACGTAACAATTAAATGTATAGGCTGGAACAGGCTTTTAAAGTGTGTAGAGTATGTTCTCTGACAGTCCCCATGTACGTTCGGAGCGATTGCGTACAGGCTGTAGTGGTATTTATAGCAGTTTAATCCAGGTTAACTCTGAATTAGGTTAAAGTTTACTCACTGAGAGCTATGATTATGTAAGCGATAGCAACGTCGGACCCTATAATGTTGAAGCATAGTGTATGCATAATGATTGTACTAGATCAGTGATGGCCAGTGGAGGGGAAAAAAACCCCATGAAACACGTAAATAGAGATTATAAGTGGTGAACAGAACAAGGCCAGATAACACCAATTATATAACAAGCTATGAAAGCGCCTGATGCGAACGTCAGACTCTCTTTATGGAGCCTTTTAGCTCATTGTGTGGGCTGACGTAAGCTCGGCATCATTGTATAACTGTGTACTTTGAAGACCACTGTGTACTTTTTTCCTGTTCATTTGTTCCTACACCTACAATTCACATGATGAAAAGGAAGCACAGCACTGTACTGGGATTTAGCTAACTTAATGCAAATACATATCTGACTGGATATTTATAATGTTACGAATAGAAATGTATAATGTTATAATAACACAATATATCACACATTGTGGGTTCTCTGTAGTTAAACATTGAATTATACTGCAATATTCCTTTCATTAGATATTCTAGATATTATATTCTAGAAATTATGCTATATTTTTTGGACTCAAAATGATATATTTTAGAGAAAAGCTTTTAAGGTTAAATGATTCAGAATTCAGCAGCAGATGTAGGCATCATATTTATTATAGAAACAAGGAAGAACAAACAATCGAACAGTGGGGACTGCTCGAGTGCATCCGTTGGATGTTGCCTAGCAACCCCTCCCGCCAGTTCAGTAGGACGTGGTGATGCAGCAGAAACATGATTGGCTAGAAATGACATCATCCCGTCCCGTCCCCCACAAGAAGACGCAGCAGAACGTGGAAGGGTGTGAGATTCCAAGCGAAAAGCATGTAATCAGACGGACACACGCACGCACATACGCACACGCGCATACGGGCAAACCGATACTGTCTACGAAAAAGGAGATGGTTTATAAATAGACGACTAAAGCATAGCTTTAAGACAAGAAAACATCGCTTCTGTTTAAGTTAATCTTATGGTGAAGAACATGTTCTGCGTTCGCCCTGCAGGCGAGATCAATGCTGTGCTACAAAGCTCAGATTGAAAACATCCCGGTTACATTAATTTAGGGTGGTAAAAAACCTAGTTTACCCTGCGCACATAATGATGAAGTGATGAATGATCTCATTAAAGCGCAACGTTTCTCTCCGACTCACAACAGATGTGCATTTCTGAATAGGCCTATTGTTGGTCCTCAGGGTCACAATACACTGGGATAGATTAGTATTCCTGAGTAGCCATTTCCTGGGGGAATAAATACCTAAAAGGGAAACAGCCAGGGAGTGACAACAAACAGAAATAGATTTTTGGTTCCCCAGATCCGGCTTTTTTTTTATCTTCTTATATGACAATATGCTATTATTTCCTTTTTTGGAATAGTCTTTAGTTTAATATTCGGTATATATCGAGCGTAATATAGAGCCACTTCATCCGTGACGTTTTAATACTTTAAGCGTTCTCATGGGAAATGTATTGTAAGGCAGGAAAGGGTTCGAAATACAAAGCGAAGTGGAAATTCAGAAGGCCATCGAGCGCCACTCAGCACTTTGTTATTTACGTATTTTAAAGGAGGTCTCGTAGAAATTGCAGATTACCTAAATACCGCGCTGAACTGATTGGAATAGACAAGTAAGGAGTTAAAGGAATAGTCTCCATTATTTCCGTCTAAGCCTTATCCACATTGCGTGTGACATATGTGCAATTACGACAGTGATTAGTATTGATGTGCTTCTTTGTTGGACGGAAGGGAGGAAACTGTTTACTCGGCACTCGTTTTTAATTGAATTCAAAGGGTAATTGTTGGCATAGTTAATAAACGTAACACAGCATAGAAAGCGAATGAAGAACAGCAACCGATATGCTCTAAGAGTGTCGATAGAGACGATAGAGAGCTAAAAGCGTCACTTATTTCGACCATGCCTGCTCTTATCGCGCGCCTTCTTGAATGTGTCGAGCAGATTACCAGCGGCTGATGACTGTCGCCGAGAGCATCACGGCGTTAATGTTCCCTTTCCAGTGGCAGCACGTCTACGTCCCCATTTTGCCCGCCTCGCTGCTGCACTTCCTAGACGCGCCCGTGCCTTACCTCATGGGCCTTCACTCCAACGGCCAGGACGACCGCACCAAGCTGGAACTGCCCCAGGAGGTCAGGAGGTCATGGATTTGGACACTGCATTTAAGAATAGTTTTTCTTATGTCGGTCTGGAATAGACCCGGTGATTTCATTCATCCACTTTATACTAGTTCATTTTCACTGTTAAACAATGTGTAATGTTTAATGAATGGAGACTTTCATTGTTCATGTGCATGATATTCCATTTATTTGTAGGAGCGATCTCATATCCCATATCTAAACGCTTACTGTCGCTTCAGTTTGCTTTACATAAAAGAGATTTTTTTTCCCCTCTAACCCCTCAGGCCAATCTGTGCTTCGTCGACATTGACAACCACTTCATTGAGCTTCCTGAAGATTTGCCTCAGTTTCCCAACAAGCTGGAGTTCATCCAGGAGATCTCCGAAGTTCTGATGGCGTTTGGAGTTTCTCCAGAAGGAAACGTGCACTGCAGCGAAGGACCGAGCAAGCTAAAGGGCTTCCGGGCAGCGGACATGGCTTCGGACAAACGCAACGGGAACCTGGCCGGCTCTCCGCTGAACTCCTACCTGCTGAGGGAGAACGAGACTATCGCACGGCTACAGGCCCTGGTCAAGAGAACCGGAGTCAGCCTGGAGAAGGTGAGTCTACCGAAGAGACGTATCACTTACAAATAGGTTCACATCACACACACACACACACATGTGTATGCTGTTTTCTTTTTTTTGTGAAATTATAACATCCTCCACTTTTTTGGGAAGGATTTCATGAAGATTTTGGAGCATGGCTTTGGGGCTTTGTGTTCATTCATTCATTGTAATTTGAAGGCAAGGCATATTATTCCACTCCACTTGGTGCATTGGGGCGTTGCCTTTCCAGGAGAGGTTTAAGCCTTTTATTTCCAGCGAAGGATATTTGTAATACTACAGCGTATGAAGACATTTTATGAATTCTATTTTGTGCTTCTTGTGGGAACCGTTTGGGGATGAACCACATATGGGTTATTCAATTAATTTGGCATGGGGGCCATGACAAAGCACCCCAAGCATCGCAAAGGATGAAAAGCATCCTAATTGAGGGGGTCGGAGAGATCCGGGCTTGCAATATGAGTGATTACATAACAATTCATACAATTAAAACGACATAGCATCAATGCATTGCACAATAGACTTTTAACTAACATATTCAAATGTTGTATTAGGGTAGTAGGGTTCATGTTTTTACACTGAATTATTCACTTTTTTGTGGAAAGATACGAAGAAAGAAGTCAACAGAGGAAATGAACAAAAGTTATCATCTATTATCGTTCTGTCAGTCATCCCGTCTCACCAGAGGCCGCTCGCGCCACTCGCTTAACGTCATGTGACTCGCTCTCTGTGCAGCCGTCAACCGCAGCTCGTGCTCTACAGACGCACGTCACTTCATAACTGTAGCGGCCGTTTTCCGACTAAACTACACTATTCTAGATATGTCTAAGGTTATTTGGAGGGCCGGGAAAAATTACATCAGGGCCCACGGGTCACCAATTGAATATCCCTGACATATGGGTATGACAAACAGGAATCTAGTTTAGTCTATTGTAGTCAGGTTTGTCTACACCCATTATTAACACTTTTGATACCTTCAGCTTCCTTCAAAGGGAATTTTTCGTTCCCAATAAGTCCAGTCCTATGATTTTTGCTGAAAGGAAGCCAAGCTTTTTAATCAAACAAGGTCAAACGTGGCAGCTAATCTAATGAAATATGCTAAACGAGTTATTTTAAGAGGTAGTTCGAGTTTAAGGAATTAAAGACTCGTGTCTACTCAACACAAAATCATTTAGCTCTATTCTGTTCTTTTCTTGTACCTTAAATCTATTAGCTTGGCTTTGCGTGACAGTTCCTACCTTGCTTAGTCTTCTATTTTGTACTCATTTCAGCTTCACCTTGACTTTGACCTTGACTCACACACACACACACACACACACACACACACACACACACACACACACACACACACATATATATTCATTCATTCATTCATCTTCTACCGCTATATCCGTCCCCTCGGGTCACGGGGAGCCTGTGCCTATCTCAGGCGTCTATGGGCATTAAGGCAGGATACACCCTGGATGGAATGCCAACCCATCGCAGGACACACACACACACACACACACACACACACACACATTCATACACTAGGGACAATTTTCCAAGGTGCCAATCCAACCGTGCATGTTTTTGGACGGGGGAGGAAACCGGAGAACCCAGAGAAAAACCCCCTGAGGCACGGGGAGAAAACATGAGAACATGCAAACTCCACACACACATGGCTGAGACGGGAATCGAACCCGGATCCTGGCGGTGTGAGGCGAATGTGCTAACCACTAAGCCACCCTGCCCCCTATATATATATATATATATATATATATATATATATATATATATATATATATATATATATATATATATATATATATATATATATATTAATATTATATATATATATTATATATATATCTATATATATATTAAAATATATATATAGATATATATATATATATATATATATATATATATATATAGATTATATATATATATATATATATATATTGATTATTATTAGCAAGTCTTTTTGTTCTTTAATATCTTGCTGAAACAATTGTCCGATACTGGAAAAAGCCTGATCAGCAAATTAGACAGACTCTCAGTTGCTATTTTTGTACTCTCAGACATACAGAAACTAATTTATGGCTGCTCGTCTTTCTATTGTTTGGACGCAGTTGTCATTAGTGTGGTCATAAGATGTCGTTGCTCTTTTACCCCCTTTTGCATCTGGGAAACTCTCTCTCTCTCTCTCTCTCTCTCTCTCTCTAGGGTGCTTATCTAAAAAAAAAAAACCCAAAACTTTGCACTTCCTCTCCAAGGCTCTTGTGTGATACTGAGATAAGCCAAGCAGCTTTCTGACTTTTAAACCCAGCCAAATTTTGCCCTCTTTTTTTCTGAAGAACAGTCTCTTCTCTAATAATCACATGGGATTACAGGCAGGGTGACATTAAAGTAGTAGTGAAGCTACAGTATTATCTTAGACACTTCTGCTCAGATCATTTACCTCTTAGGACTTTTGAAGGTTGGATTTGTCCAGCAGATGGGTTTCTGTGTGTGTGTGTGTGTGTGTGTGTGTGTGTGTGTGTGTTTATGAACATGGACTGTTCTGTGATTATTCTGGCAGCTGGATGTGAAAGACGACTCGGGCTGCAATAAGGATATGAAGATGCAGTGTGATGAAGAGGAGCTGAAGATGCACCAGCTGAACATTCGCGTGAGGGAGGTTTTCGCCAACCGTTTCACACAGATGTTCGCCGACTACGAGGTCTTTGTGATCCAGCCCAGCCAGGACAAAGAATCCTGGTTTAGTAATCGGGACCAAATGCAGAACTTTGACAAGGTGAACATCTGCTTACGCCCTGCAGTCTGCCCAGTATCGTGCATTTTTCTTTCCTTTTTAACTGGTCCTTACTTTATCAGTGTGCACATTTATCTCCTCCCTCTTCTCAAAAAAAATTGCCCTTATTTTTATGTGATAAATGAAACGATAGCACAGAATATGTAGAATATTATTTTCAACCATTTTGTCCCCACAGGCCTCCTTCCTGTCAGACCAGCCAGAACCCTACTTACCTTTCCTGTCCCGCTTCCTGGAGACGCAGATGTTTGCTTCTTTTATCGACAGCAAGATCTTATACCATGATGATGAAGACAAAGAGCACACGCTGCGAGTGTTTGACAGTCGTGTGGAAAAGGTGCGGTTGTTGAACGTCAGGACACCGACCCTGCGCACGTCCATGTACCAGAAATGCACCAACATTGAAGAAGCGGGTAAGAAGAAGGCACACGACTACACTCAGACATGTTTCCTAAAGCCAGTCAGCCTTTATTTCTTGTTTTGCCTTGTGCCGGACAAATAAAGAGGTGATGTAAGGGGTGGAAATGGTGACTTGTTAAAATGTAGATACGATTGACAATCCGAAGACCGTAAATTGTGGGGGAGGTTTCCCTCCAGTGGTGAGGGGGGTGAATTGTCCTTGCTAAATTTGACAGAAATAATATGTAAAAAAAAAGTTTATTGAATAAATTCTTAATACAGTATCATTTTATTACTTGAGGTTTTTTAGAGAGTACAAAATACATTTGTACATAACAATTCTAACAACAAAATACACAACAATTTGAATATTTATTTAATTCTCCCAATGACAATTCAGTATGTCATGCAATAAATAAACAAATAAACATATATATATATATATAGGGAGGTGGTGGCTTAGTGCTTAAGGTGTTGGCCTCTAGACCAGAAGATTGTAGGTTCAAACCCCACAACCACCAAGCTGCCACTAGTGGGCCCTTGAGCAAGGCCCTTAACCCTCAATTGCTCAGTTGTAAGTTGCTCTGGATAAGGGCGTCTTCCAAATGCCATAAATTTAAATGCATATAACTAGAGTTGCCAGATCTGTATTATTAAAATGTACAGATTCCCTTAAATAGTCCTTTTGCCAATTTTGTCTTCAATTCAAATGTCTGTGATATGAAATAAAAGGCTCACATTGCTAGTCCAGTGTGTAAACAGGATTCCGTCAAGCTTGTTGGTAAATGATGAATGAAGGCAGTGTAAACATGCTGCTTTTTTTGGTAACCATGCTTATTATTGTGTAGTGCAGGGGTGGGCAATTATATTTTCCAAAGGGCCACATGAGAAACCTGAGGTGTGTTCGTGGGCCGAACCAACAATAAAGTTGAACATAACTTATGTTCAATATTATTTTTTCCACTTGTAAAGAGTGGTAAAAGATATGTTCATTATGCTACTAAAAGAATAAGGGTATTCTATTTAAGGAAAAGAAAATAAATCGCTGTATGTTACCTTCATTTTTCTCACTGAGCCGGATTTTTCTCACCAAGACGCCGGATGTGGCCCCCGGCCCCCAAGCCATAGTTTGCCCACCGCTGGTGTAGTGTCTTTAACGTTCAAGTGTCCTTAGTTCCGTCTGTGAGAAATATCATTTTCTTTCCAAAATAGAGATCAAAATGTTATGGAATGTAGAGATTCTAGCTCTGGGCACTAAAAATAATTTCCAAAGAGGATGATATCATTTTATAGGGCATTCTGCATCCTGGAATATATTTTGTCTTTTAGTGAACAGCATTTTTTTTTTTTCAAAATTAGCAAATATCTTTTAACCATACACATATTTTCCTTTATCACAAGTAGATCCTGTTAAATTGTATATAGTATTAATTGTCGAAAATATAGTTCCAACAGGAAAAACATGCAGAATAATGTGGAGGGACTCATATAATCGGTGAGAGGAGGATTGTGTTGGATTGTGTAATGCTTACAGCTTGACGTGTGGGTGAGATCTGCAGCGGCTAGTGCTTTTCCTTTGCTCGTCCGGCGTGAGTCATGCCGCCTTTTGTGTGACCAAAGTCTGTGTGAATTCCCAGTGTTTTAATCTCGTTCTGCCGTCTTTCAGAAAAGGCCATCGAGTTGCGGCTAGTTAAGATCGACCACACGGCTGTGCACCCGCACCTGCTGGACATGAAGATTGGACAGGGCCGTTATGAGCAGGGCTTCTTCCCAAGACTACAATCTGATGTGCTTGCCACTGGACCCACCAGCAACAAGTGAGATGTCGTGACATCAGCGCACCCATATTTCAAGGCTGTCATTTATTTTCGAGAACTTAATAGGGAAACTCTAATAGGGAAATAAACACAGAACAGTGTATTGTGCATTCATTTCCAGACCTATCCACGCTGAAACCAATGAAACTCTTATGAACGATATAAACGATACACATCGTTTATTTATTGCGTCATGCATTTATTGCGTCATGCGGGACATAATTCTGAAAGACAATATTGCACCGACGAAGGACCTTTTTTATTTCTCTCGTAAAATGCGATGTTAAACTGGAATGAGAGTATTGTATTAATGCACTGTAATAATTCTCTCTAAAATGAATGTGCATGTGGGGTTTAATACTGACGATCCATGTCATGTTTTTTAGGTGGACTAAGCGCAGTGCCCCAGCACAGTGGAGAAGGAGGGACAGACAGAAGCAGCATGCAGAGCATCTTTACCTGGACAATGACCAGCGTGAGGCAAGAACTATACAATATCTAGCTTTGATTTTTATTTATTTATTTTTTACGTTTCCGTATAGCATTTGATTGATTGTTGTTTATTTGTTTATTGCCCATCCGCCGTCGTTTGTTCCGTCCTCCCTTTTTCTCTTCCTGCATGATTATGTTTACATATTTAACACGTATACACACATGCGCGCACACCTTCAGCATTTGGAGTGTCTGTTTCCGGGGATCCAACGCTTGTTGTCTCTGGACCACTACTGGCACTCACAGTCCTGCAGGCCGTGCATAAAGTCTGTCATGGTGGATGCGGTATGTGCTGATAATGAGGTTGCTCTGCAGACGTAATGTGTTTCTGTCGCTTTAGGGCCATGACACATCAAGTCAGTTGTTAGCCTGGGAATAACCAGTGCTTGGTGTATGTGGAGTCGTCCAGTGGATGACAATCTATAGAATATCAACAGTATTCCAATTTGTTTTTGATCATTTCCCAATTTATATTCATTATCTGGTTCTCCCCATCACACCACAGCATGCAGGGTGATGGTTTTTGTATGGCCTCCGAGACAAATCAACACACTCGGAGAAAAGATCTACCCATCCGTCTTCTTTGGCAAAGTACACGGATGCTTGTGAGCAGCGAGTGTAGCTCTGATTGATATGATAGAGCTGTTTTTTCCCCCACTTGGCTGCTGGCTACAGATGGGTATGGGCATCCTTTCAATTTGAACTAATGATATCTCTGATGACAGGCCCTAAGTGTTTCCATTGTGTCACTCAGGAGCCTGTAATGAAGCAGTTAAAAGAGTTTTCCACCATATTGTATCTTCCATTATTGCATTTTCACTGTCACCACCCGCTGGATGGGTATTGATATAAGTTATCCGCTTTCACGCAGACGAAGAACAAAGCCTGTCTGTCAGCATTACAGTATTAACCGTGGGCCACGGAAAGCCTTATTTCTTCAACATTAACTTAATGTGTCAAAGCCCTTAGGCCATGCGCTTTTACTATCGATCAATTTCACATTTGTGTCCAAGTTTTTAGGGAGCTTTTGTTGTATTCATGTTACCAGTCGCTCAGTCAGTGACTTGTTGGATTTAAAACAGGCAAATCTGAAAGAGATATACAGTCAATGTTGCTTCTGCAGTTGAGTTTACCAAATGTGAAATTGGTTCCCAGCTCGACCCAGACTGAAGTAGTGGCTGTGCTAGCGCTGTGCTAGCTGTGAAGTTGCTTCACTCGCCATAAATAAAACGGTCCCAAAACCTGAGGTTATTTCCCATTAAATACACCCAAGTGCTCCCATAACCGATTAGAGCAACGCTGCAGTCCCTGCTAAATCCGTTTTTCTGCACTTGCAGAAGTACATCCAGGAGGCTCGTAACCTTGGCACCACCATCCGCCAGCCCAAACTGTCCAACCTGTCCCCTTCGGTGATCGCTCAGACCAACTGGAAGTTTGTGGAGGGTTTACTGAAGGAATGCAGAAATAAGGTATGGGACAAACTGGCTTTGGGAGATGGACCTGTGCAAAAGAGTTCTTAAGTAGTGACGCTTGTGTTTTCCTCACAACATGCAGACAAAGCGCATGCTTGTGGAAAAGATGGGCAGGGAAGCAGTGGAGCTCGGTCACGGGGAGGTCAGCATCACCGGCGTGGAAGAGAACACGCTGATTGCTAGCCTGTGTGACCTGCTGGAGAGAATCTGGAGCCATGGACTGCAGGTTAAACAGGTAAGGCAGGAGCGTTCAAACACATATACACAGTGGAAACGTGCATCTTGTACTTTATATCATAGGGCATTTATTTTTGATATAGGGATATATTATAAACTGACACTTTTGCAGTCAGGTAAAACAAAAAGAATGTCAACGATGTAAATAACATATTTATGGTGGCTATTTTTCTGATGTCTTTTCTCTTATAATGATGCAAAATATATGAATAAACATGTTCTCCCCCCCCCCCCCCCCTTTGCTCTATTAGGGGAAATCCGCCTTGTGGTCCCACCTGCTACATTATCAGGAGAGCAAAGAGAAGAGAGATGCAACACCAGCTGGCTTAGGGCCCCCTGGTAATAAATATTAGGTCTTTTCCGAATAATATAAGAATGAATTAATTACCTCTTCAATGTTCCTGTCCTCAGTACTTTGATGCGCCGGTCTTATGTCACTTTCATGTCTTGAAGGTCTCATCCACGACACAGAAAGGCGGAAATCAGACGCCAGTTTTGCCATGCCGCCTCTTAAAATCTCTTTAATCGAGGACATGAGGTCAGTGTGGTGGACCGAATCGAAATATTTGCATAATTGTGCTCATTTTCATGACATCTGGAATACTATATTGTGGCATGTAAATATAAATATTAGGGCTGCTGTAAATTGCTTTTAGAGACGAGCAACCAAAATATAATCTAAAATTATTCAAATGTGCCAATGTGTTTTATTATAATATGTATATATGTATATATATATATATATATATATATATATATATATATATATATATATATATATATATATATACTATATATATATCCAGGAGATAAAATGGAATGGTGGATTTGGGTTGATGTCGTCTCACCACATTGCACGAAGAAGATGAAAACAGGTCGTTGTGTCTCGTCGTGTTACTTCCAGTCTAATTAGTTCAAGCCCTCCAGCAGTATCTTCTGATGGAATAGGAAGTCCTTTAACATACTCCACCAAACATCCACCCAGTAGTTTTCCCTCTGCAGCTTTACCGACAAAGCAAGTCTAATCAATGATATAAGCAAGCATATTTAAGTATTTCAGTCAGTAATTATACCATAAATTATACCATTATTGATGGCAAATGCATTTTATTGTATTTAATTAATATTAGCATATTATGGTTTGTTAATGTTAACTTTTTGAATTAGTGCCAGTTTTACACAGACAGCTGGTTTTTCGCGTTTCGTAATCAACACCTGATTCTTATTTTTTCCTTGAGAGCGGCATTAACTAAGGGACCAGCGCTGCTTAGAAGGGCTTGGGTTACTTTAGTGAGAAGCTCAGGGGATGGGGTGGGACTTAAAGACTGTGAACAGCGAATGTGGCCGGAGAGCTCTGCCAGGACACTGGCTCCAAGGGACAAAGGCTGGCTGGCTGGTGAAGTGTGAGATGAAATTAAAGCCCCACTTGCTGACCTGCTTTCCTCTCCAAGTTCTCAGTGCTAGTGGGGTACTGGACTTTCTAGAACAAATCTAGACCAACTGTTGTGCCAATTAAACAGAGGGGGGAAAAAATGGGACAAAATACTTGTTGTGAAACCATTTTGTATAAAATATGATTGATTTTGAAACTGTGATCTCGGATGCCTGCTAGAAGACCTTTCATTTCCTTAAAGAATACTATGTGTTTTATGTGCATACTATGTGTATGTGTAATATCAAAGCACTCAGGCAGGGTAACTCCTTTTTTACAGGCATGTTCAGAACATGGGAGAAATTAAGACAGATGTTGGGAAGGCCAGAGCCTGGGTGCGTCTCTCCATGGAGAAGAAACTGCTGTCCAGACACCTCAAGCAGCTCCTGTCTGATCACGAGCTCACCAAGTAAGACTACCACTGTGATGCTCTTGGCAGCGTCTGTCACTTCTGACTGGATATCATCCCCTTTTCTTTGTTACTCAAAGTTCATTTATTAATAACATATATTATAAATATATGTTATATAAATATATGTTGTTTATAAAAATACGGCACTACTTTTATAAACGCAGCACCCATTATTATGTGAGCGATTTGCTCCTTCGCTGCGTCGTGTTGGCGAATGAACGAGACCCAGACAACAAAGACTTCTCTGGGCATTTCATAAAAAAAAAAAACCCAAATGGGTAAAGAAACTTCAGTCCTCATTGACCTCATTGACCCTCAAACAGCTTCATCCATCAGGCTGTCAGGACGCTGAACTCTGTTCAATACTTCCTGAACTTTAAACATCTACACCTTGTCACACAGATAAATCTTTATTCTAGTACTGTTTAGTAAGTATTGCTGCTGTCTGTCTCATGCACCTAGAAAAAAATACCGTTGAACATCCGACAATCACTCTTGTTTACAAATACCTTTGCTATATATCATGCACTTTACAATCTTTACATATATTTATATCAGCAATGAAGAATGTATATCATATAGAGGGGCACGGTGGCTTAGTGGTTAGCACGTTCGCCTCACACCGCCAGGGTCCGGGTTCGATTTCCGTCTCGGCCATGTGTGTGTGGAGTTTGCATGTTCTCCCCGTGCCTCAGGGGGTTTTTCTCCGGGTTCTCCGGTTTCCCCCCGGTCCAAAAACATGCATGGTAGATTGATTGGCACCTTGGAAAATTGTCCCTAGTGTATGAATGTGTGTGTGTGTGTCCTGTGATGGATTGGCATTCCATCCAGGGTGTATCCTGCCTTAATGCCCATAGACGCCTGAGATAGGCACAGGCTCCCCGTGACCCGAGGGAAGATCGGATAAAGCGGTAGAAGATGAATGAATGAATATATATATATATATATATGCAACATACATACAGTCACGCTACCAAAACCGGAACATAAGTCATATAGTCATAATATCATATTTAACATTAAAACAACCACCAAAAAGAAATGAATTCATTAACAAAATGAATGTTAAAAGAATACTTTCCAGAGTGAAATAAATATGAAATCATTCATTCTGAAAATATATTTTGAAAGAAATGTATATATGTATAACAGTTGTCACAATTAATTATAGTATTAAAAACCATGAGAAGTTTTATTTATGGTACATTGAGAAGGGAAAAATATCTGATTAACGGTTAACTCATGGCAATTGCGATTAAATATTTACATTTATTGACAGCCCTGGTTTAAACCAAAACTCTTGAATCTGCTCACCTGAGATTTATACGATTTATCTATAAAATAAACGAGCATAGCTGTTCACCTCCAAATAAAGCGACCCACCATTAAAAAATTAAAACACATTGTATTATTAATGAGTTCATCAGGGTAAACTGGGTCATGTTTGTGCTCGGATTCGTCTGAAGTGTTTTCCTTCCACTTTGGCAGAGTGTCTTTCAACATGAAAAAACATGTTTTCTGCTAGCTCGTTTCACTTAGCATTTTCTCTTCTCTCCGCCGCAGGAAGCTCTATAAGCGCTACGCCTTCCTGCGCTGCGATGATGAGAAGGAACAGTTTCTTTATCATTTGCTGTCGTTCAATGCCGTCGACTACTTCTGCTTCACAAACGTCTTCACCACAATCAGTGAGTTCCAACCCGGCATCGCACAGTCCCTACACAAGTCTTTCCAGAGGGCTGGCTCACTTATCTGTTTTTCTCTGTCCTGCAGTGATGCCATATCATGTGGTAGTCATTCCTAGTAAGAAGCTAGGTGGCTCCATGTTCACAGCTAACCCCTGGGTGTGTGTGTCGGGCGAGTTGGCTGAAACCGGAGTACTCCAGGTGCCGAAAAACACTCTGGAGATCACGTTCGAGGTGAGAAATGTTACATTTGGATTTACATTTCCTGAGAATTTGCCCTGCTTGAAAGGGTCACACACACACAGCCCACATTGACTTTGTACAAGTCTGATCATGTGACCTTCATTCAGCTGCAGTGATGCATTTCATTGAATCCAGGCAAAGCCTTGTGCACCTGGTAAAGTGGTTCATATCATCAGGAAAATCAGCTTCTTCCACAGATATAATTGTAAACTGCCAAGATTCCATATAATTACAATTAAAATATAATTATAATTTGGGCTGTCAAAGTTATTAATGTGTTAATGGAAACGCAATTTAATGGCATTAATTTTATTAAGGCATAGAGTGCATTACTATGTGAGTAATCTGCTCCTTCACTCCGCGTTGTGTCAACAAAGAACAAATGAATAAAGAAACTTCAGTGCATACACTCACGCACCTAAATTTCCCCGAATTACGCCTACTAGCTGCGCCTTCAACAGGTGTGAGCAATGTTAGCGTATATTATCGTATGGAACCTTACAGAAGCTCATTGCTTTCCCAAACCCGTATTACATAAGCGCATTTTTCTTTTGTGAATGCAATGCGCTTCCGTATAACCTAAACGTATCACCAGTTTATATGGAAAAGCAACCGGAACAGAATTCTTAAAGGAGCCACGTCCTATATTTTACAATTAAAACAACCACTAAAAAGTAACATTGAAATGAACAAGAAGTTCATTAATTAACACCACATATTTAAAATATTAATATTAAAAGAATTATTTCCAGAGTAAAATGAATATTATATGATCAATAATTTTACGACAGGGAGAGAGAAATGTATATAAATATAACATCTGTTATAGTTAGTTATTAGAAACATGAAAATTGTTCATCTTTGGTGCACTGAAAATGTATGATTAATCACAAGTTCTCGTGGCAACTCGTGGCAATCGAGCGATTAATTGCAATTAAATATTGCTTTTGTATGTGTAATCTGTAAACAGACCAAACACACAATAAAGTAAATAACACTGACATACATGCTAATAACATACACTTTTTAAGCGAGTGATGTAATCATTTTAGGTTGACATTTGCAAATGGCTTAAAAGTGTGATCTAGAATTGTCCCATCATACATTTGTGCTTTCTCTGCTCCAGTGCCAGAACCTGGGCAAGTTGACCACAGTGCAGATGGGCCATGATAATTCTGGACTGTATGCCAAGTGGCTGGTGGAGTGCGTCCTGGTTCGAAATGGCATCACAGGACACACATACAAGTAAGATTAGGTGAAACAAGCCATGAATGTGACCTGATGTTTTAGAGCCATAAACATAAACGGTTTGTTTGTTTTGCGTCCAGGTTTCCTTGCGGCCGCTGGCTAGGAAAAGGCGTAGACGACGGCAGTTTGGAGAGGATTCTAGTTGGAGAGTTGGTCACTGCAGGCTCAGAGAATGATGACAGGATGTGTCGCACGCCTCCCATGCAGCAGTCTCCTGGAATGATGCGCCGATTCGTTACCATCTCACCAAACAGCAAACCAAGTGAGCATCAATACGGCAAGCACAAAACGCATCCTCTAGCTCAGACAGCCTGTTACATGAGGTTTTTTTTGTTTGTCAGAACTGAACACGGGGCAGATCCAGGAGGGAGTCGGAGAGGCAATTAATGGAATCGTAAAACACTTCCATAAACCAGAGAAAGAGGTATGGAGTAGGAGATTTTTCTTCTTTCCTTAAAAGTATCATATTAACGTAGATTATGGAGTTTGTTTACTCTTTGTTCTGTCTGATCTCAGAGAGGAAGTTTGACTCTTCTTCTCTGCGGGGAGTACGGTCTGGTCTGGGCTCTCGAGCAGGTGTTCCAGCATGGCTTCAAGTCACCGCGTCTCTTCAAGAACGTCTTTATTTGGGATTTTCTTGGTAAGAAAGTCGATTCGGACCGTTTGTTCTGACACGCATTTTTGATTCATGCGGAATTACTGTTGAGTGCATAGCGTAGGAAGTGACGTTGGACCATTTCTGCACTCACTTCAGAAAAGGCGCAGGTTTACTTTGAGAGTGCCGAGCAGAGTCAGGTAACCCAGGACGAAAACTATCAGACTAGAGTGCGCCATTTCTGCCGCTTCATGCGCGCCATCAGCAGCACCCCCCGAAACATCGGCAAAGATGGAAAGTTCCAGCTGCTCGTGTGCCTCGGAGCCAGGTCAGCCAGTAATCCTGTACAGATTGATGATTTAATAAACATAACATGAAGTCATTTCTTTACCTTTCGTTCATAATGCTTTATTAAGGGATTTCTGTCTTCACCCTGGTAACCAGGGTTGCTTATGTCACATTCTGGAACCACCAATTGACAAAATGTCTAGTCATGAATAAAAATCCTGCTCTTTCTTTCAGAGATCACTTGCTCCACCACTGGATAGCTCTGCTGGCTGATTGTCCCATTACGTCACAGATGTACGAAGACATGGCACTGCTAAAAGACCGATCTCTAGTGAACTCTTTGATCAGAGTGTTGCAGACGTTGCAGGAATTCAACATCACTCTGGAGGCGTCTCTCGTCAAAGGGATTGGAATATAAAACCTTGCCGTCCTGCCCCTCCTCCTCCTCTGAAGAAGAAGAAAGATATAATCCGGGCAGATCCGCGGGGACCAGGGACTATTTGTTTCTTTCTCTTTTTTTTTCTTTCTTCTTTTTGTTTGTTTTTGACATGAAGAGACTTGAACAAAAGGACAACACCTGGCTCACATTAAAGCTACTGTTCACGTCTGCCGTATATAAAGTGCAATGAACCTTTTCAAAACACGTCATTATTTTTATCCTCAGCGCCGTCTGTGTTAGACATTTTACGAATCTGTTTTGTATTACGATCCCACCTGTATAGCCCACCTGCGCTATACTGTTTTAATCGAAAGCTCAATATTTTCATTGCTATTGTGAACTCCGGGCGACAGCTGTATTAAAAACAAAAAAAAACAACAAAAAAAAGAGCAAGGAAGGAAAAAAAGGGGTAATATATTTTCGAAGAAGAGCAGTATTATTTTGATATGTCTGTGAGGTTGCTTGCTCTGTGGTCTATCTAATCCATACTGTCACAATGCAGAGTGAAAAGCAAATGATGTAGAAGTATGCTTTATAAGTATAACTCATGGGAAAATCTTATTTTAATTAAAACACACACACACACACATACACACACACAGAGAAAGACAAGAAATTTTCTTTTTTTCTTTTTTTTTCAAACCAGGGGACTTTATAAATCGAAATGTAGTATGCACATCTCAATGAGCACATGCTGAGATTAGATTATATTAAGATGACCTGGCTCATAACAAACGAATGAACTAATGCATTTTATAAATACGATAGAAAAGAATCATTCAAACAAACCATTTTCCCACCTTTTCTCACGTATTTTCATAGCTGTTCATCCCTATTAGCTAAAAAATTATATCAGTTCATCTTTTTAACCCTCAGGTCTGCACATCTGCTGGTAGCCACATCACACACGACATCACATTTTGGGTTTCATTGGCCTCCATGAAAGCCCCTGATCTCAGTGTCATTTGTTTCTGCTATGCAAGAGTCACGTCTCCATCAATCCACCACTGATATACTCTGATATCAGATGCTCTAGTGTAGCATATAATTTGTAGTCCAGAAGCTTCTGAGGTGTTCTGGTAGAGTCCACATCAAAATGCTTAAAATAATGCATCATTTTTTTTTCCTTGGTACATTTTAGACAGGACTGTGTGATGTAGTGTTTAATAAGTGAGCAAAAGTGTACAGTGTATAAAATGTATTAAAAGTCGGAATTCCATGCTGGTGTTATGGCTCTTCAATAAAGTGTAAATGAGTCAAAGGTGAGAAGATTATCATCTTTTATTGGTCTTTTTTTCTTCTTCTTCTACTGTATGTTTTTTTTTTTTTTATTTATCATTATTGCATACATATAAGTATGTGGGAATGGCAATAGCTTTCCTGCAAGCAGTCTAACAAAAAAAAGTTATTTGATTTTCCTTATGTTGGACAAGATTTTTTATTAATTGACATTGGCATTGTAATGTGAGTTTATGTGAGGGGGGATATATATATATATATATATATATATATATATATATATATATATATATATATATATATATATATATATATATATATATATATATATATATATATATATAGTGTATAATTGTATGCATTAAATGCATTATTATATGCATTATGCATTATGAATGATCTTTTCAGACACAGTGCGGGAGGTGGGATTCGTTGGCGTAGTAATGAAGACATAAAGAATAAAAAAATCATTTCGCGCTCTTTTGGTTCCCTTTGCAAAAATAAACAAGACGCCATTTACCCCAGTGCAAGGCAATCTGGGTAAGCGAGTCTTCTCGGCCGTATCAAACGCGTCGCTCGCTCTTAAATAATCCTACATCTCCCAGGATGCAGTATTCTTAAAAGGCGACAAGAGAGCTCCCCGATTGGCTGGCTCAAGGTTTAAACTGAGGCTCGGACGCGCCTTATATGGACTTCCTGCGAGCCCTGGCGCCGTTCCCCCCGTGGTATTTCCATGCAAATGAAGCGCCTCCATTCATGTGCATGCGGTCGGTAGTAGGACATGCGCAGTGCGGAGGAATAAAGCGGACGGAATTTGAAGAAGTTTCCGACGGTAAGCGCTTTCGCGTTATCAGTGTAAAATCGCAAATAAGCCGCGTGACACGTGCGCGAGACGGCGTGTTTGCGTATATTTGTGCGCGTGGGTTGTTGGTGTTTTTTGCTCGCGCGTTTAACAATGGTGCAGAGGACGGAGCGCGTTGCACGGAGCCGCGGCGCGTGGCATGGCATGGCATGGCAGCATGCTAACAATAGCTAACTCTTGTCCGAGGACGATGTGGCTCGCGTCCGCACGGGGAAAGTTTGAATAGACCGAACAGCCGCGCGGTGAACGCAAACGTTTCGCTGAAAGGCCTCGTGCGATGCGTTACGGAATGAATGTGGAGATTCGGACTTGAAGATTTTCGGGGAATACGGAGTTTAAGACGGCCAGAAAGACGCAGGACCTCCCACTCGGTGTGTGTGTGTGTGTGTGTGTGTGCGCGCTTGCTTTTTTTTTGTCTTGCATTTCCATGAACATGGAATGCGTTAGCCATAACTCGCTCCTTTCACATTATGTGAAAGTTTTATTTATATATATATATATATATATATCATACGTATTTACATTCATCTTTATCTCCGCGTTTGCACACGCTTTCGTGTTGAGATGCGGAGGCGCTTAAGAGGTTCACACTGCACAAATCCGCATCCATTCAAGATGCGCGCGCTTTAAGATGAAGTTCCGCACGTACACGCGCGCACGCACGCGCACACAATAAAATTTTATTTTGATTTGAAACTTAATCCGCCTTCACGCTTAGAAACTCCTTTGTCCTTGTTTACTTTCGCTTTTGCAAGGCTGAGTCGGGAAAAAACAAGCCTGTGTGTGTGTGTGTGTGTTTGCTTTGAGGTCAATGCATTTTATTGATGTCGTTTGACTTGAGCGCGAAGCCATGATTTGTGTGTTCGGAATGTTCCCAGCATGGCTTTGTGGATATTATTTAGATTTTTCCCCCTTTTTTCGGTTAAGTCTTGTATAGTTTATCTTTTGGGCTAGTCACCAAAACCTGAAATGTAAATGCAAGTCTAACATAAAAGGGAAGATTGTGTAAAGGGACCCATTACCAAACCTGGAGAAAATGTGAATATTTGGGGGAAATCTCCCTTTTGCATCATGCATGGTTTAAAATCGTGTGGATATGCAACATAAATGTTTATATTCAAAATGTACTTTTTTTTCCGTCCATTTACAGCATTATGTGAATGCAATTTCACCTCAATGAACAAAGTAAAAACCCTGTATGTATGCGTGGTTTTTTAATTTATATATATATATATATATATATAATTACACCCACACATCTATATATACATGTATAATTTTGCATGGTTTAAAATCATGCAGAACAAAAAACTGTTTTGTGTGTGTGAAATCTAGTTTTTGTTTTATTTTTTGTAAAAAAAAAAAAAAAGACCTCACCATCCCTATCTGTTTAAATGCACTTACAGGATCAACCAGAAATGTTTGGATTTCACAAATCCAAGATTTATCGCAGCCACGAAGGCTGTTGCATTTGCAAGACCAAGTCCTCGAGTTCCCGGTTCACAGACAGCAGCAGATACGAGGAAACTTTCCGTCTCTGCTTCGGGTGAGATTTACTGATTTTCTGCCACTGACGACTTAAATTGCAATGTTGTCTCTTAACATTTACCGTTTTATTTCTAGATAGTTTTTGATATGTAGCACAGTTCAGCTAATGAGCTTCCAACGTGCTATTTTTGAACTTCTTGATCACGAGTGGTCCATAATTTTTTTTTTTTAATTTATTAAAATTTTTTTTTTGCTTTTTGCCTGGTATTACTTGAATGGAATTTTTATTACTTTCTTTGGGTTTGAGATTACATTTCGTTGGCTCTAATCTATAAGATTGATGGCGAATGAGTAAAAGAATCAGATTTTGAAAGACTGCAGGTGACAGGTAAAGCATGAATACATGAAGCTGTTCACAGTAATGTATAAAATGGATGTCAATACATTTTATTGATTTTTAAATCGCACCAGAATTAATCTAAATGTGTAATTTTGTCAGGGTTTCTGAATGTTCTTTTCTCTTTCTTTTGTTCTCTGTTTGCTGATAGCTTATCTGAAGATCGAGTAGGTGACATCTGCAATGCCTGTGTACTTCTCGTCAAGCGATGGAAAAAGTTACCTCATGGATCCAAGAAGAACTGGAATCATGTATGTATCTTGTTCAATAAACTTTATATTCTCTCAATAAAGTGAATACTGTTAAGTGTTTGTCTGACATGTATTTATTTATTTACTGATGTTGCATAAGGTGGTGGATGCGAGAGCAGGACCAGGTTTTAAGCTGACAAAACCCAAGAAAGTGAAGAATATCGATGGGAAGAAGAAAAGCAAGCTGAAGAAGCTGCGCAAGTTTAAACGGCAAAGTGAGTTTGGTGAATGTAGTCTAATCTGAATTATGGCTGCACGATCCTCGCAAAAAAAGTGAATCATGATTTTTCTCCATGGGAACTGATGATTTTCATACAATTCTCATTTTGTCAACAATTATTTATTGCCCTCAAGTACAGGATAGTTAAAGTGCTGAAGTAACAGAAACGGTCTACAAGTAACTATTAAAAAATAACAATATCATGTGAACGGAAGCACAATCTGAATGCAGCGAAATAAGGCTGGTTTTTACTTCTGCGTCGAGTGAACGCTGGAGCCTAAATACATGGTTGTGAGCGTTTCTACTTTTGCAGTAACTATTCCCAAACACTAGTATGCATTTTGGGTTTCTGCTTTAGCAACAATGGGGATTGGACAGGACTTGACTGCCGTCTTTGTAAAATGGTGATGAACGATCAGGTGTTTATATTCCTTTCGGCTGCTTGGTCCATGTCCGTGCTTTTTCTTCAATATGGACTTTAAAAATGGCCGTACAGCGGATTACACCAGAATACGTAGGATGCTACCTGAAAATACGCAGCCAGGTCCACCAATCGGATACTCTACACTCAGTGTCGGTGCAACGCCTCAAGTCCGTCAATTGTTCGTTTAAAAGCTTGTCAGTTTAACTTTTAAAAACTGTAATGTATTTTTTTTCCTTTCCAGATTCTGATGCCCACAGCACTACATCAAGCATGTCTCCCTCGCAGTCTCCCAGCCACAGCAACCAATCAGACGAAGGTTCGGATGTTGAGACTAAGCAGAAGCGCCCGACACCCGCAGGCTTTTCCTTTCTCGACCTCTCCTACTGGAAAAGGTAAAATACAGAGCAAATGAAGAGATGGGGAGTGGAGATAAATCCAATAAAAACAATCTGTGAAGGGAGACATTAGAAAAGAATGTGTAATGGTGTAATGCTACAAGTGATGGTTTAAACATGTAAGTATAATAAGCAAGTATTGCAGAGTAGTATTAGCAAAAAGAAATGTCTGGAATAACATCAGGACTGTGTGTGTGATAGACCAGTGCCCTCAGTATTAAATGTCTGCACATAAATACAATGCAGTACATTCTCAGGGAGGATTCTGTTTCCACCATTGACTTTGGGTTCAATTTGGGTGATTTTAAATAAGTTTTGAATTTACAATGTTTGTTAATAAAATGTAATCAAGTTCACAGTGTGATCAGATTACTGGTTATTTGACGCTCTGGTCAAGTTCCTCCTCGTTCCTGTTTGAAGTCTGCTTTACTTTGTCATTTCATGTTACCTGGCATGACATGTGATAATCATGTGCTCTAGTCCGACATGTTATGTAGTAGTATTGTTGGCCTCATACAATTTTTTTATAGCAATGCATCGTTTTGAATTGTTTAAGTGTTTTTGATAGCTCGATGCAGAATCAGTTTAGATGCCATTACCAGTTAACTGCAGAATGTTTACCTCACACTCTACCTAAGGAGAAAGTGGTTAAACCTTTTTCTGTACCCTGACATTTTAATTTGATCGATTCCAAGCGGTTAATCGTGTTGGTAATCACACTTTGCTTTTAACATATTGGTTTAATACAATTTCACTTAGCTTTGTCATCACACCTTTTGAGCGCTTCACCGCAGTCCATCTTGCAAACGGATGTTTAGATTACCACATAAAGTCCTGGGCAGATTGCCAAGTGGAGAAAAAAAATGCATCCATGAATCAATGAGGAATCAGTATTGTAATTTTATAACACAATGTCCAATTCCGGAATCTGAATTGTTTTCCCAACCGTACTGTTATGTGAATATTTGACTTTTTTTTTTTTTTAAAAAATATAATAATCATATAAATTAACCCTAATTTTTTTTTTTTGCTTCTACATCTGCAGACAGAAGGTGTGCTGCGGCATTGTGTACAAGGGGCGTTTTGGCGAAGTCATCATCGACCCCCGTCTCTTCAAGCCATGCTGCGCTCCGAAGCAACAGCAGCAGCCACCAGCGGCAACGTCGCCTGCCGCAGACTCGCCGTGCCCCACTGACGCGCTGCCATCTCCCCTCGCAGAGGACTTGAAGGAGGCCTGGTGATCTCATTGCGTCTCCTAGATTCTCATTCGCTTTGTCTCCAGTGGCAGACTCCATCATTCCCACACGACTGTATAAACTTTCAATTCTGTTTTGTTCCTTTCCATTTTTTTTATAATTCAAAAGGCTATTAAAATTAACTGTGGGCATTAATTAGAAAATATTCATAGATTCTGGACAAATTGACGGTTTAGGATGTGTAATCCATGTAGTGTTTTTTTTTTATATAAATATATATATTTTTGGCACTGTTAAATATTTTGCATTTTCTAGTGCTTTGTAAATATTTTTGTTCCCTTAATTCTGGTGCACCAAAAGCCTCCTATCTGGCTCCTAGTTTCCTGTGTGTAAATTGAGTTATAAATGTTCATGAAATATGGCATATTGCTGTGTCCCTGAGGTTGCTCAGTGTTTTGATGAAATGGTTTGATTTCTTATTTTTTATTTTTATTTTTTTATATATATAACAAATCAGCTCCATGCCTAAAAGCTCATTCGATCTGGATGTGCTGCTGGTGGAGCGGGAAGTTTTACAACACGCTATTTTGGTTGGTGTGGTTTGAACAGGGCGGATTAATAAATCACGTGGTGAATATAGCTCGGTTTATATCCATTAAATGCATGAGTGTTGAAGCTCACGTTCCTGATAGTGTTTTCTTAACATCACCACAAGCCAGTCAATAAAATAAATAAAAGTGCATGCTAATATTGATATTCAAAATAATATTTATTATAGCATGCTTAGTCAGCATGTGCTAAATGCATCTTGGATAGTATTGATCAACATTTAGTTTGATTGTGATATATATTTTAAGATATTGAACAAATTTCACTACAGATTTTAACCGCATCTGTTGATCCAGTGATTTATTATTATTTTTTAAAGAAGCTGTATATTTTGGCAGCTGTTTCCAGAAACTGCATGCTTCTCAATTTATTGTAAATATGTTTGTGTCCAAAAAAAAGAACAGCAATAACTGTTTGGATCATGCAACAATGTGCAGCTTTTAAATTGTATAATGTGATGGCCTTCCGCCTTTTCTTTTCTTTCTTTTTTTTCTTTTTTTTGCAACGGACGAGTTTTATTCTACTCAGGCAGCTTCAGATCCGAAGTAACGGTGTGAAGAAATTCACTTCTAAATGACGCATTTCAAAGGGGGTTTCATTTTTATGAAATAAGAAATGACATTTAACACAGTAATTCATTGTATTAGAATGAATGAAAGAACAGCAATAGCTCTCTGGTTTCCAGATCACACAGCTGGTTATTTTTTCATAATGTCAATAAGGTTCAGGGAAACTATTTACTTGGTACATTTGCAGTTCCTGTTAATGTGCCTTATGAGAGATTTAACTGAACGTGGATTTGTCTCTTCTAATTTATACTATTTATTCAAACATGTCTGTACAATTGATGCTGTAAAGAGGTTTTGTGCACTTTTTATACGTTTATAATGTTTTTTTTTATATCTATTTTTTATCTCGATTGTCATTACATCTTCAGTTTAATAAATCTTTGTATGCAAAATCTTTGTCTTGGCTCTCGTCTAGCTAGATAAAATGTTTATAAGTAAATTGTGTTTTTTTTTTTTCCTTTTATTTTCTTCCTTCTACTGATTCATGCTGTGCTGTTTTGTTTGTCTTTGTTTTGACCTTTTCGCATTACTTTGCAAGAGATAGAAGACCCAATTCTTTCTTTCATTTTGATCATCTGTAAATCTCAACAATATCACACTTTGTCCGTCATTCTGTTCGATGTAAACAGTAGTTGAGGCATTATTTGCCAGGTGAGTACCTTATGGGTACATAAATGTATGACTAGGCTGTCAAATGTTTCTAATAAAGTTCATATTTAGAATTAGAATGGAAAATTCAAGGAGGAAGACTATTGTGAGATTAAGGGAAGAGGTCAGACAGGGGCTCGCTGGTGATGAAGGGGTGTTGAACATTTGGGCGACTGGTGCAGAAATGATAAGGGAGACGACTAGGAAAGTGTCAGTGTGTCACCTGGAAAGAGAAAGGAAGACATGCTGGTGGAATGAGGACGTGCAGGAAAGGGTACGGGGGGAAAAGGTTGGAGTAACAGATCGGCAGAGAGTTGCGAAAAGCAGGCAGGAGTACAAGGAGATGCAGCAGGTGAAGCCAAGGATTGAACATTGTTTATGAACATTAAGGAAGGTAAAGGGATTTGGCCAGGCAGAGGAACCGAGCTGAGAAGGATGTGCTACAAGTTAAAGAAATAAAGGATGCAGATGGAAAGGTGTGGACAGGTGAGGAGAGTGTGTCGAGAAGATTGAGGGAAGTGGGAGCAGCTATTAAAGAGGATGAAGAATGGAAAGTCGGTTTGGACCAGATGACATTCCAGTAGCAACAGTATAGTTTCATGCCGAGGAAGAGAGGTGGGACTGCATCAAGGATCAGCTCTGAGCCCTTCCTCCGGGAGGAAACCAGAGAACCCGGAGAAAAAAAAAAAACCCCCTGAGGCACGGGGAGAACATGCAAACTCCACACACACATGGCCGAGACGGGAATCAAACCCGGACCCTGGCGGTGTGAGGCGAACGTGCTAACCACTAATATATAGCCACCCTGCCCCTTATATATATATCTGGATAATAAATAAAAATGTCAAAATTGTTGGTCACCTGTAATAAAGAAAAAGTCACAATACAGAAATAACTTTAATCTGACAAAAGAATAATAATTAAAAATTCTATAAATGTTAACCAATTAAAGCATGTTTTTCAACCATTCTTCAACAGAAAAAATTAAACTCATGTATGTAAAAAAAATAAACTCATAAACAGGCATGGACAAAAATGATGGTACCCCTAATTAATATGACACTTTGTTGCGCAAGATCCTTTTGACAATACTGCAATAAACTGCTTCCTGAATAAGAATAATAAAGATTTTGACACTGGCTAGTACAGCTCTCTAATAATAGTTGTGTCCGGTTTGATACATCGATTGTTTATTGTATTATTACATACAGATGATGTGCTTTTTAGTTACTCATCTGTCATCTGGACATTTGAAGCTTTGTTTTGGCTTGTTTTCATTTTAACTGCAGACATTATATTATAAAGCCCTTAATCATAAAGCTGTTGGCTGGCTTTAAATAATCAGATAAAGAATACTCTAAAGCATGAATGAGTTTTTTAATTTCCTTTTGTTTTATGTTTTATATTTATGTTTATGTTTATGTTTTATACCACAGCGTTCTAAGTTTACTCTTAGTTACAGCACTTTCACCTTGGAAAATGTATTATTACATAGTGTTGAATGTGTCATTCCATGCCATTGTAGACTTGCTTTCATATCTCATGACATTTTCCACACCTAATTCATTTCTGATTGAGCCATCGTATTTAAGTCCATTGTGCCGCTATGATGAACTGAAATTACTCATGGAGACATTGATAATAACTTTTTCCAGGTCTTCGTTGAATTTTTCTCTTGTTTACTCTTTGTGTCAATGTTTCCTCTGTTGATTGTATAATTGGGTAATCGAAGGTGGATTTGCATATGATTGAAACGAACCACAGGAACAGCAAAAAACCTAGAAAGATACGAGCATATGTTCATCCTTTCAGATAATAATACATTCCGATACAATCCCTGAAGGAATAAATTGTTCTCTGTCAAGGGTGTGAATTGTTCAAGGACTATGAACAATATATCACCAATAATAATACATTCCGAACAATTAAGGATAAATTGTTTCTCACTTACAAGGTATACTTACCCTGAAAAGCATTCAGGGTGGTAAACAGGTAAATTCCCGCTAGGCTCAGAGGTCCATAAGTGCTAAAGGCCAGTCCCCATGGGAGTCCCAAAACCACACTGAGCCCCAGCACAGTGGCCCAGTCTTTCCACAGCCTTTTTATTCTGCTTCCGGTCTGAACGCCTCGCAATTTTAACTTCCACATCTTCATCACAATCACAACCATAATCGAACGTGTTGAAGAGTAACACCAGGCCCAAATAACCGTTCACCGTTATGTAGCTCATTGTCCGATCAGTTATCCAGCATCTGCATAATGGGCAAGAAATGCAAATGTTATAAAAGATATCAACTAGAAGATTTGCGATATCAAACACAGACATAAGTGTTTGTTTGGTAATGCTTTATGGTTCCTATAACAAACCCTGTTTACTGCAGTAACTCATATTATCTGTCCATGTACTTTAGCATTCATTCATTCATTCATCTTCTAAAACTTTATCCGATCTTCCCTCTGGGTCACGGGGAGCCTGTGCCTATCTCAGGCGTATCTATGGGAATTAAGGCAGGATACACCCTGGGATGGAATGCCAACCCATCACACAGGACACACACACACACACACACTCACACACAAATTCATACACTAGGGACAATTTTCCAAGGTGCCAATCAATCCTACCGTGCATGTTTTTTTTTGGACCGGGAGGAAACCGGAGAACCCCGGAGAAAAAACCCCTGAGGCACGGGAAGAACATGCAAACTCCACACACACATGGCCGAGACGGGAATCAAACCACGACCCTGGAGTTGTGAAGTGAACGTGCTAACCACTAAGCCACAGTGCCCCTCTTTAGCATTCATTATGACTTAAATACACTAAAGTTACACATCACCAACAATGACATTTCAAATCTGAATGGTTAGAAGCATAATGTGGACAGTCTGGTGGTTCTATGTGACATACCTAGAAGGCACTGTTTATGCTGGCAGACGCAGGTGCGATTTACATTTTACTTACAATGATCTCTTTATGTGGGGCACGGTGGTTTGGTGGTTAGCACGTTCCTGTCTCGGCCATGTGTGTGTGGAGTTTGCATGTTCTCCCCGTGCCTCAGGGGTTTTTTCTCCGGGTTCTCCGTTTCCTCCCGGTCCAAAAACATGCACGGTAGGTTGATTGGCACCTTGGAAAATTGTCCCTAGTGTATGAATGTGTGTGTGAATGTGAGTGTGTGTGTCCCTGCCATAGGTTGGCATTCCATCCAGGGTGTATCCTGCCTTAATGCCCCATAGACGCCTGAGACAGGCACAGGCTACCCGTGACCGGATTCGATCGGATAAAGCGGTAGAAGATGAAAGAATGAATGAATGATCTCTTTATGCCGATGAGAAGGTTAGGATTAAGAGCCTTGCTCAAGATGTGGAAAATAACTGGTGCTTGGATTTGAACGAATGAATGACTTTCTGATTAGACGTCCTTAATCACCAAACCGCCATTTATTCTGGGTATAAAATGAATCCTCCGTCTCTGGCAATTTGTGTGGATGTTACGTCAGCATGTACAACCTACATAAACATCGTCGTTTACTACATGTGCCTCTTTCAGCAGCTTTGATCAGGTATGGTTTGAGGAATAGCCACAGACTTTAACGCATTGAATTGCCTTCTGAATTGTATCTGTTTATGTGCCGGACAAACAAATCTGATCTTAAAAGCTCACACCTTACAGCCTTAGTAAGTGCTTTTAATATAATAGCTTATCTGGTGCAAAGCGATAATATAAGCGGTTACAGAAACTATAGTCAGTTCCATATCATAACTGTAAACAAATATGAACAGGGATATGACAATTTGGGATCATTAACAGCTTCTATGGTAAATAGAAAAGTGCTCCTAAAGTGTTTTAGGAATAAACAGTATATGCGATTTCATTGTACTTATATATGTTTATATATATAATATATATAATATATATATATATATAGCAGTTGTATGAACCGAAACACCGGTCTCTGAGTGGAAATATTACAACTTGCATTTTACTTGCTTCACAACCACAGACATGTTTATGAAGGTGTTGTTTGAGGTGAGCATTGTGAACACTACTCTAGCCACTAGGTCAGCTCTTGATGGCTTCTGAAAGTAATTAATGAGCATTTAATTAAATAGTATGTTATTTTAAATCGTTTGCTTTTTTAAAACTGTAATTTTAAATTAGAATATTATGGTGATTTTGTGACATTTAAATGAAAAGTGTTCAAGTTATTTATATGTACCGTAAATTCTGGACTATAAGCCGCTACTTTTTTCATAGGTTTTGAACCATGCGGCTAATAATACGGTGCGGCTATTCTGCAGATTTTTTCCCGACCGCTAGGGGCTCTAACCGGAATTAGAATCAAAACTAACACAAAATAAATGCAAAGAAGAAGAATGCGCTAGTTCCTCTTTAGCAGATATAAGTGGGTAGAAGCGGATAGAAGGAGGACAAACTCTATCTTTACAAGGTTAAGGTGACGTCATTTCACACACAGGAGAAATGAAGGTAAATAGCGCTTATTTTCTCTTGGTTCTGTCCCGTTTTAATCAGTAAAGTTTCTGCTCAGTGCTGCTCAGTCTCTCTCTCCCCTCCCCCCACCCCCCCCACACACACCCCGCGTGCCACACGCACACACACACACACACACACACACACGCGCGCGCAGCACACACACACACACACACACGCACACACACAATACAGCCGCAGCGGTTCTTTCTTGATTTTCCCACTCCCGATATAAGCCCGGTCCGTTTCACTCTACAATCCCCGGCCCGGGCTCGTAGCACATACCTAGTGTCGCGGACACGGACGCTCGATATATGTTTATGCCTAACCTTTGTCTCCGGTACTCCCGGTACCACGGCGCGCAGAGCGCAAGGCTCCCTAGCCTGTCTGGCCGCTCCGTATGAGCGGCGTCTCCTGAGTTCTTTATTCTAATAAATCCTGTTTTGTATGAATTCCGGATCTCCGCGTCTCTGTGCAGCGTCCACCGTTACACCGTGTTAAAATACAGGTTAGGAAAGGATATATTTAGGTACATACATGTACATTTACAATTCAAAAGCGGATGCGGCTTGTATGCAGGTGCGGCTTATTTATGAATTTTTTGTGTTTTTTTTTAAATAGAGCGGATGCGGCTTATATCCAGGTGCGCTTTATAGTCCGGAATTTACGGTATATCTCTTAATATATGTCACAACCGCCAATGTGTGACACCCGCCAGTGCACTTCAGACAGTCCTGACGTGAAGACGCTGTGAGCTGAGGTTCAGGGGCAGAAAACACTTTAACCAAGTATAATAAATATTTTTATTGCCTTTATTCGTATTTCTTTTTCCGGGTTCACCGGTTTCCTCCCGGTCCAAAAACATGCACGGTAGGTTGATTGGCATCTTGGAAAAATTGTCCCTAGTGTATGAATGTGTGTGTGTGAGTGTGTGTGTGTGTGCCCTTCGATGGGTCGGCATTCCATCCAGGGTGTATCCTGCCTTAATGCCCATAGACGCCTGAGATAGGCACAGGCTCCCCGTGACCCGAGGGAAGATCGGATATAGCGGTAGAAGATGAATGAATGAGTTACACTAATGTAATTAGAAGTTGTATCAGAATTATTGCTCTTACAGATTTGTTTCATTGTTGTTACTTTCTGTTAGGCTGTATTTGCCATATCCACCAGCCGCGCCACAGATCACCACTGTAATTATAGGAGCGCCTAAAGCAAGAGAGGAACAACAGTCATACATTCGAACAGTACATGCAAAAAAAGATGATTTTTCAGAAACATAGTGGTCTAAATGTGCTCTTTCTGCTTACAATGTACTTACCCCAGCCCACTAAGCAAAGTTTAAGCATATATTTCCGGATGTAGATGTTGAAGACCTGCACGAGGAGCAAGTACAAGTGGAACCCTTCGATAGCGGTCCATGTGAAAGTGGCCAGCAGGGTCCAATGTAAGATCAGGCCAAGGCACTGACATACCGACTTCTTTTCCGCTCCTGAGCCCAGTGTACTCACCAGAAAGAAGAGGTGCAGCAGGAACAGTGAGGCTGATAGTTGCACATGAATTATAACAGAGTGCTCCGACTTCCTTTTCCTGTGGAGACAGTAGTGAGAGCAGGGACTCATTTGCTGAACATGATTACTTTCAAACGTATTGATGTTGCACACTGTACTCACATACTGAACACTGTAGTCGAGAAAGCAGAGAACAATGCACAGGTGAAACAGGTGAGTGACAAACAATGGCATTCTCAAAAATAAGGGAAGTTGACGCTGAAAACCGTCTTTTTCCGAGATGGACGTGTGGAATGCGCATTTATTCTTCGAGCTGGTCGAGGTTTGTGTGTCTTTGTCTCATTTTCTCTGACGCTGTAGCCGTTGTCCAAAGTGGAAACGTTAAACGCCATTGCGGAAACATTTGAAGAAACGTAACCTCAGCAGCCCGAAGTAAGGGCATGGAAAATAAATTAGGTCAAACCCGAGCGATCACCACGCTCTCACTCACTCTCAGTTCAATACCAAACATATGAGTGTTCCATTGATATTAATGGTAATGCTTGGGGTGTACATACCAAATTAGAGCTATATATATAATATATAATATAATATAGAGGTAATATAAACCTTGCAGCTGAAACTATTGGCATAATAAATAAATAAATACATCGACACATATATTATGTTATATAAACAAGAGTGTATGTAATTAATTGTGCCTGAATATTGCAAGGATATATAATAGCTTACTTACCTTTGAATTAAAAACATTATGATGATGAGGGCCGTGAATAGCACAGAGAACGAAGATCCAACATATGTTATATATTCAAGACGACGAACATCTTCAGCATCTTGCACACTCCCTGGATTCTACAGAAATTATGCTTAATTATGGCTTAATTATAAATATATATGTATATATATAAAATAGTGTAACATACACATTTTGTTCTCATTAACTGTAACGAATTACTGTTACATTTATTTTGTTATTAAATTACATAACACCGTTACATATAACTAGTTACTCCCAACACTATATACACTATATATATATATATATATATATATATATATATATATATATATATATATATATATATATAATATATATTATAAATTTATGATAACTTACAATGAGCACTGCAAAAAAACTGAGGTGATTGCAGCTGCAGACAAAATTTGTATCGTTCCTGCTTGTGTTGCATCCGTCACTGCTCCAGTAACCTGTAAATACACTATATTTACTACATCATATTTAACTATAACACGAACGGTGAACATAATAGTGTCATTACTATTTTAATTACTATTTTAAAAATAAAAGGTAGGAAATATTAACGATTCATATATTTCGGAAAAAAAATTTTTTTTGTAGGACCTGTATTATTTGAATGCTTCCAGAAGACACATTTTCCAGTCGCATTCTGAGAAAAGAAAAAAAAAACCCACAAATAAATAAATTGCAATGTTTTTACCAAAATGACCATTCATTAAAACTTCTGTCGTGTGCTTATGTTTTCAAGTTTACATTCTGATCAACTGCAAGCATTGGGCCATGCGTATCACACCTCGGCCTTCAGTGGTGTCCTACCTGAATCACTCAGTACTATCATTATAACGCCTCTCTTATAGAATCCATCAATATTATACATAGACACAGAATAACAGAGTGCCTCCATCTCATACAATGAGAATGAATTACTAAAGCTAGCAACCCAAGGAAAATTATTCAGCCATATCTGTACCACATATTTCATCTTAAGAAGAGGCATTAAAAATAAGAATTTTTTTTTTTCCTGAGGATTTGAAATTTAGACAAATCGTGTGCTTTTATGCACGAAATAAAGCACAAAAGTATAAATGGCTCATGAAAAAAGTTTGGTGGCTTATTGGTAAGCAACAGCCTTCGAGCAACATGCACTGGAATCATTTCATAATGCATTTTAGCAACAACACACACCAGTATCACTTCTCTCTTTTCTTCCTAAAGCTCTGGAACACATGGTTTCTAATCCGCCATCTCTCACAAAACAAACGAAAAGATCCCCACCAGTCTAGCTTCAAAATGGCACGTTCCACAGAGACTGCCCTTAACGCTGTCACTGCGAAACTACACATTGCTAAATCTGCAAAGCTGTCACCTCTCCTCATCCTCCTGGACCTTTGTGCTGCTTCATCCTCAGCATAGCAAGTAACATGGAAGAGGTTAAAATATGCCCCACATAGTGTCACTGTTCTGTCACTTTCTCCTAATTTCCCTGCGCTCACCACTCTAATCACCTGTTCATTATTTTTCCTCTTCACTCCTGCTGCCTTTTCTCCCCACACTCTCAGTCCATTCTTATATGGGCAACGTTTGAGACACGGGCTACAAACTCTTCCTTTTGGTTGTGTTTTGTATTAACCTCTGTTTGTGTATATCCTCCAGATCTCCGAGACCTGTCTGTTTCCCGTACCCGATCCAGCCTGCTTACCCGTTTGTCTCCTTCCATCCGTTAGCGTTTCCGTTTGCATACCCATATTCCCTTTTTTCCATCTGCCCGTTTCTACCTGCCTCTCTGTGTTGAGACTCTCTGCCTCTCTATGCATTTCACTATATCCATCTCGTGACACACAGACTCTCAAAAGGCATTTCACAAACCTTGATCCTTGCTCAATAGACTTAGTAAAGCTTATTAATAATTAATAATAAGCTTAATAAGCCTCTCTCTCTAAACTTACTGTCTCAGCAAAATCATATCCTCACATGGGTTTTCTTACCACTGATGAAACACAACTTATCTTCTCCTTCCCTCCCTCATATACCACAGCTTCTGCTAGCCATGTCTACTAGACGTATGGTCATGGATAAATGCTCATCAGCTGAAACTCGACGTACCAACTCTCTGACATACCATTCAGCCACTGTTTGAACTGCAGAGAAACCACAAACCATGCTAATGTGACCCATTTGGGGGTTACGTCTCTGCAACATCAGAATGACTCAACCTTCTTATCCACTCAGGCGCTAGGTCGAGCTCTATACGTCCTCTTCAAATAAAACAAAACGCAGCTATGCAACTCGTGTTCAACCTGACTAAGTTGTCACACACCATCCCACTGATGCCCTTCACTGGCATCCGGTAGCTGCACACATTAGAGTCACAACACAGGTGCTTGTCACATATTGATCAGCGCACTCTCTTATCACTTCTCACACTGCATCGCACTGCCTAAGATCTTCTAGCACTGATCAGATGTTTCCATCATCTCTAGAGGTTAGAGGTAGATATACTGTACATCAAGGTGGGTGAATGAATTTCCATTAGATGTCTGAACAGTTGAGCAATTATTTGTAATAATAATAATAAAGTGCTACAATTCCTCGCAACAAACTTTAGATCTTTGGCGTCTTTAGTGTACAAAGTAGTGAACCAGTGTTGATTTATTCATTGGAGCTTCTAAGGACTTCCGTATGTCGCCCCCAATAAGATTGTAAATGTAAATGAAGTGGGCACGGTGGTTTAGTGGGTAGCACGTTGGCCTCACACCTCCAGGGTCGGGGTTCGATTCTCGTCTCGGCCGTGTGTGTGTGGAGTTTGCATGTTGTGAGTGTGTGTGTTTGTGTGTGTGTGTGTGTGTGTGTGTGTCCTGCGATGGGTTGGTGTATCCTGCCTTAATTCCCATAGACGCCTGAGATAGGCACAGGCTCCCCGTGACCCGAGGGAAGATCGGATATAGCGGTAGAAGATGAATGAATGAATGAATGAATGTAAATGAAGCTCCAAACACTCACAGTCTTCAGAGTTTACAGCAGTTTGTTTCGACCCTTGAAACACGAGACATAATGACTCACATCTGAACAGATACTAAAATTACACTCTGCCGCTATTTGAAGTAGGACAAAGTAGATTTGAGTGGCAAACTTGCTCTGTAGTCTTCTGAAAAGAGCTCAGAAAATTACTCTGGATCCCTCACATCCAAGCCATGTACTGTTTGAACTTTTTCCATGTGGACAACAATATAGAGCACCAAGACAGTCAGGCAGAAAAACTTTCCTCAGACAATATTACAAACTCCATTACAAAAAATGGAAGCTTTTGTCACCAATAAAAAATTCCTTGTAATTGGGAATAAAACTCTTTCTGATTCTGATAAAGAACAATGACTGCTGGGATTAATGTAATACAAATTTAATGGAAAAAAATATTTAAATGTAAATGCATAGACGTTTTTGTTTGTGTCGTAAGTTGGAAAATGAAGGATTCTTACTTGATTGTTATACACAAATTGCATTTCAACAGGTTCAGAAAGGTTGTGGAGGTCTTCTTTGCCGAGCCAAATACCCAAGACATTTTCATGAACAGATCCGTGAACAGAAGGCCCCTGTGGAACAGTGAAAGAATGTAGAGAAGAACAATCAAGCATGCCTGCTATAATTGGGCCTCACTTGTCCTCCAATCTTTGAAAGATGATTTGATGAATATCATTTGTGTGCAACACTTTTGTGCAACTAAGCACAGCATTTGGTGCTGATTTGTTATTAAAACCCACGTTGGACTTAGAGAACGCTCAACGAACACATCATAACGGTTTTACACAATAGTATGAAGAGAGATTGATATATAAAGGGAACGACAGACGAAAAGATGAAACCTTAAGCACAACAGATCTGTTGGTTATCAGATGTCTCTGTTTCTGCTATGTTACACAAAGCAGTGACTCATACCGGGGTTAGGAAAACCGCAATTTGCTTATCATACCCTTCCTTTGCTGAGAGCAGGGTCTTTGATGTTGGTTAATAAAAGGAAGGGGTCGCTTACATTTACATTTATAGCATTTGGCAGTTGAGGCTTAAGGGCCTTGCTCAAGGGCCCACTAGTTGTATCTCAATGGATAATTAGTGGGCTTACTTAGCTGGGACATGCGAAGAAAGAATTTCACCTGTTTATAATGTATATGTGATAAATAAAATCTACTCTAAAACCAAAAAAATATGAATAAAATGTTTATAATGGATGGAAAATAATAGATACACAATTTAATAATAAAACACAATTGAATTGTGCTTCAAATGCCTAGGAACTGTATCTAGAATTAAAACAAGACGATTATTAAAGATGAATATTAAAGTTCAAAAGTTGTCATACAAGCATGGGTGGTTCTATGACTGAGTGAACTTCTTGGATATATATATATATATATATATATATATATATATATATATATATATATTTATATATATATAATATATATATATATTGGGGGGAAAATCAATCTTCTTCTTTGCTAATTTCTTTGTTACAAACTCCGAAACAGGGTTTTCACCTCAAAAGTGTAAACCCATGTAGGTAATCTAGATTACACAGTCTGGGTTACTCAGTGATGGGTGTCTGTTTTGAATACACAACTTTATATGCAAAACTTTGTGTTAAAATTCTGCAGTTGTGATTATACTCAGGTATATGAAACACCACCTTAAACATCCATTCTTGTGTTGCTCCCAGACTGAAAACTTATCCTAACCCAAAAGAAAGAAAGAAAGAAACAAACAAACAAACGAACAACAACAACAAAAACACGGGAACTAGATAGCTAACCTTGAAAATGTTTTTGTTGAGAATTGAGACTATCAGGGACACACTTTGGTTCTCCATCACACCACTTTTCATCAGGGCTTCATGGGGAATCTGGATTACGTGGCCATATTCTGTCTTCAGATGGGCCTGTGGAAGCATTGGATTGCATATTGATGTAGGATTTTACTTCACAATACCAGAAATTGAACAGATTTCTCAACTTCTCTACTTAACAGGATGTCCAGCAAGTTCGAGTCATCAGCCAAAAAGTTTTTTTTTTCATTTTTCAGACTCATATGAAGAATTAATTACCATAAACCTGTCATCAGTAAAGTGATTCTGATTCATCTAAATCCATCTGAATGTTCTTGACATTTATCATTTGTTTCATTCAGTTGCTGAAACAATTGTTTACAAAGAGCTTATGTATTTACAAAACATTAAATGCACCACAGAACAATGTAATAACCATCAACAACAAAAAATGGGGAACAACCATGACAATAAAAAAAAGGATATGCATCAAAAATAGTTAAAACAAAAAGATGAAACCTAATCACAGAGGCTGCCAATAAAACTACTAGTCAAATCAATTGGCCTCTAATAATGTAACAGTAGACTATTATATATTTTGGTATTTGCCTATCCAGAAGCTCTATCACAAAATAAAAATAAAAAAAAAAAAAAAAAATCTGAAATCACCCGGGTAAATCTGGTAAGATTAAAATAGAAAGTTTTGGGTATAAATCCAAATTCTAAAAGATGTACTTGATGGGAAAAAACAACAAGATGGTGGTACCATTATGATATGGGTTTCATCTCACCATGTTAATCAAAACACCACTTCCCAGCAAACAACAAAATGTCACACTGCTATATTATATTACCTTTGGAAAATAAAGATCTGTTCTCTTTAAATGTAAGCAGTAAGCATGACGTTACTTGTAAAGCATAGTGGATGGAAAGAGAATCGAAACCTGCAGGAAATCATTAGACTTCAACCCAATGGAGGTCACATGTTACACCCCACCCCCTATATATATATATATATATATATATATATATATATATATATATATATTATATATATATATATATATATATATATATATATATATATATATATATATATATATATATATATAAAAATTCTAGACATCCATATTAGTCTTTTTCATATCAAACCCAAACGATTTTGGTATGAACAAAATACCTTTGGAGGATATAAGATATTGACTAATAAGTCTAAAATCAATGTAAGGCAAAAAGGTCAAAGAAAAGGTCCAGGTCTAGATACAAAAACTATGGAGTGCTTAAGTTTAAACGAGCTATACAAAGTAATGTTTGTGTTGTTTCTATGTTGTCTTAAATGTAAATATGTGAGATTTACCTTATCTGGGACATCCATTGGTTGTATATATAAGTCTGGGTTCAAAATTTTCCTTCTGAAACTTTTACAGTTTCTCATTTCGTGGTCAAGACACCTGTTTAAAAAGGCAAAGTACTACAAATTATACATTTTTATTATTATTTTAATTATTAGTTTCCTATGGTATCGTCTATGTCGATGGTATAATTTGAATTGGCTTACTAAGAATACTAAGAACTGTGTTGTATAATAAAAATGACTGTCTAATTGAGCAATTTAATTAAGTAATAAATAGAAAGCAACAGGGCATGCTGAGTGTGGTGTTGTGACAAGTTGCGTCCTAACTATACAAGAAAACAGAAATTATTAAAATGAATAAATATTTCAAATGAATCACATTAAAACCTGACAGGAAGAACATATTCCGGTAACAGCTGGAACTTTAGTGGACTATGTGAGATTTGAAGAGAACAATTTAAATCGAGAACAATTGTACTTATTGTTATTTTTACAACTCACTGTATTAAACGAAATTGGGTGTTGGACGTAGTTTTACAAAATTGAGAAACCTGAGAACACTCAGTGGCTCCTTCAATACCTGTGGGATAGCAAAGATCAGTTTTACAAACATTTCTTTCAATTTTTTTTCCCACAGAGGTTCTCTATTTCAACATTTGCTCTTTAGTCAATTTAAACGTATACTGCTTCTATAATCTAATACATAAACACTAAGACTGACCTTTACATGCCATCATATCATTATAAAAAATGATTATTGACATAAACTAAAAAAAGCAACACTTAAAGTAAATAAAAATGTCATATATCTTACCTTTCATGGACAGTGAAATGGCGAAGAAAATACAAATACAAATCAATTGAAGTAGGCACATTTTTTCTGAATGATTTCGGCTGCCCCTATTTTTTCAGAGTTATTTTGTGTTTCCTGTTCACTTTGCGCATAAGTCACATGGTGCATAAACTTCAATGTCACTAGTCCTACTAAACCAGAGACGTCACATTAACACATTTTAGTTATACAGAAGTACAAGGACAGGACGTAAAAAAAAAAAGAGCTGATTTTATTTTGAGGAACACAAAATAAAAGCGCAAAAACATGCAAGTTCAAAAGGGGAAGTAAAGGTTAACTTATGGGAAACAACTGGGCAAAAGAAATAAACAAGTAAATTCCCCACAGTATACGATTAATACAGTATAAAAGAGTTATATAATCATCATGCAAACGTAATATATGAATATATGATTAATATACAATGTTATTATAGGCATTTTTTTCTAGTTTGAGGATAGTTGCAGATCAATATAGTGAAAATTAGAACACACACACTAAAATCCTCTAAAACAATGCGCAATGTTGCTGTCTAGAAAAAAAGAACTCACAAGCACAAAATGAATAAAGGGAACTGTGTAGCTTATATCGAAACTCACACGAGGTTACAGAGTGAAGTGCTGAACGTAGTTTTGTGATCAACTTGTTCTCCCTGTTTTGCATTATATCTATCAGTAAATGATGTATAAACTAAATGACTTGCAATATCTGATCATTGGGATAAGCTGCTTTCAGAAGTTTTCATTTGTAGGATTTTGGTTTATTTGGTTGGATATGACATATTTGATGTTTTTGCCTCCAGACATCTGTTTTTCTTCATTATACCACAGACCCACAGAAAGAGAAACAAGCCTAGACAAAAAAAATATGACCATCATATAACAGCTTTACTGAAATTAATTCCTCATTTAAGTCAACTAAAACAGAGCAGTTTCAGTGCCTACTCTCTCTACTTTTTCTAATGGTAGGTCTGTTTCATGTTGACACATTGTTCGGGTCCCATTGCAACACATCCAATAGGTTCTTGTTAAGTCAGCGAAAAACTCGTTCGTATGACGTGCACAATTGTGGGAAGAATTCATCTGCTGATTGGTCCTTGATACTTGTGATAAACATATCATGATATGTCTGTCATACGTGTCAAGGGCCAAGCGGCAAAGGAATTGCCATGCAATGGGGCAGGGGTCATCCTTTAATTCACTTTTAATGAGCTCCACCTACTTTTTCATAAGGAAAAAGGAAATAAAACCTGTGGGATATTTTCAACATGGATGATGCAAAACATGTGGCTTCATTCAAAATCCCTGATGTGCTTATTTAAATTTGCCCTTTAATCCTGATGGAAATATTTGATTAAATTCAGAATACAACGCCATGAAAACAAACTTTCCCCCCCTCTTATTATGTCTGGCAGTAGGTGTACTGCATATCCCTATAAAACATACTTGTAGGAATAGTTTCTTTGCATTAATTATATAAATTAGTAAATTATAAAATGTTCAACGAGAATACAATAGTTCTACCTTGCAGGGAGTTGCAGATACAGAAGAGGTACAGAATGGGGTAGTTTGTGTATCCTGCGGTGAAGAAAATCAAACCCCATGTCATTCCTAGCAAGAGCGTCAGGCTCAGGACAGTGCAAATGTCCTTACGAGATGGAAGCCGTCTTCCTTTTTTATTCGAGCATTGCAGATTAAATATCTGGTGGATCACTACCACCAGAACACTTGTGTTGAACAGGAAAGTTAAGGAGAAGTAGGAGATGTTCATGCCGTACAGAAAACGAGTGTCGGTAATCCAGCAGCTGTTCAGCAAAAATGTCAAATTTAGGATCAGAGAAGACGTTCAGTGAAGTATTATACAGTTATTGTAATAGCACTATGTGCATGGTGACTTGCCTTTCAATCAGATAAAATTTCTATATTTCATGAAACAAGTAGTTTTGAAATATATTTACTTACAAGCGCGATGTTTCATTTGAGCCCAATAAATTGAGCTCTTTTCGGCCATAAAAAGGTGTACTGCCAAACACACACAGGCTTCCTCCGACAAGGACAGCAGGCACCCCTGGATAAACATCCAGTATGTGCTTATGTATTCTACACCAATCCATTCAGACAAGTGGCATGATTCATAAAAGCTAGAGGTAATATTTACATCAAAGCCCACAAGAACGAACGTAAAATGTAAATACAATGCCTGTAAACTGGCTGTTTGGCTGGTATAGGTATTTTATAATCTGCTAATATCCTGGGATTATTATTTAGAACATTCTCTAGAGCAGGGATCACCAACCTTTTTGTAACTGAGAGCTACTACATGGACACCGAGTCATATAAAGGGCTACCAGTTTGAAATACTCCTCTGAAATAACAAATTTACCTTTAGTTATATATTTTTATTATTATTATTATTATTATTATTAATGATACTCATTTATCTATGTGAATACACTTGTGATTTTTGACAGTGACTATCAACAACGAATTAACTACATTTTACATTATAGACGCATCTCACTGATGAGTTGTGCACTTTTTATAGCAAGCCTGAGAGCTACTCATGTGCTCCTTGGGGGCTACCTGGTGCCCACGGGCACCACGTTGGTGACCCCTGCTCTAGAGTTTACACAAAAAGGCACCAGTAAGAACCAAATCTCATGGTGTGACTACTGCCATGAGTCTTTAATGGAAGGACATAATAAGATGATATTATACTCATGGTACATCTAGGGTAATAGTAAAATGCGAGGGCATTTTTTTTTTTTTTTTTTAGGCAGAACTGTATGGCAGTTTAAACATTTTTTTTAAGTCTACTGCAGTGTAGACCACAGTGTAGAGCACTCACCCCATCCAAACAGTGACAGCTTGAGCAGGTAGCGTTTGATGTAGGTGTTGAACACTTTGATTAGAAGCAAGTACAAATGTAAAGCTTCAATGGCCATCCAGGAGAAACAGGACAGGAGGCTGTACTGTATTAGCACCGCTATTAAGACACATAAACTATTCTGAGACCACGTAGCTCCCCATTCGATGAACAAGAAGCTGGTGTTGAGGAGGAAAACAGCTGCACACAAAGACATATGGATACCCATGGAACTGTCTCTGTTTGAGGTCCTGTAAAAAATATATGAAATGAGCTCATAAAATGATCTCATGAAAATAAAATCAATGCATTTTTTAAGATGTATATGTGTGTGGAAATCTTATAAAATGTTTATTATTATTATCATCATCATTATTATTATTATTATTATTATTATTATTATTGATAAACCTGAAATCAAACAAAAAAATGGAAAAACAATTCTTCTCACAGGGAGACACAGAAACGTTAAATAATCCACAGCATTAGTGTTAGCTGCTAACCAGGAAGTGACTAGCTATAAGCTAACGCTAGTGCTATAGATTCCCTTCTAGGAACTCGAGCTGTGTCAGCATTTCAATGGCTTCAGCAACGCCTCTGCTTGACGATGCTTTGGACTACATGTGTAATCCACACATGCCACTGTGACAGCATGTTTATGCTTTGCTCCGCTCTTGCTTGCGGCACCACACCATCCGTTTTAGACACACCTGAGGACAGTCTTAAGTCTCGTGTTGATGCAGCTCAAGTTCTTAAAAGGGAACATCTCTAGGATTACATATGTAACCCAGATACCCTGAGGGAACAAGGCACTGTGTCTCTATGCCACAATGCCCGTATCTGTTCATTGCTGGCTTTGGTGCATTAGCTCTCTGCATCTCATTCCCTCAGGGGCCCTGCATTACATATGTAAAATGAATGTAATATGGAAGGAATGAAGACATTTGTTAAAGCGGAAATAAGTAGGTCACACCTTTTTGAAAATGAAATATTAAACAGACAAACACTCAGTATTACAAAAAAGGGATATAAGGCATGTAAAATATTCATCCATTCATTCATTCATTCATTCATTCATTCATTCATCTTCTTCTGCTTTATTCTTCTTCCCTTTCCCAAGCCTCTTGGGGAATCAAGGTAGGATCCACCCTGTGTGGGGTACCAGCCCATTTCAGGACACACACATACACACACATTCATACACTAGGGACAATTTTCCAAGGTACCAATCAACCTACCGTGCATGTTTTTGGACCAGGGGGGGGGAAACCGGAGAAGCTGGAGGAAAAAACCCTGAGGCACGGGGAGAAAAACATGCAAATTCCACACACACACACACACACACACACACATATGGCCGAGACGGGAATCAAACCCCCACCCTGGAGGTGTGAGGCGAAACGTGAAATTGCAAAACCATTCTATTTTATTTCTATAAAGTTTATTTATTTTTACTGCTACACTTCTAAGAAGTGTTTTGTTTGATTTTTTCTGCTTTTAACCAGAGCAAGTTAACTCAGATCTTGTGCTTTACCTCTGTCAGGATCAGAGAGATGAACTCACACAATAGTGCTGAACTCATACCTATTGTTCATTCATTTTAACTTTGTAATCTAATATGATGGATATGGTTTTGGTCTAACAAAGTGTCTTAATTCCAATATCACATTTCACAACAGAACAGCATTCTTCTAAACTGTTTATACATTTTATACATTTAATAAATATTTGCTTTTAGTCAGTTTATAACAATTTATAACAATTTATAATACTCACTTCATAAAAATGTAGAGGAAGATGGTGACTGCTGAGAAAAATGCTGAAACACTACAACCTATGTAAGTAAGATATGACAGAATTCTCCACTGCTGAGGATCAATTTGTGTCATGTCAACCTAATAAAACACACACAATGCGCACACACACACACACACCACACACACACACACACACACACACACACACACACACACACACACACACACCACACACACACACACACACACACACAAAAGCCATTAAATACAAAACTAGTAAATCTATAATAATAATATAATTATTTTCACTCACTTGTTTTCTGATAGTAATTTAGTGCTTACCAGAAGTACAGCAAATGGGGTCATATGATCATATGAACAGTTTACAGTGTTGTTGCTGTATAAGTTGTCCAGGTTGGTGAAAGACCCTGCATCATCCCATTTGTTCTCTTATGAGGGGAAAAAAACAACATGTGGCTCGTTTTAATCTGTGATTAGATTCCATGCATTTTCTGTTGAGTGTGAAGAGTGAAGGATGTTGTCAAACAATTGGACTTTACTTAATTATTTAATTATTTATTAGTATAATTTAATAACTTCTGTCAATTATTGAACAAAAATTAAACCTAGACTAGTGATGAGTGCTGAGGAGAAACTATACATATATATATATATATATATATATATATATATATATATATATATATATATATATATATATATATATATATAGATATATATATAATATATATATGAAAATCTTACATTTAAAAATCTAATCTCACTTGGCACAACTTATTTTGTGCGTGTATATATATATATATATATATATATATATATATATATATATATATATATATATATATATATATATATATATAAATTTATTATGTATGAATCCAACGCCATTTGTGCAGTTGTATTATTTGATCATTACTTTTGGTTTCTCTCTATTTTGTGCAACTTATTTTGTGTGTGCATATATATATATATATATATATATATATATATATATTATATAATATATATATATATATATATATATATATATATATATATATATATATATATATATATATATATATATATATGTAGGTAGGTTGATTGGCACCTTGGAAAATTGTCCCTAGTGTATGAATGTGTGTGTGTGAATGTGAGTGTGTGTGCCCTGCGATGGGTTGGCATTCCGTCCAGGGTGTATCCTGCCTTAATGCCCATAGACATCCTGAGATAGGCACAGGCTCCCCGTGACCCGAGGGAAGATTGGATATAGCGGTAGTAGAAGATGAATGAATGAATGAAAATGAATGGAAATGATATATATATATATATATATATAAATATATATATATATATATATATATTATAATATATAGTAATTTATTTTTTATTTATTATGACTCCATAGCCATTTGTGCAGTTGTATTATTTGATCATTACTTTTGGTTCTCTCTATTTTGTGCAAACAAATTTGACAAAAACAACAACACATACCTGCTTCATTATAGAACTGACACGAGAAAGTCTGGGTTCCCTATCAAAACAATGTAATTACATGGTCAAAGACATGACACCATGAACACAATAAAGATCACATATGGAGTCGTAATACCATATGTGCCTGATCAAGATCTGGCATATGATCTAAAAGATATAAACAGATCACTTACAGAGATTTTTTCACTGATGTTCACTGGAAAAGTGATAATAAGACGACTGGATAAGTCCTTAGTCTTACAGCTGAGAACTTCAACCCTTATGACATTGGATTTTAGCACAGTCCTTGGGTCAGTCTGTGAAAATGTGCACAAAACAGAGATTTACAGGTTTATAGATTCTAATAGAAATGATTAGAATTTTATAACTCAAACATATAAAAGAAATGCATATTATTTAAACAGAAAGGTTCTATAAGACTTACTGTAAATTGGTCGGAAGATTTGTATGTCACTATCCCAATTTTGCTCTGCTCGTTTGAGACGTTCAGAAATATTTCATTCGGGACAAATACCTCTATGGGAGGGTCATCAACAGACAACTATCATACAATGAAGACAAGCATAATTCTGATCAGATATATATATATATATATATATATACTATATATATATATATATATTATATATATATATATATATATATATATATATATGAAAAGACTCTTATTATTATTTATTTATTTATTTTATTTTTACTTGTGGACATACAAACAAACATATATTCATTCATTCATTCATTCATTGATCTTCTACCGCTTTATCCGATCTTCCCTCGGGTAACGGGGAGCCTGTGTCTATCTCAGGCGTCTATGGGCATTAAGGCACACATTCTCACACACACATTCATGCACTAGGGACAATTTTCCAAGGTGCCAATCAACCTACCGTGCATGTTTTAGGACCGGGAGGAATCCGGAGAACCCAGAGAAAAAAACCCTGAGGCACGGGGAAAACATGCAAACTCCACACACACATGGCCGAGACGGGAATCGATTTATCATTTATCAAATCATCCTTATTATTTGCACAGCAGTAAATGTATTTCTTAAAACAATTTGTACAAACACCACAACAAATTGGATTTCTTCCAAAAGCCTGTAGTTTTCTCAAAATCCTTAACTCATCTCCCAAAGGTAAAAATTTTTGTCAGTGAGACCAGACAGGATTTATACTTTTACTACACTGTAATAGTGTCCAATTGTTACTTAGTTGTTCAAATTGTTATTGTGATTGTTGATCAGATGTCATTTGTGCCTTTCAAAATTCATTTCGCCAGTTCATCAATTCATGACAATTATAAAATTATAAATATAAATGTTATATAAATTTAATCACGACAGTTTATGACAATTGGTTTAACCATTTTGCATTCAATGTTTTGGGGATAATGATATTCACATGAGGACTAGCATAATATATATTGATCAACATGACATAAACCACTGATAATGTGGAAAACAGCAGACAGTTGTTCACAATCAGTTACATAAATGTACCAAAGCATTCCCATTTCTATCAAAGCAACATTAATACCAATAATAATAATAATAATAATAATAATAATAATGATAATAATGGTGGTTAACTAGAATAGCAGTTGTTAGGGATAGGGATAGCAATTTTTGAACTAAGAAGCACTCTAGAGCACCTGAGACAGAACGTTAAAGCCTGTGCCATTGTGTTTAATTCTTAGGTGTCATAGAGTCAGCAATAGCCCAGTGTTACCTTTGGAGCAGATATCTGTGTATAAAGGTCTTCTTTGTGTTTTGCCATATCCACTGTAAATACATTCATTTTAAAGTTGACTTTCTCCTGGGTTACAGAAGACCCAGAAAATGAAAGGAATTCTTGAATGATGGAAATTGCCTCTGCACTGTGTTTCAAAGACAGCAACATACATTTCAGTTTACATTTTTAATTATTTATACTATATATATTATTTTTTAATTATTTATACTATATATATATATATATATATATATATATGTGTGTGTGTGTGTGTGTGTGTGTGTGTGTATGTATATGTATATGTATATATTTATATATATATAATGTGTGTGTGTGTGTGTGTGTGTGTGTGTGTGTGTGTGTGTGTGTGTGTGTGTGTGTGTGTGTGTGTGTGTGTGTGTGTGTGTGTGTGTGTGGTGTGTGTGTGTGTGTGTGTGTGTGTATTTGACTGTTTTCTTACCTTGTACTCTGAAAAGGCATGTTGAAAAGGCATGTTAAATCCAAGGATGCAAGACTAGCTGACAGGTTGGCCAGAAGGTCTATTGACAGGTTAAGTGGTTGAATGGGTGAATAGATTTGATGTATGGCTGGAAGGGTGACTTGCAGGTTTGCTGCAATGGTATAATGCATCTAGATACTGCATTTTGTTTGGTGCCATATGGAATTCACACCACAATTAAATTAGAAGATAAAATTATATAACAACAATAATATCAAGCCTTTTCCTCTATTGAGTATTTGTATGCCTTTATTATGATCTGATGTAATAAACAAAAAAACAATTAAATTAAGCCCATTTCTGTTAAATGTAAATTTACCTGATTTAGCACTGCTAATAGTCAGCAGGTGCAACAGAAGCATAAAGTAGACATGCATCATATCAGCAGCTCTCTGCTATAAATACATCAATAGACATCGAAAAGAAAACAGATTAACACGACTGTAGTTTGGTTTCATGAAAACAATTAAAATACCTGCTGATTCGATTCATATCTCTAACGTTACATAAATTAAACATTCAGACTCATAACATGAAAACTTCTTACTCTCACATAAATCAAGCCAATTAAAGCACAAAACTCACCCACTTCGTGTTTAAATGAACAAAATAAAGTTCAGATCTCAGCTGTTATATAGTATCAGGTGATTCTTTAACTCCAGGTTCGTCCTTAATGTTAAGGTCTGATTTCTGACTCATGTGTTTTTTTTTTGTATCTGTTATAGATCCTTTTTCTTTATTTGCATACTCAAATACCAGAGCGTTAGATGGTAACTGGCACATTGTTTAAGTCATCCAAGATCCAGAATATTTATGTAATGTTGTCAAGTTTATTAAAATATGTCATGCCTTTCAACAGTACACTGTTCTCTAGTATTGCAAATTCTATGTAAAAAGCAAAAACAAACAAACAAACAAGTACCGAAAGTATTGGAACTCTTTGGTGGATCGTCTGCAATAATTCACAGACAATGTGTTTAAAACGTACTAATAATAATGTAAAACAGTGTATACTATGTTAATTAAAGGTTTTAGGCTGCTGATGGGAATGGCGGGGAGGCCCCTGTATTTCCAAGCTGCCACTTTTGGGTCCTTGAGCCATTTGTGCTCCAGGGACGCTGCATTTATTATTCTGTTCTAATACAGGTCTGTCAAACGAATATGGATATTTAATCGTGATTAATTGAATGATTGTCGTGAGTTAAACACACGGTTAATTGCAACTTCGTCACTTTTATCTCGTCTAAATACTTTCATGCATTTTTAATTTAAATACGCCAATCAACATGGCCATGCAAATGTATGTTTATGATTAGTGAAAGCCTACTCAACACAGAGCATGAAGACAAAATATTCATGAAAATTGAAAAGTTTTAAATTCTGTAAAATCATAACGACATGACTTATGCTATTTTGCCACACAGACGGTTAAAGTGATATGGTGGAACAGTTTCGACACATTTTGAGCTTTCTATTATTATATTTATTATTATCTGTAAGGCAAGTATTCACTGAGATTTAGGTTTTTTATTTATTTTATTTTATTTATTTATGTCTGTGAGAGAAGTCACAGAGTGGTCTGTTTTTTATTTCACAAAAACACAGTGTTTTTTTATTATGACTGAATACATATAGAAGTCGATATCCTTATTGCTCTCATCTGTATGTTCAAAAAGGATGTGTCTCTCTCTCTCTCTCAGAGAGAAGCCATACTTCTTATTGCTTTTCTACCTTGCTCATTTTTAGCTTCATAAACTAAGCAACATCTGTGGTGCATGATTGCCAGCAAATGATACATCATTTATAGGTTTAAAAAGCCAAGCAATGACAAGAAATAGGTTGACGGGCTGAAAATGGCGTGCAATAAAAAGAAAAAATAATATACATATCACCAAATAGATCAAAACTACAGAAACGAGCCTCGCTTGAAAAAAAGATTTAATGAGTACAAGTCAAAAGGTCTCCGACAAATAAATAGTGCAGTACGAGGTAGCCAACTTGTGTTGTAAGTCTCCTGTTGTACTCCCTGGTACTATAACTGGTCCAGTCATAATCCGGTCATACTGCAATTCAATGCTGTATTTGGGCCAAAAGAAAGTGTGATGTGTGGCCTATTAGTGGCCTATATTTGTACTTCATTACTTCACATCTCTGCATTCATTGACACATGCTAGTAAAATAGAAAACAATCACCCTGTTCTAATTATAAATATGAAACTATTACTTTTATTTCATAAAAGGTATATTGAAATTGGTGCTAATTGAAAATTCATTGCTGGCTGGTATATATATATATATATATATATATATATATATATATATATATATATATATATATATATATAAATATAAATTTATATATATATGATATGAAAATGTGTTATATTTGCAATCATAAACATACATATAAACATACTGCATGGCCCTGAATCACTATGCAGTGTCACGCCATCACTTTAACACAGTGTAAGTGAGATGTATAATAATGAATAATTCTATAAAAATCTGTTTACAGTACAATGTGATCACATAAACAAGAAGAAAATGTTTGTTACTTTAAAAGATAGTTTATATATGGGCCCAAAATACCACATCAGACCAATGTAGTCTAATAGTACTGATGAAGAAATGAATAATTTCTCAGTCTAAAATGTATGGATCATTTTAGATGCTATAGACATTTTCTTTAAAACAATGAGCAAGCTCAGTGGCTAACATGTAATAAATAAATACATAAATAAATAAATGGATATGTGCTCATTAAAAAATCTAGTGATGGATTATGGAGAAAGGTGATGAAATTGAAATGTCTGCATGAACCCTGTTGCAGTTCTTGTCTTGTCAGTTTGTGGTGTAAAACGAAATCACAATAACATGTCATTGCTCATCAGTTGGAAAAGTTGGCTTCATAAATATTTGTTGTCACTGTGGCTGGCATCGTTTCTGACATCTGATGGCTCCTTTTCTTCATTGCACTGCAGATCCACAGGAACAGAAACAACCCTGGACATCAACAAGGAAAAATTAACATTCATTCATTCATTCATTCATCTTCTACCACTTTATCCGATCTTCCCTCGGGTCACGGGGAGCCTGTGTCTATCTCAGGTGTCTATGGGCATTAAGGCAGGATACACCCTGGATGGAATGCCAACCCATCACAGGACACACACTCACATACACACACCCTCACAATCTAGGGACAAATTTCCAAGGTGCCAATCAATCTACAGTGCATGTTTTTGGACCAGGGGGAAACCGGAGAACCTGAAGAAAAACTCCCTGAGGCACGGGGAGAACATGCAAACTCCACACACACACATAGGCCGAGACGGGAATCGAACCCTGACCCTGGAGGTGTGAGGCGAAGAAGCTAACCACTAAACCACCGTGCCCCTGTAAAATTAACATCAGACAACCTAATTTTAGCTTCTGTTTATTGGTACGTTGTATTCCTACTCAGTCTGACCACACCAATCAAGATTAATCTGATAATATTGGAGTATATCAATTGATTAGCAATGCATTAACCTGATCACTGTTTGTCAACCCAAAAAAATTTTTATAACAAAAACAAGAACAACAAGAAAAAGGAAATCAAGGAAAAAGGAAAAAAAATGTTTATCTGTATTATTTATAGGAAAAATTCATCACATGGCAGATAAATGCACATTCAGTTTGCACATGTTATTTATTCATTCATTCATTCTCTACCGATTTATCCGATCTTCCCTCGGGTCACGGGGAGCCTGTGCCTATCTCAGGCGTCTATGGGCATTAAGGCGGGATACACCCTGGATGGAATGCCAACCCATCGCATGGCACACACACACACATTCACACACACATTCATACACTAGGGACAATTTTCCAAGGTGCCAATCAACCTACCGTGCATGTTTTTGGACCGGGGGGAAACCGGAGAACCCGGAGAAAAAAAAACCCCCTGAGGCACAGGGGAGAACATGCAAACTCCACACACACACATGACCGAGACGGGAATCGAACCCGGATCCTTGGCGGTGTGAGGCGAACGTGCTAACTACTAAGCCACCGTGCCTCTGCATATGTTATTTATTTATTTATTTATAAACGCAGGTCTGCATTGGACTTTTTAATTCTGCTGATAGTAAAATATACGTACCTTGCAGGGAGTTGCAGATACAGAAGAGGTACAGAATGGGGTAGTTTGTGTATCCTGAGGTGAAGAAAATCAAACCCCATGTCATTCCTAGCAAGAAAGTCATGGCCCAGGACAGTGCAAATGTCCTTACGAGATGGAAGCCTTTTTCCGATGTTGTTCGAGCGTCGCAGCTTAAACACCTGATAAATAACTGCCACCAGAACACTTGTGTTGAACAGGAAGGTTAAGGAGAAGTAGGAGATGTTCATGCCGTACAGAAAACGAGTGTCGGTAATCCAGCAGCTGTTCAGCAAAAATGTTACCTTTATTTGGATCAGACCTTGTTTTTGAGATTTCATGCAACAAGCTGGCAATTTAAAAAAAAAAACATGTTTACTTACAAGGATGTTGTTTTGTTTGTGTCTGGTAATTTGAAGTCATTCAGGCCATAAAAAGGTGTACGATTAAATACACAAAGGCTTCCTCCGACAAGGACAGCAGGCACTCCTAGGAAGAAAAAAAACACAATCAGTCACATGTCTTACATATATTTGACCACTTCAAGTGGAGCCAATCAGATACATAACCAAATATGTAGTAGCAGTACAATTTGTACAATCAAGCATATAATCATTGTTCAAATGAAACATCAGATTGTGAGAGAAAGTTGATCTTAGAAAGGATGATCATTTTTTAACATTTTGTCACAGTGTTTTTTGTTACATGCTATTTTGTGCCGAATGGAATGATAAAATCTAAAATGTCCAATGAGCAAAATCTTTCCCTCTCTGGTGAGAAGAACACTCTATGAGAATGCACAACAACATTTATAAGCCTATAAAGTAGATCTGTGTCTAAAATATGTTTTGGTGAAGATTTTCCTATTTTCCTACTGTTCAGATTCAGTGTCATTAGCTGATCAGAATTGTGTGAACATACAGAGGTACACTTTACACTTTATATTTTTTAGAAGGATGTCATTTTTATTCAGTTTTATTTTTATTGTATTTATTCTTTTCTATTTAGATTTATTTATTATGTCTGCACTATTTTCTTTTTCTTTTCTTTCCATTATGTTCACATAGTGGATGGATGTAAAAAGCATTTCAGTGCATGCATGTGTCTGTATGGGACAAATAAAATTGATTTTATATATTTTTTTATAAATACTGTACTTTATTAAATTAATATATATATATATATATATATATATATATATATATATATATATATTGTTATTTTTTGATTGTGCATGTATAATATAATGTTCGTCATATTTTCATTAAGCTTATACTACATATTTTGTAGTGTAGTCCTAATATTGTGATTCCTCACCCCATCCGAAGAGTGACAGCTTGAACACGGTAGCGCCTGATGTAGATGTTGTACACTTTTATTAGTTTCAAATACAAGTGTAAGGCTTCAATGAGCATCCAGGAGAAGCAGGACAGGAGGCTGTATTGTATAATGACTGCTATTATGACACATACACTTTTGTCATATGTAGCTCCCCATTCTGGTGAACAAGAAGCTGGTATTGAGGAAAAAAACAGCTGCATTTAAAGACACATGGATTTGGAGAGAATTGTCTTTCTTTGAGCGCCTGTTGAAAACAGAGTACATGTGAACAGTTAGTGGTGTATTTGTGATACTAATTAAATAAAAAAATACAAGTTGCTTTGTTATGCTGTTGTCAGGGTTGAGGGGTTTGGTGCTGGTGCTGTTCAATCACTGTTAATTAGGGTTTGATCCAATCGCAAGCTTTAACGTGGATGAAAATTCGGGGGGAAAATGTTAACTCCTAATATCTATACCAAATGAGGGAGGGGTGGTGTAGCTCAGTGGGTTAAGGTGCTGGGCTACTGATCGGAAGGGTGAGATCCCTACTACCACCAAGCTGCCATTCTTGGGTCATTGAGCAAGGCCCTTAACCCTCTGTGCTCCAGGGGTGCTGTATCATGGTTAACCCTATGCTCTGATCCCAGATTCCAAACAAGCTGGGATTATGTGAATAAAGACTTTCACTGTGCTATAATGTATGTGACAAATAAAGGCTAATCTGTTCTTCCTATTGGAGAGTGTGGAGCAAGGTAAGAATGACAATTTGTTGGAATGGCGTTAGTTTGAAAAGTATGTGTTAAAATGCACTGAAATCATTCTGTTATATATAACTGATATAACTTCAATTCTTGTGTAATCAATACACACACGAATAGAGAGAGAAATTTCTCTGGATTACCAATTTTTTTCCCAAACTTCCAAAAAAATATCCTGGTAGGTGCAACAGCGAAATTGTATGTCTAAATCTCAATATTTGATATTTGGTTATTTGGCCTATGCTTTCATTAAAAGCACTCTTGCTCATTGACACAACGATGGAATCTTAATGGGGCTTTGATTAGAACCCAGGGTAGTCAAGTCGCTGTACTGGGTTAAAATGTGATTGTCCAACAACAACTAAAAAACACCATAATGTTACATGCAAAGTAAGTGATTAAGGAAAATGCTAGAATATTTATACATATACATAGAATATTTATACATTTATACTTTTCGGAAATGGTACAATTATAATATTTACAAATACCCACTTCATGAAAACGTAGAGGAAGGTGGTGACTGCTGAGAAAAATGATGAAATACTACAACCTATGTAAGTAAGATTGGACAGGATTTTCCAATGATAAGGATCAATTTGTTTTCTATTAACCTAAATGGAAACAAACACACACACACATATTGTAACTAATGGGTTAGATAACTGATAGCAGTTTTTCAATAATATGCATTCATTTTAATAAATCCATTTATGCTGCAGTGTAGATTGCAGTGTTGAACACCATGATATGGCACATTTATTTTTTTCCACATTTTTATGTAAAGTAGAAAGCAATGTGAATTATATTTACAACTTGAACTTTAATACATACACCCACACACAAACACACACAGATGAAAGAAAACTATTTTGATTCGACAAACTGTAGTATAAATAGTGTATTTACTCGATTTCTGATAGTAAATCAGTGCTTACCAGAAGTACAGCGAAGGGCGTCATATGATCATAGGAGCAAGATACAGTGTTATTTATGTAAAAGTTCTCCAGATTGGTGAAGGACCCGCTGTTCTCCCACATGCCCACTAATTAAAACAAGGTAAAAATATGATCCGGTATGAGTTCACGTTGTTAAAAATAACTCACATACTTTACATAAAAAAAAAGACAAATAAATGTACTACGTCATGGCATTCTACACTTTTCTGCATTTATTAATAGATTTATTCATTTTAAAACCTATTATTGCTATCAGTTATTCATAATGACAAAAGTAACAGGTTCTTCAGATTATTTAATGTCCCTAATAGTTACAATATGTACAAACAGACAGAAACACATATTTAGAAGCAGTTTTCATTAGATAGGTAAAAATCAGGTGATTTGTATCAGTGATGTCAATGAGTGCTGCAGCTTAACATGTAACAATCCTGTAAATCATGTAATATTTATTTAAATTGTTCTCTATTTCATCTCGAAATATGGCATTTAAAACAAATTGGCATTAGATCAGGCATATAGAATTGCATATAGCAATTATGATCTATGAGAACTTGTTATCATTTTAATTATGTAAGTTTGTCATTTTAATATACTAAATTAAATCTATATACTGTATATTTAAGATACATTTAAATCTATACTAAGGTGGCCTTTTTTCATTATAGCTAAAGTTGCCATTAATGTCCACAGGTAGTAATATCTCTCAAAATATACAAACTTTTACAGCATTATTTCCTTTAAAGTATTATACAAGGCAAATTCTCTTACTGCTTTTAACTTGTCAGGTGTATTACATGGTGTATGCAAATATACCTGAACCAACCAAAACTCATAATCAACTATATTCTCTTACTTCAATTTATACACCTCATTTTCATGTAAACATAGCAATTCTACCATTTCCAGTTCTTCTAACCGCACCCAATTTGTACATGTTAACTGATTAGTTGCCAGAAATAAGAAAAACTTTACACCTTGCGTACCTGTGTCATTGTAAAACTTACACGACAGCGTCTGATTTTCCTACGACAAAAAACACACATGCAAAGATACATATATATAAAATATATAAAAGTTTTTGCAGTACGAGATGAACCTACGAATTCAAATGAACATCATATATATATATATATATATATATATATATATATATATATATATATATGATATATATTTACTATATATATATATATATATATATATATTTATCACACACACACACACATTAAGATCTGAAAAATATATACAGTCACTTACATTCATTATGTTACTGCTGTTGACCTTAAAGTTGATAACAAGTAAATTGGACAAGTCTTTAACCATAAGATTAGAAGCTTCAACGCGAATAACATTGGACTTAAGCACAATGCTCGAGTTACTCTGCAAATATATAGAGGAAGGAGATTTATATGCTGCTGTATATAAACACGCCACATAAAGAGATTTGTTTAAAACAAGACTTACGACAAACTGTAAACTGGGGGGATATGTCACTATAGAGATTTTATGCTGCTCTTCAGTGACATTCAGAAATGGTTCGATAGGGACAAACACATTTAAAGCAACATCATCTGCTTTAGGCACCTAACAGACAATGAAGGCAGATATAATATTTATATAAGATTTTCATTATCTCAATTGCTACATGGACACCTTTAAGAATGGTATCAAGAGCAAATTGCTGTGGTATAAGAGAAATAAAACATTTTCCAACATTAGCATTCCGCTACATTAATAAATGTGAAAACATTGTTACCTTTGGAGCAGAGATTATCACTTGCCCCTGGTCTGTGGTGCTTCATCATATTCATATTCACTACAGTCATGTTAAAATCCTCGAGGTTATAATTTTTGGTTGATGCAGTAAACTTTTCATTGGCGAGGTAGTCAATATATTTTTTCTCTGCACTGTGCGGGACAGAGAATGACATATCTTAAAGTTTATATTTATAGACACATACTGATATACGCAGTGTGTTGAACTTTTACAGTTTGCTTACCCGATGAGTGATTCTTTTATGGATGTACTAGAGTCCCACAATTGAGTACACATGTTATTTACTTGCGTTAAATGATTCCAGTCACCAGAGCTAGAAGAAACCTCTATCAGTCTACTTATTAGATTCACATCACACACTGTGACATTGCACGTGATCGCTTGATCACCTAAAGAGACATAGAAAAACAACAGAAAGAAAACAAATAAAATAATAAAATACTAATAACTATGAAATAAAAATGACTCGCTGAGCATTTCAGTTATTACCATGTAATTAAATACCAATTATAACTTACTTATGTTGAAAAGAAATATTTTGTATTGATAGTTGCTTGAAGCTTTTTCAATGAAACTTGCGTTGATAAAACCTGTTATGTTTATTTTGGCATTGACAGTGGAGCATTGTACATAACACTGAGATCCATTCCATTTACAGACTACTGTACTGAGATTCTCGGCAATTTGTAGTCCTGTATTGTTATAGACAAAAAAGTTTGTGTCGCTTGTTTACTGTATAAACAGAAAAAGAAATTCAGAATCAGGTTGGATATCATTCACTGTCTAACACAATGTGAACAACAAACAAACAAATAAATAATGATGGGTCAGAAGCAAAGACATCAACCTCTATTACTAACACAGCCTTCATTTCTCTGCTGCTGCTGAGTCTGTGCTTCAAAATTCTGGGAGAGAAAGAAAGAAAGAAAGAAAGAGAAAGAGAGAGAGAGAGAGAGAGAGAGAACTCAATAGACAGTCAGACAGAGTATACCAGAGATAAAGTTATTTGTTTATTGTTACCTGTGGAGCAGAGACATTAGTGTTCTGCATCGCATCGCCCTTAACCACCTTCCCTTTAGCGTTCATGTACTCACAGGTTATGTTCGATGCACCGAACTCTAAGCTCATCATGAAAACGTCCTCTCCCCTGTGTTACACAAACATCCACGTGGTCTTTATTCATGGTGATGGCGAACTGATCTGAGTTTGTCGTTTTCTTACCTGGTGGATGCATATAAAGTGCATAATTTCTTCATTTGGTTTTCTGTTATTTTTATTGCATCCATGTCGGAAATAAATGCATTCATTTCATCTGATGTACAATTTGGGACGATATTTTCCTTATCTAAAAACAGAGCCAAAAACAGCAACAAAAGACATCAAGTCGGCTTTTTATTGAACATTTCAACACTATACAGTGCAGTGTACAGTGAGGTTTCCCCAGGACCGAGGTTACATAACAGACAGCATGAATTAACAAGACACAGGACTATACATAATTCTGAACTAAAACAGAAAGGAAAAGGTATAAAAATACTAATTAGGAAAAAAAGCCAAGTGCAAAAAAAGGGAGGGGGGGGGGGGCATTAGTGAAGACAAGATAAAAAAACACTACACAGTAGCGCCGAACATGTAAAATACACATTGTATAAGTAAGTACAAGTATACATTGTGCAAAAAATGTTCCTACGCAGTAAATGATAAATAGTGTGATGCAACTTGAAAGTAAAATAAAATTTAAAAAAAAAACGTACCTATCTGGAAAACCAGCCAGCTACTTCTTTGGCCTTGCAGTTTAATTAAATTTTTCACACCACTTATGTTTTTGATGGCGATGAAGGTTGTATTAAGTTGACCGTTGAAGAACAATGAATTTTCAGTCGTATTAGCTGAGGAAAAAAAAAAGCCAATATCTAATTGCCAACACTGTAGAATTGGGAAGAAAGAGTTTAAAAAAAACAACAACAACAACAATTTCCAACCTATATAACTAATAAAGGACAGGATTCGGGGGTTGTGATGATCACTTTCTGATGTGCTAACCTGAGAAATCGATAGAGCGACATGTTCTTTAGCCAAAAATAGTAGAATTATTTTTCTTATTACATTTCTGACATGAATTCAGTACTTACTAGATGTATAGCAATGAACTCATCGGTTGAGTTGGTTTTGCTGTCAGTGCAAATCTTGTCTAATTCAGGAAAGAAAATGAGAATTTGTGCTTAGTTTTATCGTTATTAGCCGCCACAGGATATATCATGGCGGCTTACGTGAGGGGATCTTGGTCATAATTATTAAATGCTGTATACCAGTGTTGTGAAGTAACTAATTACAAGTAACATCGTTACATAATTTAATTACTAAATAAAAGTAACAGTAATGATTATCGAGTGCTAGCTGATGAGAGAAAAAAACGTGTAATTAAATGACAACAATGTTAAGAGTCAATAATTTGACTGCAGCTCAATTACGAAAATATAACCTAGTGGCGCCACCTAGCGGACAAACGAAAGTAATCAAATGTAATCAGTTACTTTACTTTTGTAATGTAATTGCAAGGTGACACTGCTTATTACATTGAATAGGGTCACTTCTAATCTATAATCTATTACATTTCTAAAGTAACCTTCCCAACACTGCTCAAGACTGCTCAAGGATTTAGGGAGGAGTGGGTAGATTTGAGGACTATTGGAGATCTAACTTTCTTTTTTTTCTCTTTTCCTTGTATTTCCCTATTTTCGCCACCAGATGTCGCACCGTGGCCATCATTAGTTGCTATTGTTTCCACTGTGTCTGAAAACTGCTGAGTATATTTAAGTTTCCCCTTTGTGTCAGTTCATGTTTGTTAAAGTATACTTTCCTATCCAACGACTGCGTTTAGTGTTTACGAGCATAAAATTATAGCGCTACGTGAATAAAATCGTAATAACACTGCTTTATTCTCGTAATCGTATTCTTTAATTTTTATAATAATGTGCCACTGAAAATGCAAACTTACTATGCAGAATAGGATGATGGATCTGGTTGTTCTTTGCTATTTACTGATACAAATCTTTTTTCATTTTTGTATTGTTTTTCACAGCTTGATAAAAGGTATTATTGTGTAATATTTGCCCAACTTCCTTATAATATCTCTTTTTCCCGCTGAGTTGTGACTATTATTTACACCTTTCCTGAAGATTTCTGCTCTTTGCCCCATATATATTTTTGTTTCCTGGAATCAAATTTTGTTTTATTTTTGTGATTTGTGATATTTTTTAAAATGTTTTTGAAAAGAAATTCCACCTACAACCCTGATCGTGACAGATTCAGGGTTTATTCATAAGCCGTTGTCTATTATTATAACCAACAAACTATCAATCTAATAATCATCTGCTGTTGCATAGTAACCATCTATCACACATGTGTCAAACTCAAGGTCAAAATTTGGGATGTCGTTTTATGTGTCAAAGTCAAGGTCCATGGGCCAAATTTGGCATGTCGTTTTATGTGGCCAGCATGACCTTAGAAGGTGTTTTCTTAAAACAAGGTTATGCTGCTTAAAAAGCGTGCATTGACAGTAGACTACATCTGCCACAATGCATGCGACTATTTTACAGCCCGCCACTAGTTTTTGGACTACAGTAGACTACATCTGCCACAATGCATGCGACTATTTTACAGCCCGCCACTAGGAGGATTTTTGGAGAAAATCCCACCTAAAAATGGAAACTAAGTTTAATGTCATCAACAAACTGCCCAATAATCTGGCATATCCAACATTGTATATAATAAAATTCCATATATTTAAATATCAACCATCTTAGCAACAAGCTTGGGATAACATAGTGGGATAACATAGCAACTACACAGGAACCACGTAACTGTAACATACAATTACTTTTAGACATTTAAACTTTTGGTGCTTTACCTGTTTTACATAATAATAATAATAATAATAATAATAATAATAATAATAATAATAGTTATTGCTTGTTGTGTTTAGCATTGTTTTCATATGTAATATAATTCATATATGAGAGATCTTGGTGGCCGTAACTTCTCAAATATATTAATATCATGCTTGAATTCAAATACTCAAATATTTGGCTTTCTAGTGTAATATTTATTTAGTTAGAACAAACTAATCATCACAAGCTCATTTCATATTAATGTCATGTACAGATAGTGGCACATGTGTGTACATACCTGCTGTGTAGCAATCCTATAAAAAATAATAATGGAAAGGATGGACAAATAAATGGAAATAAGTAAAAAAAAAACAAACAAACATTTATTAACACCAAGCAGGCGTAATGGATAAAAGGGGAGTGTTGCATTAGGAAGGCCATATCCATAAATATGAAACATGTGTCACAGCAAATAATCAGAAATCAGAAATGATCAGAAAACTGAATTCCGTACCGGATCGGTTGAAGCCCGGCTTACCAACGACCGCCACAGGGATTGTTAACCAACAGGGCAACAGGGGAAATTGCGCTAACACTATTGGCCAAAGGAGGGGAGAAGAAGAGGAGGAAGGAGGGGAGAAGAAGAGGAGGAAAATGCATGAAGGAAAGAGGCATGAAGGAAAGGAGATGTGGAGGAGAGTGGAGGTTAGGGTGGGTACTTTAAATGTTGGCTGGTAAAGCTGAAAACGTAGGTGGATGAGTTTCAGTACCGGTTAGAGAAGTGAAGAAACGAGCACAAGCAGGGTGGATTGGGTGGAGAAGAGTTGCAGGAGTGATTGTGATAGAATGGTATCTGCATAAGTGAAAAGGAAAGTTTACAGGACTGTGCTGAGATCTGCGATGTTGTACGGTTGAGAGACAGTGGTGTTGTCTAAAAGACAGGAGGCGGAGCTGGAGGTGGAGGAGTTGAAGATGTTGAGATTGTCATTGCGAGTGACGAGGATGGACAGGATTAGAAATGTATTTCCAATTTCTAATAATTTTATTAGAGGGACAGCGCATGTAGGATGTTTCGGAGAGGGGAGAGAGGGGAGGCTAGACCGATGTGGTTTGGACATGTACAGAGGAGGGACATGGAGTCTATAGGGGGAAGAATGCTTAGGATGGAGTAAAAGAGGAAGGCTGAGGAGGAGGTTTATGGAAGTGGTGAGGGAAGACATGAAGGTAGTTGAGGTGAAAGAGGCAGATGTAGACAGGGTAGTGTGGAGAAGGATAATCCACTGTGGTGACCCCCTAACGGGATCAGCCGAAAGTAGATGGTTAGTGGGTTGTCTTTATTATTAGACAACAAGTGAACATTCTGTCCTCCACTTTGACCTGATAGAAGCAAGAAAAAATGATTTGAGGGACCTAGGACAAGGATCAAATTTTGATGGTTAAAATTTTGGTGACTAAGCATTTCCAAAACTGGATCTCTTGTGAGGTGTCCCCAGTCTGGCCAAAAAGTTACGCCTGGTCGGTGTATGTGTATAATGTGTGAAAATGCATTTCAAACTTTTATGAAACATGCAGTAAATTTAAATAAACCATAAATGTGTGCCAAAAAAATCATGTCAGAATGAACAATATGCACTACATTTAGAAAATGATAAAGTAATCACATGTATACACTTGCGTGTGAAGTGGACAGGATCATACAGGAACCAAAACTCTGCTTTGCATAATATAAAATATATTTTTGGTTTTTACTGATAAGAATTTATAAACACCTTTCGCTGTTAAAGTAATAACAAGTGTACTTACCCAGTCAATAAGCTCAAAAGTAATCGAGACTGGGACGGTTTCATTACAAAAGAGTTCGAACTGCAAAATAGGCTCAAAGTCATCCTGTGAATATATGTAGAAATGAGAAATATATTGTGATTTTTAGAGGAAAATACAGACTATAAAACAGAACAGAAAATGCACATTATTTAAATATATTATTCAGGCTGACATTTGACATAGTTGATAAACAGAATATATTCCCTCGGGTCACGGGGAGCCTGTGCCTATCTCAGGCGTCTATGGGCATTAAGGCAGGATACACCCTGGATGGAATGCCAACCCTTCGCAGGACACACACACACACACACACATTCACACACACATTCATACACTAGGGACAATTTTCCAAGGTGCTAATCAACCTACCGTGCATGTTTTTGGACCTGGGGGGGAAACCGGAGAACCCGGAGAAAAAACCCCCTGAGGCACGGGGGAGAACATGCAAACTCCACACACACATGGCCGAGACAGCAATCGAACCCGGACCTTGGCAGTTTGAGGCGAACATGCTAACCACTATGCCACCGTGCCCCTAATATATATGAATGTATATATATATATATATATATATATATATATATATATATATATATATATATATATATATATATATATTATAAATGTAAAACAATATGTATCAATACACCAAATGAAAGCTGCTCCTCTAAGCAATTCTAAAAATGCATGAATACATCAATAAGATGATAAATAAACCTCAGACATAAGGCACATATTTCAAGCAGGTGTAATGCACAGATCTTCATTTGAGTATGTTAGCGCTTTTATCTGTCACTTGATTTAAATACTACATTTTCTACAGGCATTTGAATGATTCTAACACAACAGTCTTGAATACTTCAATCTGGTCAGTTTCTTTAACCGCATCTCTGACAGCAGTGCAAATCACAATTTTATCTCTTTTACACGGACTTGTATGGAAGATGTCCACAATATAGACATTGTGTTATTTAACACAAAAACGTATAATTGTTGACATGATGAAGTTTTCTTTAAGTATAAATCTACTGAAAATGTTTCATTTACAAAACGTCTTTCATGTAAATGAAGATTTCTAGAACGCACATCTACCTACTAACATGGCCACCAGTGACTCCAATTCTCATTCACTTTCTGATTTTGGAATTAATCACTTTTCACCCTGTGATTCAGCCAATATCCTGAGCGGACAATTGTGTTTTACATTAGTACCAGGTTTTTGATTTACATGTGTTTTCTTATATCATCATAATAGCCACAATATCATCCTTAGACAGCCCGTTTGTATTAAATGTAAGTTAAAACAGGTAAATAATGTAACATATTGGCAAATTGCTGTTGGATAAAAGAAATAAAACACTAAGCAATGCTATTAAAATGGGCTACCATGAAAATGATCATCTTCAGAGTAACACTGGTAACTGCACCACCTCTTATTTTCTCCTGACAGCATCCTCTATTGTATTTGAATGTTTATATCATATTAAACATATGGTACCTGAAAATCACAAGTCTGCATGCGTCTGAGATCCACACAAGTCACCCTAACTACAGTCACATTAAAGTCTCCAAGGTCAAAGGTTTGATTTAACCCATTATATGGTGCTCGTATGGCTTCCATATACACATTCTTTGTCCTGTGTTGAAGATAGATTAACATATTTTCAGTCTAACCGCATTGACACACATTTGTATGATACATGTTTTTAAGTTTTCCTGTTTGCTTACCATTTGCCCATAGCTGTTTTATCTGAGGCAAACAAATCAGTACACATATTTTTCTTACTGTTCGACAATTCAACTTTCAAAGCAATGAATTCATCCGATGCACATTTTTTGCCATTATATGTGGGATTTTGATCACCTAAAAATGGAGAAAAAAGATGAAAAGAACTCTAACATAACTCTAAGTGAACCAAACTGTTTATATTGGGAATATGGCGAATGCACACATAGCGTTTTGTTTTTTGCATGCATGACAAATAAAGATTCTTTATTGTCATATCCTATATGTAAACATCACATAACCAAAGTCAATTTTTGATTAAATTAAAACAACTGTACCACATGAAGGAATGCCGCCAATTTCAGCTCCAAAGACAGAGAGAAACATAAAGTATAGGAGTCTCATTTCAGCAGCACTCTGATAGACGAGCAGACAGACAGACAGATAAAAAAAACAAAACAAACATATAGAGTACAAATCACCTGTGCAATTAATTTAACCTTTACTGCATTTCTGACAGCACTATGAAAAAGTAGAAAGGAAAAAAAAAACAATCCATTGAAAGAATTACTCACACCTCTGATTAAATTGTTTATAACTCTACTTAAATTCTTTATAAATAAAACTGTCAGCCGCATACCATTTAGCTGATGAACTCCTCAAAGTCAGAGAAATCGTGTTGATCGAATGTGAACTTTGCATCTAAATGCAACGAACTGGAAAAAGAGAGAAAATGATGTATTCCTGTTACAGAGAAAATGATGTATTCCTATTATAGGACCTCCTATTTATTTGCTTAAACAAATATGTGAGCATCAGCTGGTGATGTGTACATTTCCCACAAACACAAGGCCTTATTTTGTATCATGTAGTTTATTCAAATGTGTTATTTCATTCAGTAATAGGGAAAAAAAATTCTGTACATTGCATTTAATCTCACGTCAAAAGAATTGCGGTTAAACTGTATTGGATTTAATGTGAACATAATATATTGTACAACTGTCTTATTAATGTCATATTAATGTCATATTAATTAACACAGAACAACTCTATTAGTTTGTTATAGACACTTGATATATGAAGAAATAACATTTAATCCTAATACAAAGGCCATGTAACACACACACACACACGCACACACAAAATATATGCAATTAATAATATTATATTATCAAAACAGACACAAGTTCTATAGACACAATAGAGGAATAATTAATAAACAAGTCAGAGGTGGCTGTTAACATAAATTGTTAACAGCCAGTGTTAACATTTACAACTCTGTATACTTCATTGTTGTAATTTATAAAAACCTAGGAATTCTATTATAAAGTAATTAGTATATTTCAGGTAGGTTACAGTAGTGTACAAAATTCAATGATTTTTTTTTCCATGTCCTGTGCCATGAGACACTGATTAAAAAGGAAAGGACTGACATGAATCAAGGCAACCACTATAAACTGATTATTATAATTGGAAAGAGGATTTCCTATCACTCTAATACCTATATAAATTCTTCATAATGTAATGAAATGGTCTACGACAGTCTGAACAAACATGCACACGCATTATTCAGAGGTGAGTAAATGAAATAAAACTGAATGGCAGCAGATTCAGTGGTATGATCAAACATCTGAAGAAACTTGAAGATCAGATGGTAGGAATGTGATGAGGACTTAGTAAGTACTCAGTATAAAACATAATAGACACGTATACATTTTAGAGCTATTTTCCTGAAATAGCACGTAACCTCAATAATAAGGAACTCTAAGCTCAAGAGGGAAATGAGTTCCATGCATCTGATTAAGAATGTTGTATAATTTATGCAAATACAATTTCCCAGTATCACTAAATAGCACAATATATGGTCAGTCCTTTTCATAAAAACTCTCTGTTCCTCGTGCTGTCATAGACAAAGAGGATTTCTTCTCCTTGAGAGGTCTGTTCTTCTGGACTGTACTACAAAACCACAGGAACAGAAACAAACCTGGAAAAAAAAGAAAAATTACATCATTTACATTATTTAGCAGAAGCCCTTATCCAGTACGACTTACAACTGAGGGTTAACTGGGGGAGGGGGTAGCTCAGTGGTCTAAGGTGCTGGGCTGCTGATCGGAAGATGCAGTTTGAGCCCCGGTATGGCCAAGCTGCCGGCCTTGGGTCCTTGAGCAAGACCCTTAACCCTCTGTGTTCCAGGGGCGCCGTATCGTGGCTGACCCTGCGCTCTGACCCCAGCTACCAACAACAAGCTGGGATATGCGAAGAAAAGAATTTCACTGTGCTGTAATGTATATGTGACCAATAAAGGATATTATTCATTCATTCATTCATCTTCTAGCGCTTTATCCGATCTTCCCTCGGGTCACGGGGAGTGTGTGCCTATCTCAGACATCTATGGGCATTAAGGCAGGATACACCCTAGATGGAATGCCAACCCATCGCAGGGACACACACACACACTCACATACACACACTAGGGACAATTTTCCAAGGTGCCAATTAACCTACCATGCATGTTTTTGGACCGGGGAGGAAACCGGAGAACCCAGAGAAAAAAACCCTGAGGCACGGAGAGAACATGCAAACTCCACACACACACATGGCCGAGACGGGAATCGAACCCGGACCCTGCCGGTGTGAGGCGAACGTGCTAACCACTAAGCCACCGTGCCCCTAAGGATATTACTATTATTATTATATTATATTATTAAGGGCCTTGCTCAAGGGCCCACTAGTGGCAGCTTGGTGGTGGTGGTGGGATTTGAACCTGTGATCTTCTGGTCCAGAGACCAACACCTTAACCACTGAGCTTCCACTACCCTACGTCATGTACCCTACATCATGTACCGTCACAGAACTTTTTCTCTGCCAGTAGAAAACTACGGCCTTTTCGTATCGTAATTATGACTGCATAACATTGTATAACATAACCTGCATAACATAAAAATGAGTCTAACATAATATTACCACATAAAACTAACATAACATTATGTTTAAAATAACATTACCACATAACACTAACATAACATTAAGTCTAACAAAACATTACCATATGACACTAACATAACATTAAGTCTACCACATAATTACCACATAACACTAACATAACATTAAGTCTAACATAACATTACCACATAACACTAACATAACATTATGTTTAAAATAACATTACCACATGACACTAACATAACATTAAGTCTAACATAACATTACCACATGACACTAACATAACATTATGTTTAACAATAACATTACCACATGACACTAACATAACATTATGTTTAAAATAACATTACCACATGACACTAACATAACATTAAGTCTAACATAACATTACCACATAACACTAACATAACATTATGTTTAAAATAACATTACCACATAACACTAACATAACATTATGTTTAAAATAACATTACCACATGACACTAACATAATATTAAGTCTAACATAACATTACCACATAACACTAATATAACATGTTTAAAATAGCATTACCACATAACACTACCATAACATTAAGTGTAACATAACAAACACATAACACTAGCATAACATTAAGTCTAACATAACAGTACCACATAACACTAACATAACATTATGTTTAAAATAACATTACCACATAACACTAACATAACATTAAGTGTAACATAACATAAACACATAACACTAACATAACATTAAGTCTAACATAATATTACCACATGACACGAACATAACATTAAGTTTAACATAACATTGCAAACAGCTGGATTCACACAAACCTCATTAATAGTTAATTAGATGTTTTCAAAAATAACAGGTATTCAGATATTTTTCTATCATTGATAGGAATAAAGACTTTGTTCAGAAGCTGATGGAGTGGGTGATCAGTTTAGTGTGAAGTATCATGTAGCATATTTATGCACAGTTATTGGTCAGTTTGTGCATTTAGGATGTATTTAATGTTTGCTTTTAATGCCATTTTTCCACATTAGCCTTTGTATATGTAGTGCTTCCACACAGGAAAAGGCTCCTTTATCAAGAATATAAAACAGGTAAATCACCTCCAAATGCTGCTCTTTACACTATTAACTATTTTATTAAAATATTTTGAATATTTTTAGTTATATTAGTTACAATGAAAAATGTTTTTAATCCGGTGTTAAATATTTTAGACCTGAATGTTTTTATTTTTCCACAAAGACATTTGAAGATTTTTTTTTATCCTTTTTTTTTTGTCTCTCTTTATGTTGTATAGAAATCCTGTGAAGAAATACAAATGGTATGAGAGAGTTTATATAAGAAAAGCAAAAGTGCAATACCTTGCAGGGAGTTGCAGATACAGAAGAGGTACAGAATGGGGTAGTTTGTGTATCCTGAACTGAGGAAAATCAAACCCCATGTCATTCCTAGCAAGAAGGTCAGGCCCAGGACAGTGCAAATGTCCTTACGAGATGGAAGTCTCTTGCCTTTATTGTTTTTGTGTCGCAGCTTAAATATCTGGTAGGTCACTAATGCCAGAACACTTGTGTTGAACAGGAACGTTAAGGTGAAGTAGGAGATGTTCATGCCGTACAAAAATGGAGTGTTGGTAATCCAGCAGCTGAGGGGCAAAACAATGTTATTTAGGAGCAGAAGTGTATTGTAATAGCGCCATGGACATGTCTCACGTTTCGATAATTCTTGCTACAAGTTGTTTTTTGAAACACATTTACTTACAATTTCGTCGTTCCGTTTGTGTCCGATAAATTGATCACTTTCCGGCCATAAAAAGGTGTACTGCCAAATACACACAGGCTTCCTCCTACAAGGACAGCAGGCACTCCTGGAGGGGGGAAAAAACCAAAACAAAGCAAGTCAGGACCTTGTGTGTGTTTTATATACTTTAGAATGAATTTAATGGCCACATTAATAGGAACCAGTGCAATGTATAAAATCATGCAGCTCAAAAGCTTTTGTTAATGTTAATAGGCTAGAAACATCCCTCTGTCTGCAAAGTTCAGGAATCTAAGGGTATTGTTTATATTCATGGTCGACACTGGAATGAACAAGCTGACCAAGCAAAATCATAAGCTATCGCAGTGTGTTATTCATTGTAGACCGCACGCTCTGATTCCTCACCCCATCCGAACAGTGACAGCTTGAGCACGTAGCGCTTGATGTAGGTGTTGAACACTTTGATTAGAAGCAAGTACAAATGTAAAGCTTCAACGGTCATCCAGGAGAAACAGGCCAGGAGGCTGTACTGTATTATAACCGCTATTAAGACACACACAGCCTCTTGAGTCACTGAAGCTCCCCATTCGATGAACAAAAAGCTGGTGTTGAGAAGGAAAACAGCCATGCACAGGGACACGTGGATGCGGATGGAATTGTCTTTGTATGAGCTCCTGTAAAAACAAAGCACAGGCATTTTGTGTCGCATTTATCGAATATTATCTACAAATAGGTCTTGAATCATGTTAACCAGATTGTGGGAATGTTATTGGATTGTGATCAATAGATACAAAGGTTACTAAAGATGAATAATCAGCTGTGGAAAAACATATGCTGTTTTCTTTTGTACTACATTTATATTTAATATTCGAGGTTTAGCCATTTGTCTGATGCTTTTATGTAATAAACATATAACTTGTCGTTTGAGGGTTAAGGCTCCTGATCGCAGGTTCAAACATTTGGGATCTTAGTGGTGATTGGATTGAAATCACACCCTTTCTGGTCTGTGGCTACAAGATACATGAACTTTGAATCACAACTGACCCCTAATTATTGCCCTAATTGGGGTGGAAATACTAGAACTAAGTAGTGCTTTCGAGCCAAGTACAGCTCTTTTAGTTATTCCGTGACAAATATCTGTGCAATCCAGTTTCACTCTATTTGGCCTACCATGGGGTGTATATTTGTTCGTAGCCAGATTAAATGTATGGTTGGTAGATCAAAACATTTTTAATACCCACTTCATGAAAACGTAGAGGAAGATGGTGACTATTGAAAAAAAGGCTGACAGACTGCAACCGACGTAAGTAAGATAGGACAGGATTTTCCACTGCTGAGGGTCAATTTGATTCATGTCAGTCTAAGAGAACCACACACATACACGCACACGACACACACACACACACACACACACACACACACACACACACACACACACACACACACACACACACACACAGCAATACAATATTATTGAATTTTGCAGCAATACAATAATACAACTTTGTTTCTCACTTGATTTCTGATAGTAATTTAGTGCTTACCAAAAGTACAGCAAAGGGGGTCATATGATCATATGAACAGGTTACAATGTGGCTGCTGTTATAGTTATCCAGATTTGTGAAGGACCCCATGTCACTCCATTCCTTCCCTATTTGGAACCAAATAAAACTCTCAAAATTAGTTATAACCTTATAGCTACTAACAGCTAGTACACATCATTACACATAAATATTACACACTGATACAAGTCAAATCATTTGGCGTTCTGTGATGATCCTGAGCTTCTGGAGAGTCACCTGACAAACCTGCATTCAACGTGCTTTTTACATTCCTCAATGTTGAATAAAAAACACATGTAAATGTCTTGACATAAAAATTCTACAATTATAATTTTGGACAAAACTTGTTTTTGCCCCCAGCCCAAATGAAAAACTAAAGAGCTAAGGGCTAATACTACAGTAAGTCAGTTCAAACTCCTTTTCAGTATGCATTATATATGCATTGTGCATCCTTTCATTGCTAACAATGACAATTTCAATCATTCATTCATTCATCTTCTATCGCTTTATCCGATCTTCCCTCTGGTCACGGGGAGCCTGTGCTTATCTCAGGCGTCTATGGGCATTAAGGCAAGATACACCCTGGATGGAATGCCAACCTATTGCAGGACACACACACCTTACACATTCACACACTAGGAAAAATTTTCCAAGGTGCCAATAAACCTACCGTGCATGTTTTTGGACCGGGGGGAAACCGGAGGCACAGGGAGAACATGCAAATTCCACACACACGTGGCCGAGACGGGAATCGAACCCCGACCCTGGAGGTGCGAGGCGAACGTGCTAACCACTAAGCCACCGTTCCCCTTCTTTAATTCAGGTTTATTAAACTGACTCATCGATCATTTCTACATTGCAAACGAGTATCAAGAGCTTCTAGGGCACTACTGAATTTATTATAAACAATCACTTTCTCATTGTACCACTAATGACAAACTAGAACGTTGCAACACTTTCTCTGCTGGAGCGAACATACCCATATGTTTTGGGGTTGCCCCAGACTGTTTGATTACTTTACAACTATATTTAAAATTGTATCTATGGTGTATACTAAGGACATTAGTCCTGGTTTTGTAATGGTAATCTTTGGAGTACCTTAACAAGGTACAGTCATATCTAAAAAATGTCAAGATGAATTGTTTTTTGCAAGTCTCTCAGCTCAGAGAAGAATGTTGATTGATTGGAAATCCGGTAAACCACATGTAGTCTCTCTCTGGCTTAGTGATCTGATGTTGTTTTTGGAGAAAATTATATACTCTCTTATAGAATCCACCAAGTATGGACTCCAAGGATCTTATACTTTGAAGTAAAACTTCCCCCGAACAAAAATTAAACCTACTAGTGAAATTGTTGAGCTGGTACACATTGAAATGAGTAACGACATGAAAGGCTAAAAATTATATTACGGAATTTCCTCACTGTTTGTAATATTAAAAATATACCCCTTTTTATTTTTATTTGCTATTTGCTATTATTTTTATTTATTGTTTTGTTTAGTTATGAGGAGAAGAAGAAAGGAAAAGGGGGAATAGGGGGAGGAAATAGTTGAATAATTACGAGGAGCATTGTCACCTCTTTCTGTGTGTAACATATCACTGTTTTTTCTCCAATTAAAAAAAACAACAACCTTTACAACACTGCAAAATCCTACATACCAGGTACGGCATTCACATCGTAGAACTGACATGATGGAGTACGGTTCATCTGTGAGAACAAACACAAGGGCAGAATGAACAAAATATGTACATGTGACTACGTGAATAAATATAGGTTTTTCAAACTGTTATGCTTTGAGATTGTACATTATGTATGAACTGAAGTAAATATTTGTGTGAACAATAAGGATCACATCTAACAGCAATTTAAATGTGAGGATAAACACATGTGAGATATTAAAAAATATGCACATGTGGACTAGTAACATATAAAAATGAAGGATTTGTGCATAATAGGATACACACACACACACACTATATATATAAGGGGGTGGAATGTACATGGCTTTTTCCTTACAGTGCCTTAAGTAATGTAGTTCTTTTTACATGCGGAACATTCGAGTTCCCTCTGGAACTTATTAAGTGTAAGACTGCAAGTTTTTCTCAGTCTCCGCCTCCCACTTTGAGTAAATGTGTTTTAGGATTACATTATTATAGTTAAATGTTGAGATTTTCACTGGGAATGACGAGGATGGACAGGATTTGAAATTAGTTTATTAGCGGCACAGCGCAATGTAGGATGTTTTGGAGAAAGGTGATCGATCCATTTCAATTCACTTTTATTTGTCCCGTGGTTATTACAATGGATTTTGCCTCAAAGAAGCTTTATACAGATAACCAAAGAAAGATTTCTTTGGTTTTTGTTGTGATATTCATTGTCAGCCATGAGACCTTCTATACAGAGATGATACTTTTCATGACCAATCAATAACCTTTTCAACATGTAGGCTTCAGGCAAGGTGTAGAAACATCTCAGCAATAATCAAGAGAATTGGGAGGCGCCTCAGCCTCAAATAATGCTGAAAAGGGTTTCTGATGCACTTTAATTGTTTTTTTTATTTTATACATTTACAAACATATCTGAAAAAAGGCTGTTTTTTCAGTTTATTGTGGTGTACTGACAGCAGATTACTGACAGTTTTATATGTATGTATATCATTCATTCATTCATTCATCATTCATTCATTCATCTTCTTCCGCTTTATCCGATCTTTCCTCGGGTCACGGGGAACCTGTGCCTATCTCAGGCGTCTATGGGCATTAAGGCAGGATACACCCTGGATGGAATGCAACACAGGCAGGGCACACACACACACACACATTCACACACTAGGGACAATTTTCCAAGGTGCCAATCAACCTACCGTGCATGTTTTTGGACCGGGGGAAACCGGAGAACCCGGAGAAAAAAAAAACCCTGAGGCACTGAGGCACGGGGAGAACATGCAAACTCCACACACACATGGCCGAGACGGGAATCAAACCCAGGACCCTGTCGGGTGTGAGGCGAACGTGCTAACCACTAAGCCACCGTGCCCCTATGTATGTATATCACATAATACTGTATCTACAGTAGACATATGATCACTTACATAGACAGAATTCACTGTAAAGTTGATAACAAGGCGATTAGACAAGTTCTTAAGATGAAGTCCGACAGTTTCAACCCGGATGACGTTGGACGCCAGCACAGTGCTCTTGTCATTCTGTGAGGTGTGATGGGAAATAGATATAAATTGAAAGTTGTGGGCTGAGGGAGGGGGGGGGGGGGCATAGATTTAATTGAATGTCATTTAAAGAGATTATGAAGGTTTATAAAAGACTTACAATAAACATTTTAGCAGAAGGATACATCACCACTCCAACGTTGTTCTGGTCCTTTGAGACATTCGCAAAAGGTTCAGTTGGGACAAATACGTCTACAGTTTGATTACCACCAGGCACCTATCACACAATAATAACATGCACCTAAATGTTTTATTCTTTAGTTATCAATCAGCTGCACATGTGAAGTTAGTGTTACCTTTGGTGCAGAGATCTTTACATGCCCGAGATCTGTGGTTCCCATACTATCCATCTTCACGACAGTTAGGCTAAATTGCTCTAGGTCATAATTTTTAGTAGTTCCGTTAAACGGTGCACTGGTGAGAGAAACGATGTATCTCACCTCTGCCCTGTGTTACACAAATATTTTTCAATTTCAGTTTGTGGACACTCTGCTGAATGAACCAAGTAACATATTTAAAATCATTTCATACCTGATGGAAGCATTTTTAATTGCTGTACTTGCTGGACTTGCAAACAAATTAGAACACATGCTTTGTATCTGTATAGGCTTTTTTAAATCATTCACGTTCGTAGATGTTGAAAATGTTTCTATCAGAGCGATTATTTCGTCCAATACACATTTGGTGACATTACAGGTAACATTTTTTTCACCTAAATAAGAGCAACAACATTTACCAAACAGTAATCCTTATCAAGTCTCACATAACTGTTTCCATTACAAAAAAAAATAACTTTTATCAGGAGAAATTCACATTGTGGCTTACCAAAATAGAAGACAATTATTTTCCTATTATCTGAGATTGAATACTCATTCAAACTTGTTGTTTGTGAAATATTGGTTAGACTGGTAGTGGTGCACTCTACATAACACTGAGTATCTTTCCAATTGCAAAGCACTGAACTAAAGTTCAGTATGATTGTTATTTCGTTGCCGTTGTAGAAAACATGCTCGTTCTCAACTGCGTACACAAAACAAATAATGTCAATAATGTAGAATTAATAGATTAAAATAAGAATAAAAGGGAAAAAAGAGCAGCAAATGAGTGCAAAAAAAGCAAATGTAATATTGTTTCGTAGTGCACAAACGTTTCACACACCAAAAAAAACATAAATAATGATAAAGAAACTTTAAATTGACTTTATATCTTTTGCAATTTGCATCTGTTCAATTGATGTCAGAAATACCACGTTTGTTATTGCCTATTTTGCGTGCTCTATAATAACTGTACCTTTGCCTGATGAATTACAGAATGGATTTGCATTGACTCCTGAGACCAGCAAAACCATAAAGTAGAGGTGTGTCATATCAGCTACTTTATGCTATGGATAGACAGGCAGACAGACAGATAGATAAGCTTAACATAATTTTATAGGTATTTAATTTTACAGGTATTTATATATATTTTATATGTTTTATATGTTATATATATTATACCAGTTTTTTGTGTAGTTACTGCTGTAGTGTAACATTTTCTATTGTTCTCTCTCTCTCTTTCTTTCTCTCTCTCTCTCTCTCTCTCTCTCTCTCTCTATATATATATATATATATATATGTATATACATATATATATATATATATATATATATATATATATATATATATATATATATAGAGAGAGAGAGAGAGAGAGAGAGAGAGAACAATGGAAAATGCTACACTACAACAGTAACTACACATTTACGCATTTAGCATATGCCCATATCCAAAACGATATATATGAAAAAAAAAAGCTCTTTGAAGTCTCTATTAACGAATAAATCAACAATGATTCACTAGGTTGCAAACTTGGGATACCACCAGTATAAACTGTGTTGAAAAGAATTCTAGCACACTTTGCTGCATTTTATTTTGTTTTGCATCATGATTTATCTTTTTGCGTCCTTTGTCAAACAATGTGTGGACATATACATTTTAACTAGGCACACACTCTATACAGAGTAAAACATGTTCTACATATTTTGTATGTGTTATATTGTAAATTTCCCCCTTATCTTTTTCCATTTTCTGATATATATATATAGATATATATATATATATATATATATATATATATTATATATAAAATATATATATATATTATTTATAAAAAGCTCAAACTCAAGCAAAATTAAACCCAAAAAGTTTCAGCTTACCAACATCTATCAGTGGAGGTTAGCGCTCAGAAATCATGTAGTATATGAATACCAGTCACTTTGTGCAAGAGTAATGAAAGCTGCTGAGCTGGTGTGATGTTGCCTGACATCGATTCCTTTTAACAAGTCAAATATAGATTTGCATTTATAAATGCCAGAGCATCAGGTCTGGACATCGCATTGATCCACCTACCCAGAATACAATACTTTCTTTCATTTTCTATCTAATTCAAGTATGCCATGGATAGCACTGGTAAACTATTCTGTAGCTATAATGTACGTTTTGTGTAAACAAATTTGTGGATGCAGTGCACAACGATAAAGAATGTAACTACTGTACTGTTTATGAACAAGACAAGTTGGTGGACTCTAAGATTCATATATGCTTATTGAACATCCCACATTCAACATGGTGTAATTTCCTTCTTTCTTCTAGGAAGATGTTACACTAGATTATGCAGTGTGCTTAAACAGCCGCAAGGGCATTAGTAATGTAGGGTTCAAATGTAAGGGGAGGGTCAGCGTTCCAATTCAGTCCAAAGTTGTCCAGTAGGATTGAATTCATAAGTTTATAGCAGGAATTACAAGATCTTACACTTCAGCACATGTAAAGCATATCTTCATGCTATATATATATATATATATATATATATATATATATATGTACAAATACTGCAACAGTTAAAGCAGAGATTGAGTTTAAAACTTTTAGAAAACACACTTTCAGCTTTTAAAAGTGCAGTAAATGGCTGATGTGCCAGAAACTGTTCAAAAGCAAAACGAATGCTCTATGGACACAATATATAAGTTTATATCGTGTAATTCCAACAAAATTAAGATTCCTCTGTTAGTTAAACAACACAGAGAATAATCCTTTTTTCTCCCTTTTATAAGACTTTTTTGTATCGCAGTTGTGAGTTTTTATCTATAGTATATATATATATATATATATATATATATATATATATATATATATATATATATATATATATATATATATATCATGCAATTCTTAGATAAACAGTCACAAAGCTTTTTTTTAATGGAATGATCTTCCGTAGTAGTTAGGCAATATTCACTTCCTGGTTATAAACGAATGCTCTTTAACATTTTCATGCATGTTCAAAACAAATATTATTTCTGGCACGGAATGAGTAGCCACACCACGCTAACTTCACTTTCTTTTTGTACGAGGAACACTGAGGAAACTCAAATTTGAACTATTTTCCTGTAATCAAATTGACTAAAGTGTATACCGAGCCGAAAGCCCTTCAATAAATCGGTGTGAATGCGTTTACCAGTCTACACCTAGTTTATGCAATTTTAATTTATAACCATTTTATAAAATAAGCAGCAAATACAATTAGTTCAAGTTCAAGCCAAAAATGAGTGGGCTAACATATATGCACATATTCAAAACACACTTCAGTTAGTATGCATCATTCTCAAATTAATTCTATGCCTAACGCAGATTTGAACCATACAGTATTATATTCGAACATGTTAAACATCAAACTATTGTAGAATTGCCAAATATTTTCATGCCTTGAATCGAAACCACCTGATAACCACATGAAACCACCACAATCTACATTTCCATTTGCGTAACCTTTCCAAAAGCACAAAATTGGGAAATGTGTGCTGTAACATTACAATTTCCCTTTACTGGAACACAGAGACCAAAACCTGTTCCAGAATGACAATAACCCTAATGCTCAGGAGGAGCTCCATGTAGATGTGGTTTATCAAGGCTGGTTTGTAAAAACTTGAGTGTCAGGTACAGAAGCCCTGAGCTCAACCACAATGAACACCTTTAGGATGAACAGGAATGTGAACCTGGTCTTCTCATTAGAAAACAGTACTCTTCGGCTGGCCTGGCCAACCCATGGCTCCCGAGCGGCTCTTTAACTCTTTAGGAGTTTTCACATAACATGCGTCAATGGGAATGGGATGATGTTCATGTGTACCCATGTGTATGATGTGGCTCTTTGCAGTAACACAGACACAGTGGCTCTTAGCCTCCTACTAGTTGGCCACCCCTGCTCTTGGGCCTTACACCAATGTTTCAACGTTACAATGTCATTGTAATTCTATGCCTGAACTCATTCAAACAAATGCAGTTATGTTGAACTCAACTAGGCTATTTTTGTTCTCAATCCTGTCTCTATGGCTGTCTTACTTTACCATTCCCTTCATCCTCATTCCCTTCTAGTTATAGTAATAGCCGGCTGATAGTTTTCTGATAATCTGGATTAAAAAGAAAGCTTTTTCATGTTTCAGTCAGCCAAACCAGAACTAACATTCAATCATGCAACACGGACTCATGCAGCACACATATTCAAATCAGGAATATGAGGAATATGTTTCCACAACAGTGGCCAAACTATTTGCATAGACTCGAAAGCAACGTACACAACTATTCCAGGCTTTATTTCTATTAATATGGTTCATTTTCCATTACACAACTACTACTGAAGCAGGGAGAGTAACTCTGACCATTGATACCAGCGTCATCTTTGGGATTTAATCTCATTTGTTTCACATGTATTTATCTCTTCTAAGGATTTTTTTTTCAGTTCATTTTGTCCTGTAACGCCTAATCATTCTTTTTCAGATTCACTGATGTCACTTTCCATTCAAAAAAATAATAGAAATTAGAGTTTTGCTTTCATTTTCGAACAGTTGCGCTGTAGTATAATGACAAGTAAATACATTCACAAATAAAGCAATAAAAGTGGGACATAGCGTTGTCACATCAGGAATCAAAACAAAACAATTTCTTTCTTTTTTTTTCTGTTTTTAACTTCGTGTGTAATTAAACTTGGCCTATCCAGCACATTCTCACAGCATTTCTTATAATAGTCATGAAATGTGCTCTGTTAATCTCTGTTCATGAACACAAATCTCCCTCCTTTTTTCTGTTAATGAGATTGACTTTCTATGTAATGTATTTCAATTGAAAGTATTTTTGGTGCCTCTGCCAAAGTTTTCGTTCCGCCACTGGATAGCACAGACGCTGTATTGATCTTTTTCACTTTTATTATTGATTTTTTTACCTTCAAGTACTATTACTTAACATTTAAGCAGGAGATTTTTTTATTCTTGTGTTTACTGCTTTATATCCGGTAAGCTACTCGCTATTATAAAAAATGTATTCTCTATGTTAATTAAGAAGACTGTGTTAATTAGAGACATACATTTATTACAGTATAATAATCATAACCTTAATCCAAACTAAAACCCTACATTTTCTGCCTTATTTTCTTGGGGGGGGGCATTTCTGTCATAATTACCCATGATCCTCTGTTGCTACAGAAACAGAGCCAGACAGGGGCAGTGTTGCTGAGGGAGGGAAAAAAGAGGAAATAGATTAAAGTTTGTGACTATATCATGATTAGCCGTAAGACTGTGTTAGGCTATCATTAACACAAACTCACCCAAAAGTACAGACTGGAAAACTATTTCTTTTTCGTCTTCTTCTTCTTCTTTTTCTAATTTTCATCTTTATAGATGACCTTACTAATTAGAGGTTGTTGTCTAACCGAACTAGAAACGAATGATGTCTTCTGATGTGGTCCATCTTTCTGCTCACCATAGTTGTACCAGTTTGTGCAGCTCAAACTGATCAATAAAGTTTCCATTCACAGAAATGTCACTCATTTAACATACTGTGTAAACTGTTTCTATACAAAATAAAAAAACCTCGAAACAAAACAATGAGTGACTTCTCAGAATATCACCAACCATTTGGATTAGTTCATACTTCCAAATTCATTCTGATGCATGATCATTAACTGAAGCACATGACCTGTGTCTTCATCACAGATTTGCTAAACTGTTAAATATATTAGATTACGTCACAGATTAGATTTTGTGTTGATTCATCAATTCATCAGTTCATCAAATGGACTTCACTCTTGGCAGCAAGAATATTCTGTCAATCCTATTCAAATTCACCCAAGTAAAGTAAATGGCCATTTGTAGCCAGCAGGGGGTGCTCTGATATTAGTTAAAATAAGGATGATGATTAATAATAATAACAATAATAATAAAATAATAATAATAATAATAATAACAACAACAATAATAATAATAATAACAATAACAACAATAACAATAATAATAAAATAATAATATAACATTAATAATAATAATAATAATAATAAAAATAAAAAAATAAATAAATAATAAATAAATAAATAAATAAATAAATAAATAAATAATAAATAAATATGTACACGCGCACACACACACACACACACACACACACACACAGTTCGTTCTATGTATTACTTGCTGCCGTGTTCATGATAATGTATAATGCAAAACATTATTTTGTGGAAATCAGGACTGTAGCCTGCTTTGCATGAAAATATATCAGGAGCGTCAGATACATTGACCGACACGTAGGTCACACACACACATACACGCACACACACACGCGCGCGTGCGCGCACACACACACACACACAGCATCAACATATTAATGCTCACAGCTGGCTCTATTTGTCTGACCATATACCATATGGAGCCATTATACAGTACAGGCCCTGGTTCATGCTTTGTGACAGCACTTTCAGATGATGAAATTGATTAAAGGAAAGCATTCAAAACAATGCTTTCATCTGTAAAGAAAGAAAGTCTATTACCCTTTTATATTTATATAGTTTTCAATTCAAGACTCCTGTAAATGTTTGACTTAATGCATAGGCAAGTGAACACAAATGATTTTACTAGCCTTATGGTTATTATTGTTGTTGAAACATTGTGTTTTTGTGATCACTTGTGGTGACATGAACTTAAGTCTCATGAGTTCCCTGAACTGTTAAGTACCTTCCTGTGTCATTACCTCAAGCCCTGCAAGTATGCACATCACCAGGTTCAGTGTTCTCGGACAAAGCATGCTTGTGTGTGTGTGTGTGTGTGTGTGTGTGTGTGTGTGTGTGTGTGTGTGTGTGTGTGTGTGTGTGTGTGTGTGTGTGTGTGTGTGTGTGTGTGTTTGTGTCTGCGTCCATATTTGCAAAGAGACTTAATGTGTTCGTGCTGACAGGCTTTAAGATTCTGTCATTCTCCCCAGACACTCGTCTCCTGTGCTCTCAGAACCTGTCAGCAGTCTTCAAATGCAATCCCTATACCGTGCACCACCGTCAACACAGCATGAGTGGTGATTCTTCACAACTCTTAAAACCTGCTCTTTTGGTATTTGGCTGCAATACAAAGTATTTCGTTTTTTTAACATACATATGATGCTTTCTATGCAGCCCTTCTGCCTGTGTGCAAAAGTTGTCGTCCTCTCTGAAATGTCCATCAAAGCAAAGTGTCCACTATGATAGTAAATAGGACAGGATTCTGCGTTTGAGTGCCGTCTAATTTGACTATTTGGACATACAATAGCACCACTAGTACTCTTTCTTGAAGCTGTCCAGTTAAACCCTAAAGCTGATCTCTGCTATGTGGTGTGTGTGTGTGTGTGTGGTGTGTGTGTGTGTGTGTGTGTGTGTGTGTGTGTGTGTGTGTGCCATTATCCTTGAATTCATCAGTGGTGTCTAACTAAAGAATGCTGGGGATTTTTGAGATTGGTGAACTAGTCCTAACCCAGCAGCAATGCTAAGGTGTGTGAAAATCCAAGCACCCTCGGAATCACGCATTAGTCAGCGTATCAGTGTATTGTTGGATGGAGAATGTCCGAGCCCTGTAATATTGGTTCAGCTGCAGTCCTGGAGAGGTTGTGTTACGCTGATGGATGGGGAAGTGGGATAACAAATAGTACATAGAAACTAACGAGCGCCGATGAGTAATAACGTATGGGATAAAAACGTGTGCTATTAGAGGAAAGTTAACAAAATAACTGGGATGCTCCAACTAAGAAAAAGTCCAACAACAGCATAATCACGAAGGGATATTTTTTTCAGATTTTCTAGAAAATGCTAAATTTTTTAATCTGTAAAACAAATATATTTTTTTTATTCGCATACTTAATGATGTGCAATATCTCCAAGAGAGTGCCTTTCCATCACTTATGTTATAATTAGAATAACCTTTGTCAACAACATATGTGGTGCCTGAGAGGGGGAAAATAGTTCTGAAGAACATTCCTGTCATGAAAAGCAGCCTATAACAAATCACAGAGATTCATTTCATAAATGTTAAACATCTCATTAGCTTCTTTAATAATCTTTCTTAAAAATCAACACTTTTTCTTTTTAAAGAAATACTTATTATTATTAGTCTTATACTTTTGGGCCACCTCTTGAAATGGCAAAATATGAAGGCTTCATTCATTCATTCATCTTCTACCACTTCATCCGATCTTCCCTCGGGTCAGGGGGAGCCTGTGCCAGGTGTCTATGGGCATTAAGGCAGGATACACCCTGGATGGAATGCCAACCCATTGCAGGTCACACACACACACACACACACACAACACACACACACACACACACACACACACACACACACACACACACACACACACACACACACATTCACATTCACATTCATACACAAGGGACAATTTTCCAAGGTGCCAATCAACCTACCATGCATAATTTTTGGACTGGGAGGAAACCGGAGAACCCGGAGAAAAAACCACTGAGACACGCGGAGAACATGCAAACTGCACACACACATGGTCGGAGAGAGGAATCGAACCCGGACCCTGGCGGTGTGAGGTGAACGTGCTAACCACTAAGCCCCCGTGGCCCCTAATATGAAGCTTTTTAAGGTTTAAAAAAAAATATAAATAGATATCATTTTAATTTTGATTCAATTTCATTTCAGTCACAAGGGAAACTGTCATGAACTGCATCAAGTAAGTATATGTTATAATTGGACCTATATAATTAGACTATTGTCAGAGCTGTTACTATGGTAATATAATCAACTCCGGCTGAAGTCAGTAATGTAGCAGGCTTTTGTATAATACATATGTATATTTCAGAAACTGCATTTCAGTGTGTCACTTCACAGCTGCCATTCTATACTTGAGTTTTAGATTTTAATGCATTAGAGCATTTAAGTGTTAGAGGGTTAGAGTTTTGAATAATTGAATAATTGTGCAATGAGTGCACTGTGAATAGAGCAGAGGGGGGATGTGGAATTGTGTGTGTGTGTGTGTGTGTGTGTGTGTGTGTGTGTGTGTGTGTGTGTGTGTGTGTGTGGGAAGGGGGGGGGGGGGGGTGTATAATCCACCAGCATCCGCTCTTGTTCACGCCCCTCCTCCAAGAGCGCACGCACACGCGCACACACGCGCGCGCACGTGGGGGAGAACGCAGGATACGCGCGGCAATCCTTCTGCTTTTAAATATAATTTTTTAAATACTGAATATACATACACACATATATATATATATATATATATATATATATATATATATATATATATATATATATATTTTAATACCGAATAACACACGACCAGTTGAAATCCGTATAGCAACTCTTCTGCGTTGCACTGACGGAACTGACGTCATGCAATTTATCTTTTAAAGTCACGGCTGTTTTGCGTCTGGAGCGTGGGTTTATTATTTTTGTGTTTTTACATTCCGTGATTACAAGAACGTCGGGATGTGGAATTATGTTCTCCGCGCGCAGCTCTGATTGACGCTCGCTTCGACGTTAACTGGACGTCCGGCTTGTGCGTGCACGAGAGAGAGAGAGAGAGAGGGAAAGAGAGAGGGAGGAATACACAACGGAGTGGACACACCCGCCGCGGGATGTGATACGGTCCCCACGCAACTTGTGCCAAGAGAAGCGGACCTCTTAAAAGAGTTTTTTTTTTGGGCCCAACCCCCTTTTTTTGACCCGCGACTACACCTATAGTCTCCGGTCATTTAAAGCACGAGAGTGACAGTGCACGGGGTTAGACGGTATTCAGCAATTGATCCGCAGAGGTGAAGTGAAGTGAAGAGTATACAGTGCATAGCTTCAGGGCAATGCAGTCTTTGTAGACTTGAAGAGCATTTTGCAAGTTGTTTTTAAACAAGGACACTCGAGATCATTTGGCGGATCTGGCGTCCTACAAGAGAGCAGAAGGGACTGAGCCGGAATCGTGAACATGGCATCATCGTGGCATGGGATGCTCTGGAGATGGGCACTGGTTCCATCAATCCTGGTGCTTTTCCTGAAAGGGACACACACATCTGGAGAAGACTTTAATTCAGAGGTAACACGTTGCCTTTGTCCTTTCTTTCTTTCTTTCCTTCCTATTATGTGTTGTTATGAGCGCTCATCTGGGTTTTAAAAAGTGCCTAATCAGCACTCTCTTTCTCAATTGTCTCTGTATGCTTGCTCGGCTTCAATTTGGACTACTTTATGGCAAGTGAACCAAACATCCTTGTTACTTCAACCGGTGCACTTTTGTTTTGTACTTTTAGGATGCCTTTGACCTAGAAAAGTGCATGTTTTAATGAGCAAATAATCCATTATCTATTAAAAAAGCAACTATAATGGCATACTATACCATGTAAGTGCAAAAGTTTTAGTAAAAATGATTGCACAATGCAATTCTAAATAATATAAGGCGTGCACATAATTATGTTTGCCTGCCCATGTATGAGAGAGCGATAATGTCTGGACTTTATCCCAAGCTGCACCTTGTCCCCCCCCCCTCCCCCCTTTACCATACTGTGTTTTAGGCATCGTTTCAGGATTAAGCAAACAAGTTTGTGCATATTATGTGTAATGTATGTGCGTGTCTGTATTGTGTTTAGCCACACCTATTTTTTTTCGATCCATTCTTCTGTATGAAAGAACCATGTCTTGTGAAGAAGCATGATGTTTCATAGAAAAAGAAAAAGAAAAATGCCATGTCCTGCTGGTGGTGTGTGAAGTGTGGGTTTGTTTATGGTCTACCACCCTGTGCATAAGAGGTCTAGTGTGGTTCGCTCCCTGTCATTAGTGGCCTGGCACACAGGCAGGGGAACTGACAGGAATACACAACCCAGTCACCTCAGACTCCCACAAGTGTACAGACATTGCTGAAATCTATTCGAGCGCTCAATGAGTGTCTTCGCAAATAGATTGTCCCGGAAAACACAAAGACATCTTTTTTAGCTGACGTCAGTTTTCATATACGGCATGTAGGTAAGCCTGAATTTGATTGAAAGCGACAGTGATAGAAGGCGACTTAAGTAGTAGCTTGTGTCATCCTTTTTACTGGCCGTGTGTAATTTCCCCTCCAGACGCCATGTATGGATTTCCTGCAAACATGTCGGTCCAGTGTGCAATGAAATTATTGGCAGGAAGCAACTGCGGTTCATTATTTTCAGGTGTGTGGGTACATCACTACGAGCCGCCCGCCTGCTTCTTTCCAGAGTCATGCTAGACGTGCACTTAGCAAGCTGTCTGCATTTATAAATGAGTAATGCGCTAAGAAGCAGCGTTGGACTCGTTTTTATAGCAAACGTTTTTATTTATTACAACCCACATTACGCTATTTTTACGCTTAATATCATTACGCCCATCAGTCAAAAAAACACAACAACAACTGGCATACAAAAGGCCAGGGTGTTATGCTGTTATCAATAAATAAAATTACACTTTTTCCACAAGAGTGGAATTTCACTTTTCATATCAGTTGTTCTTGTTTTGTTTCTTGCTTCATATTTTCATTTTTGGTCAAATATTTATAAAATATTCTTAAATATAACTTAATATTTTTCGGATTTCTTCACGTAGAAGAAGAGAATCGGTTATATTTCCTATCCCGAGTCCAGCCTTTGTCTCTCTGAGCTTGAACATGAAAATCCTTATGGGTTTAATCAAGCCAGAACAAACATGTGAAGCTGATTATCTTACACTGGGAATCTTTTTATTTATTTCTTTTTTCCTATTGAATCAGACAAGCCCATGCAGGCCACAGAGCTAATTCAGTGCTGGGAATGTGAGAGCCGTGTAGCGAGACTGATCCAGCCTGAGCATTGTGTGTCGCATGAAGTAGAGGAGAGTCTTAAAGATGAGCCTGTTTACTTAAGCAGCCATCAATGTCCAATTTGGCTCCACTTACTAAACAAACATTGCCCCAATTAGGTCTCCTGACAATGGCACACAGGTCAAGCTTTCAGGATGTGCTGACAACCCCAGAAGGACAAGTCGTCCCACCTTGTCTGGCTCGTGGATCAGACGAACCAAAAACCTGTGGGAGGAAAATAACTAGCTCAAACAGCATGCTGGATTTATAAGTGACGATGTCTCTGTTCTCTTCTCCTGAATGTCTGCTGGCTTTTTTTTTTTTCCACTTAACCGCCCCCTAAAGGTCAGACTTGAACAGGGCTTAGGCTTTTGTGTTTCAGCTCTTCTGTCAATTAGACTTGGTTACAATGAGAATTAACACACACTATGTTTTTGTAACTTCTTTCTTTGACTTCTTTTTAAGCAACATTTCATGTTAATATTAACAAGGAACGAGGTCGATTCCTTGCCCCGCGTTTCTAGTGTGTGAAAAGGGAAAGGTCAAGGCAGTGGAGGCCGGGAGTCTGCTTCAGGCCGGCTCATTTTTGTTGCATGGTGATTAGTGAATGCAACAGCTGTTTTCTGAATCCACAAACAGAAACAGAGAGGGATGATTTGGGCTGCAGGGCTCCCAGGCAGCTGAGGCGCAACACAATGACACGTTTTGTCTTCGGCCGACTGTATCTGAAAGATGCAAAAAGAAAGAAGGAGCAGCGAGAGATTTAGGCGGGCGGGGAGGGCTTATGAGGGTGGGGAGGCCTGTAGTACACAGGGAGCCGACTGTATCGCTTCCCGAAGGCCAGTCTCTGTCCGTTCTTTTTGGATGGTTAACCCTTTCTTTGCCTTGTCATGCTGATTGAAATCAAAAAGATTTTCAAATAAATGACTTTTAAAGGTAATGGTATAAAAAGAATAATGAAAAATTCTACCACCATGAACAAAGAATCAAGGATTAGGGATTTCTATCTGATCCAGAAATCCCAACTCTCCAAACCAGGTTATATCTAATGCACAAATCTATTGCGTTTTATTTGAACATTATCACATAATAAATATAGCTTTTATAGATCCCTATTGAGGTGACCGTTATAATGAGACTGAACACACACACTGGTGCAGGGTACAAGACGGTCGCATTCAGTATGAGGGCATACTTTAAGATGGACTGTGTCCTGTTATCATGTGGATGATTTGAATAATGTCAGTCCATAGCACACCCTTTCAGGGCGCAAGATCCGTCATGTAATTGGACAAAAAATATCAAATCTTGCTCCCCTTGCTCGGATCACCGTGCCTTTTAACCACGTAGAAAAAGTCCTTGTTGGATTTGAATCTACTTTAAGTTTGTTAAAAAAGAAGGACATGTGCGATTAGAGGCAAGTCTTACATTCTAACATTCCCAGCTCGGTGTGTCAATCATTGTTGACCCTTGGCTTTGTATGAAATTTGGCACTGCAATAACCAAGTCAGGTTTTTTTTTTAAAACTCTTTCTTCCTTCATGCTCCATTTCCATCTCTCTCTCTCTTTCTTGCACTGTTTTTCCATCTTCCACTTGCTTTTTCACTTGATCTTGATTGCTCCCACTCCCTCCCCCCTCTCACTTAATGACCAGAAAGATGGCTTGCGCCCAAGCCTCAAGAATAAAAGCGCTTTCCAGTCGTTAGAGTCTTGGCTGACATTGCACTGGACACACACACACACTGAATTAAAGGCGTTTTACAGCACCCTGACTTTGAAGGACTCGCTAATGCAAGTGACTCTTAAGGTTCTTTTGAAGGAATAGCCGGCTCGCTGGTCTCGGCTTGGCACTTGCTTTGTATGCACGGCGGAGGATCTGGTGATACCGCTGAATTGGTTTCTCTTTTTAAAAGCTTGCCTATTAATAAATAAATATATATATATATATATATATATATATATATATATATATATATATATATTATATATATATATATATATCTATATATATATATATATATATATACACTGCTCAGAGTTCGATTACTCTTTTTATTCCACTGCACTGCACCACCCTACAATAAATAACCTATCAGGAATCAATTTTACAGTACTCTTGGGAAGGAAAGAGTCAGACATTGATGTGTGCCGCATTTTAAAACCTGGGAATTAGCGCTTTTTCAAAAACCAGCATGGATTCCCGAAGTTCATATCGTTGACGTCCCACTGAGTCGGCAGGTTTCCCCACACCCTTAGGGCCATGCTGCACTGTGAGAAAAACACACAGAACTTATCCATGGAGCAAGGTGTGTCCCACACAGCATAGCTATTCATCACCCCCCCAGACCCCCCCCCCCCACCCCCCAACTCCCAACCCCGAATCACACAGAAAGCACAACGGGAAAGGATAAGAGCTGCTCCTGCTGTTCTGAATAGTTACTGAACTGTGTAGCTATTTATACTACACACACTCAAAAAAAAGTAAAGGTCTCCATGTTGCTGGGGTTGTACTTTCGTGGGGAATTACTTAGCGTAGAAAGGTATACTTGGCCTTACACAATCTTTTTAACTGTAGTAAAAACAATTATGAAAGCATATTTATGAATCCTTTAAATCATTTCAAGTTAAACTTAATATCTGCAAGGGAAGGATACGCTTTATAAAAAATATATATTCCATACCATTACATTGCAACATATTTTTATGAGGACAATGTTCGAGGGCTACAAATCAAATTTTGAATATTTGAACGACCTGGAAAATGCTTTTTCATTATGAACTAAATAACATTAGGCAGGAAACAAAAAGCTAAATGGGTAGTGTGATCATGTTGAAAGTGCTTTTCGTGCTGGTGGATGGTGGATCAAGGTTAGCATTAACAGTTAGCACTAGCTTATTAGCAAACAAGTAGCTAACATGTAAAATTTTTAATAGGCTAGCAAATAAATATTTAGAAATTCCAAAGTAACATATAACAAGTCACCAATCCTTTCTAATACTGTAAAATTATTCACCTTAATTCTGACTTTTTGTCAGAGTTTTCCCCAAATACCACACAAGTAGGTAACTCGTTAGCTAGCTTGGTGCCTTGGCCAAAAAAAAAATCAAGTGCTATTATATTAAGTTTATATTAAGCAAATATTATAATATTAAGCTTATATATGAATACCCAAAGTAGACTGATACATCAGGAAAGTACGGTATTTTAAGCAGTCAGTATTTTATTATTGACTCCGGCTTTACACTTTGTTATATGTGACCCAATTTTGCTGTTGCAAGTAAAATTGCTAATTGTAAAATTTCCTCTTCAATTAGAGGGTGTGGTCGAAAGTGGTCTTCCAACACATGGTTAAAGATGATCAGAGATTCCGTTGATTGATGACATCAGCAAAACCTAGTCATTTATGCAGAGATCTGTTTAGTGAATGTTTATGGTGTAGTACGATGCGGAGAACACGTTTTTCTTAGTACATTAGCTAAATTGACACGCCCTTCCTTGTGACAATTAATAATTGTAAAAGTGTGCTGAAATGTCAGTGTGCACCTGGCTTAATTGAAGTTTAAATTGAGAGTGGATGTTGTGCATTAAATTTGAAAAATAGGTAAACCAGTTAGAATGCACTTAAGAACAATGTAAATTAAATTAAACTGGATGGAAAGCAACATAAATATAGACCGTTAAACAGGCAGTCAGTGAGCCTGTCCTGTTCTGTGTGGTGAAGGGGGAGAGGGCAGGACAACTCCAGACTCTAGATGGCAGCTATTTGGGGGGATGGGGGGTGGAATTGGGGGTTTCCCTACTAGCTGTACCCAGAAACAGGGCCATGTATTCAGCTGTCTACAACACACAGAAGGGGTACAAAGGCCTGTCTCTTCTGAAGCCATGGTAAAGGAAGGCAAATCCAGGCTAGATAACCATGCAGTAGCCCCGTTCCCAGTTCAGGAAAAGAAGGTTCATTTATGAAGGCAGTGACCCCAAAAACCTCCTGAGTCCAGTGGGACATCTCCATTAACCTTGGGATAATTAAGGCCAGCCCATGCAGAGGTGGGATACGGGGCATGAAAAAAAAAGCCCAAAAAGAGTTTAAAGTAATGTACCTTTGTTGCTGATTTGAGTCTTTAGTGATATTTTTGTGTGGACAATGTTCGGGGTTTACAAATCAAATTTTGAATATTTGAGTGACCTTTTTCATTATGAACTGAATAAAAATAAATTTAAGTTTGAATTTTACTTTTTGGTGGATCAAGGTATTAGCAAACAATGTTAACATTTAAAGCAAAACTTTCTAATTCTCTAAATTTATTCATCTTAATTCAGGCCTTTTCATTTTTTGGCAGAGTTAACTCAAATACCACATAAGTAGTTAACACACTAGCTAGCTTGGTGCCTCGGCAAAATCAATTACTATTACTTACTTGATAGGGTTTAGACCCCACGTTTTAGTTTTCACTCAGATAGTAAATACTCTTTTTGAGAAAATTGTACATAAAACATTAAATGAGTGCATTTAAAAATGTTTTGACGAAACTGTCCAGTGGCTCACTAGACAAGGAAATGCCTTTTGTATATTTTGAAAAATAAGTCTCTAAAACTTAGCATAATTGAGTGTTTTCTCTGTATATCTAACACTGTCATGAAGATGGATACTAAAGCGGGGTAACGCAAACCAGAGATGTTTAATGTCAACTCTATAAGCAGTTGTCAGTTGTTTGTACAGTTGTTGGTTGTTCTGATGTGTCCAGACACTGCTGTTTGGGGGCAGGGCTGAGCCGGAAGGCCTAATTACTATAACTACAGGACAGGAGTAATGACGTGGGCGTTTAATTATGTCATTTTACTAATTGTCTAATTAGGTCAAGCCACCTACATTGCACTACAGAGCCGAATCAAATCTTTAATTCCGCCGTAATTTCCTCTTACTAAGATCACAAGGCCCTTTTGCCATTGAGTACCCAAACGCCCACATATACACAGGCTACATTCCACCAAGCACCATATGAACTGTCCAATCTCAGCAAACCAATATATCCTAGCCATTATGGGATTTTTCTTTGGGTACCGGGTGTCCTATCACTTAGCTTGATTGGGGAGTATGGATTGTTTTGACGGACAACCCCCATTGATCAATATTTTTTTTTTTTTTAGAAGTCTTTTACGTTACATTTTGGGAAATATTTAAAGCATGGAAATCTTGGGGACTTGTAATATGACCCACCCGACTGGTGGTTTCGTTCCCTCCATCTGTAGCCACTTCTGCCATGACTTTATCCTCCAATCTGGAGCTGTATTAAATGTCCCAACATAACAGGTGTGGCACACTTTGACTCTGTAATACAGTCCTCTCACGCACGATCGACTACTGCTGTCCAAGCTATAAAAGTCTGTGACACTTAATCTGGATGATCATTGTGGTGTTAAATTTCCCCTCTCTGTTTGACTTTTGCTAGTCCTGGCTCCGGATGTATGGATACCTCCCTCAGGCAAGTAGGCAGATGTCTACTATGCGTTCGGCTCAAATCCTCTCCAACGCCATCAGTGATATGCAGCGATTCTACGGCCTGGAGGTCACAGGGATGATGGATGCAGAAACCGAACAGTAAGATTATTCGGGCATGTATTTCTTAAAAAGCGTGAATAGAACCATGAAGTAGTGTTTAATAGGAATAAATCAAGGTAGCCATGGAACAGACACCCTCATGTCAGAAGATCAGTTGATGTCTCTCCTGAGTCCAACCACTTTGAATGCATGCTATATTTAAAAAAAGAATATGACTCTCTAAAGATGCTTTCTCTCTTTGAGCTAAATGATCTATGTTGAACCCATAGACAATGTTTTTTAAAAGATGCTTAAGGAGGCCTTTTTATATATGTTTCCAATCTTTTTTTCTTTCAGAGCCATGAAGAGACCACGCTGTGGGGTTCCGGATAAGTTTGGGGGTCAAATCAAGACTAACGTCCGTAGGAAACGCTATGCCCTCACTGGCCACAAGTGGAATAAAACCCACTTGACCTTTAGGTATATATATATATATATATATATATATATATATATATAGATATATATATATATATATATATATATATATATATATATATATTATATATATAATATATATCCATAAAAACTATTGTCTAGATTCTAAAATCTCAGCCTTTCACATTTAACATTGCGTTTCTCTTACAGTATACAGAATTATACCCCTAAGATTGGGGAGTACAACTCGTACGAAGCAATTCGTATGGCCTTCAAAGTATGGGAGAAGGTAACACCTCTGACGTTTGAAGAAATTCCCTATTTGGAGGTCAAATATGGCCGGCGAAAGGAACCTGACATCATGATCTTCTTCGCTTCTGGTTTCCACGGTGACAGCTCCCCATTTGATGGTGAGGGTGGCTTCTTGGCACATGCCTACTTCCCTGGTCCGGGGATGGGAGGTGACACGCACTTTGACTCGGACGAGCCATGGACAATCGGAAACGAGAATTTGCAAGGTGAGTCACTCGAAAAGCCTCCTCCGCATTGTACGTTTCATTGTATGTTTACAATATGCCAGTGACCTTTTAAAACACCCCCAGTTACATCTGTACAACGACCCGATCCATTTTTCCCCCTCATTTTATGACTTCTGATACACGCAAACACATTTCCCCATCTATTATTCAACCCATGTGAATTTGTTTATTTAGTTTTACTTTCCAGCCTGGCTTAATTTTGCTCTTTACTACGTTGTCTATAAAATTAGGAAATGGCAGAGTGACATCACAGCTGTTCCCCTTGCCAGGTCCCACATGCTGTGATCACGAGAATGAGTTCTTTTTTTTTATTTACTCCTGGCACCAAATGACTTGTGTACTTGTTAGCGAGTTATTATTATTATTATTATTTATTTTTGCAGCTCTGGGCACCAATGACCAGATTTTCTTAAATACATACATAAAAATGAATTTGTTAACAGATTAGTAATGAGAGCTGAGATGGCGAAAGTACACACATCCTTCACTTGAGTAGAAGATGGATGCTCATTTAAAAATATTGAACATTTATTAAATATTTAGTTCTGACTATACTTCTTTTTTTTTTTTACTCAAGTTAAATTAAAGTAAGGCCACTGACATTTTTTTTCTTTGTGCTAAAAGTGTCTGACATGAATACCTAAGTTTTGAATACTCTAATATAATAAATGGAAACAAATGGCTATGCTTTGTGCAGATGTTTATGGCTACGCTTTATGCAAATACATTGTTTAAGACAAAAAAAAAAGAAAAGAAATTGTGCAAATAATCTGGGCACCAAAAGGAACCTTTGTTTCCACACGGACAGTAATTGAGGTGATGCAGGAGAAACTTTAACTCTTCTAACTTTCATACCGAGTATATAATCAGAGAATATTTGTTTTTCTATTCATCTACTTATAATATCCATGAGGCATAACCTAGCATTCAGGTTATATAGATGGCAGAGAGCACCCTCCTGTATATTTTCTTTATTTAGAAAAGCACAGAGCTTTGTTGTTCTTAGTGTATGCAAATGAAATCAGACCCTTTACAGATATATGGATGTTATCTGTATGATAAAAAAAAACAAAAGTAATTTGTTTGTTTCTGTTTTTTTTTCATGTTATTTTCCGTGTCCATAATGGATGATTTTAGCTTTTTACACTTGGTGCATTTAGTTTAGCTTTTTAGCTGAGTAAAAGAAAGGACTTTGTTAAAAATTTCTTTGTTAAGTATTTCTAATGTTGACAAAATGTCATGTGTGTGTGTGTGTGTGTGTGTGTGTGTGTGTGTGTGTGTGTGTGTGTGTGTGTGTGTGTGTGTGTGTGTGTGGAGCAGTGAAAACAACTTCCTACAGAAATATTTCTTTCAAAGCCGATTTGGTTCCTTCGTCCTGTTGAGTCGTTGAGGGGATTTGACTTTCCTCCAAAATGTTTTCTGTCTGACGTGATCCTTGTGCGCTTACATCACAAAACCATCTCTGTCTTTTTCCTCCCTTATAATTCTTTGTTTGGCGTCACGTGACAAAAGATAAAGGCAAACAGAGAAACTCTTTTGCTGCGCGTTACCCAATGCTTGTCGCACCCCGCGTGTTTGGAAGTAAAGAATAGAGCAGAACTTTTTGCAATTCGAAGTGTCGTCAAGTGCGATCTTATCAGCGAGATTTTGAATTGGCTCTGCATAATTATCATTCATGGAGTACCACAGACATGGATGTTCCTTCAAAAAAAAGGGGGAGGTGTTTAAATCAGTGATTAAACCATTCAAGTTTGGACTTGAAACAGGGTTTCCTTTGTGGCCAGGCATCTCTGTCACTGTCCCAGCAGTGTGCCACAATTGTCTCGACCATGCCTCATCATTCCGCTTCCTTAGACAAAACCAGCTTTCATTGGCGAGCGCTGGACATACATCCGTGCCCTCCCGAGGCTTAGCCTGTCAAAGACATCATTGATTTGGCAGCCTCGGGCCATTAGAACAACCATTTAGCTCTCCTCCCTATCTGTCGAAAGCCATTAGCCCTAATATCAGGGTGTCCCTGAAAATCCCTGAACAAGCAGCTCTTCATTGACCTCATAAGTCCTATAAAGATGCTTAACACTCAGATCACACTGATGAACATGGAGGAAGTAATCACTCACAGATTTTCTTTTTTTTTTTTTATAATTTTTTTCCCCTCCTGATGTCACATGGAATAATTGCTCCAAATTAGAGGCACAAATCAAGTGCAAAATCGAGATGGAATATGATTCGAGGCAGGCAGAGAAAGTGCGTTCTCTGCCTGCCTCGAATCATATTCCATCTCGCCATTACAGACTTCTGTATAAATCATTACAATCTTCCCCATCTGTGTTTTACAAATGTCTTGCATCAAACCCACATGCAGCCCACACACACACACACACACACACACACACACACACACACACACACACACACACACACACGCGCGTGTTGACATGCCTGAATAAGAACTCAGGATGCTCCGTTCCGATCCATTACTCCTCCTAATTCACTTGACTCCGGCAACGTGCCGGTCGACCCGAGGTCACGAAGACAACCGAGGTCTCAAACAAAGGGCATTTTAGTGTCTGTATTTAAAACACCAACTTGTAAATAAAAGGCACCAGTGTGACCCCTTAACCTGGACTTGAAATCTTTCCGAGCTTTCTTTCTTTCTTTCTTTATCTGACAACTCCTCAGAGTTCCCAGATTAAAGAATATTTACACCTGGAAGAATATTAAAGAATATTTGAAAACATGGTACTGCATCCATACATTGTAATTGCATTGTAGTTAATCCTTGTATCACCTCAGTAAATAGTCTCTATAGCAAGTTGTTTTAGTGGCATTATCGTAAGAAAATCGTTTTTCTCTCCCTCTGCATCTTCTTGTAGGAAACGATCTGTTCCTGGTAGCAGTGCACGAGTTGGGTCACGCTCTTGGTCTGGAGCACTCCAATAATCCCTTAGCTATTATGGCTCCTTTCTACCAGTGGATGGACACCGAGAACTTCCAGCTCCCGGATGACGATCTCCGAGGCATCCAGCAGATCTACGGTAATCCAGGCAATGCAATACTTTTGCTATGCCATGTTACATTAATAGAGAAGCTGACATCTAGTTGCTCATGCTCTTGATACTTGACGCTCAACATGGCGGTGTGAACTATGGATGGTCCATGTAGTATCTGTTAGGATGGTGGAACTTATTATTTAAAGCACATCCCTTCACATATCTTGCTCAGCATGTGAAGCTGGATAAGATGGGTAAGAAAGAAGGAATGGACAGGTTTGTTTCAATGCAGAATTGAATTCTTTGATATTTTGTTCAGCCACATGTCAACTTGTGAATTAGTCCCATTAACTATCGAAAAAGAACCTTTGAAGACGCATTGCGAAAGAATACATGACAGTATGTATCTTCATTTACAGATTTACATTTACCGCATTTGGCAGGCGCCCTTATCCAGAGCGACTTACAACTGAGTAATTGAGGGCCTTGCTTAAGGGCCCACTAGTGGCAGGTTGGTGGTGCTGGTGGGATTCGAACCTGTGTTCTCCCAGGTCCACAGGCCAATGACATAACCACTGAGCTCCTACCTATCCGTTTGTAGTTGTGAGATACTCGTGTTTTCGCACGACTTGACACGTTAAATAGGTCATGGATATTTTCAGCAAGTAGAAGAGGAGTTGCCTCAAACCCACCGCATCTCCTTAAAAAGAATACAGAATGCCCAAATTAGATTGTTGTTGTTGTTTATTACCAGGGTGCCTGACCTCACCAAAGTCACCCATCTGTTCTGAGATAAAGCTATTATATCAGGTTTATTACATCGTCTCATTAATTTGCTGCAGGACCTCCTGACAATTCTCCGACTAAGGCTCTTCCGACTGTCACCCCTCGTCGCCCCAACCAACCTAAGAACCCGCCAGGAGCGCCACCACGGCGTCCAGACCGGCCACGGACCACCGACCGCCCAGATCAATATGGTCCCAACATCTGTGAGGGCAACTTTGATACGGTCACTGTGCTACGTGGAGAGATGTTTGTTTTCAAGGTGAGATGGAGTCACTGAAATATGTTACACAAATATCTTATTAGTATATTTAGTCTGTGTGTGTGTGTGAGGGGAAAACAAGTTTGATGATGTAATCAAGTGTGTAATAGGATATGACAAGTACAGTAAATTGTTAGCCAGTTAAGCAGGTAGGTAACTGGATGAAAAATGAGGCCCTATGCTCCCAGTGGGACCTTGCTAGTTTTGTTATACTGACTCCAAGTTCTCCGCTGAGTTCCATCTGTTCCACCTGCATATGAGGATCAGGCAGAGGCTTCAGGTCTGGTCTTAATAAGCCTCCTGAGGATCTGTAGCATATAAAACCCCAGTTCTGGACTCAGTTATGGGCCATAAAATCATCTATATCATTGGGTTCTGGAGTTCATCAGGAGATCCACAGGCATTCTGGGGCAAGTTGCAGCCTTGATCCGAATGCCTCGGAGTGGTTGAGCATTCATCTGCAGTTTTAAATGTTTTGGGCCAGATCATTCCATCATGTGATTCCCCCCCCCCCCACCTTGATGAAAGAAGCTGGTTTGTCATGGTTTTGTTCCTCATAGCATTTCCTTACAACTAGAATGAAGTCATCTGATCTTCATTTGTTGTTTATTAAGTTTTATTTTTTGTCCTTTTTGCTACACTATGAGATAATGCCTTCTTCAGTCATGTATTAAGTAATAGTACAATTGCGAAGTAATGCTTAGACAGATACGCTCGACTCATTATAGTTCTGCAGTCCTAAAGTAAAATATTATTTTTGGTAGATTAAGTGATCGTAGTGTTTGCTCTTGACGTCAGTGTGACGTAGAAGTTTCAGTCTTAGCACTCCACCATGTCTTCCTGGTTTTTATGTTATTTAAATAAAATAAGCGGAAAATACCCCTATAAAGGTTTGGCTGATTTCCTGTGGCTTAAGCTGCTAACAAGTTTTCTCGGATACATGATTTCTTTTTTTTTTAAACATATTTTAAATTATAGCTGTATTCAGCATGTGGAAAACCAAACCCAAAACTAATTTAAAACACCATATTCCAGCCAATTATATATATATATATTTATATATATATATATATATATATATATATATATATATATATATATATATATTTATTTTGTTTTTCTTTTCTGCTGATTTTGACTGAGTTATAATTTGTAGTTGTTGATTTATATGACTTAGTTACTTTTGAAAAGCCTAGTAAGAACATGTAAACTACATTTAGTGCAAGAGCGATAGGTTTATACTTCATAAAACACAGACCTTTCTTGCAAGACTCTAGAGAGTTCCTAGTTCTGAGTTTATGGGGGAAATGTGTTTTAGCTATGTGCCCAAGGTGTTGTCTGGACTGTGGGAATTTCCTTGTAATTGGAATGAAGTCATCTGATCTTCATTTGTTGTTTATTAAGATTTCTTTTTTGTCCTTTTAGCTGGTCCCATATCCCTTGTATACACTTACTGCATAGCAAAATCCAAGGTCTTGACTTGGACCTCAAGAAGCAAGAGAACAAGCTTGCTCGTTACTGTGACTCATGACAGTATAGTGCGTTATCTTTAGATTGGTGTGTTGAACAGGTGTACAGCTGTCTTTAAGTCTTTAATCATTTAGAGATTCTTTCTGTGATTGCTTAGACCAAACCACGAGCTGCTCTTGTTTCAAGATTTTCTCAATCAATCCAAAAATGTGTGGTTTTAGCACGGAAATTCCAGGTGGCATTCACTCATCATTTGTAGAGTCGCTATTTCTTGGAATACACGATTTCCAAACCGACCATGAATTGACTTTGGAAATGCGGCAGAGAACCAAAAATCAACTTTCTCAACAAATGTACATTTTTGTAAAGTCCTTATTCACAACTCAATTCACAATTCTGTTTACCGGAATTGCAAATGCTGGTAGCTCAGTGGTTGAAGTGTTCGAGCTCTGGACCGGAAGATCACAGGTTCAAATCCCACCACCATCAAGCTGGCACTAGTGGGCCCTTGAGCAAGGCCCTTAACCCTCAATTGCTCAGTTTTAAGTCACTCTGGATAAGGGCGTCTACCAAATGCCATTAATGTAATGTACATTAAATGTAATGTAATGTAAACATGAATTTTAGGTGTAACATGCACATGGAAATTGCTGAAAAAGCTGCCAGGGCTACGTTAAAGAAATATTCTGTGATATTAAAGCTAAAAGGGTCATCAGAAATGACTTTATACATTTAAAGGTTCATCATGTACATTTATATGTGTTAGTATGTTAGACAGACAGCTGCTAGAGGTGTGTAATCTCCAAGGAACCCAAAAAATCCTTTGTTTAATATTGTAAAATCTCTGTTCCTCAAGGGTCGCTGGTTCTGGAGGGTCCGAAGAAACCGAGTATTGGATAACTACCCAATGCCTATTGGGCACTTTTGGAGGGGTCTTCCAGGAGACATCGATGCAGCATATGAAAGACACGATGGCAGATTTGTCTTTTTCAAAGGTACATTTCTTACTTAATCATATTCAGAATCACAATCAGAAATGGCTTTATTACCAAGTATGTTTACACACAAGGAATTTGACTTTGCGACAAGAGTGCAGAGGAAAGTACAGACATAGATGGGATATAACAATATAACAAGACTGAAATGAAAAAATAATGTACTGTATATAGTTGTAGGACTGCTATTTTCACTATGAGAATGCTCGTGTTGGAACGTATGATGCGTTTAATACGTTATATTACCATAGCTAATTTGCCTAACATAATCCTGACAAGTCTAATGGATTTTGTCATTTAACAGGATGGAACAGCAGTGCGATTTCCTTTAACTGATCATTTTAATGTGATGAATTTTACAGGTCTGGTTAGCAACAGTTCTCTAGCCAGGACACAGTCAGAATAATTATTGTAGAGTCAGAGTAACTTATAGACTGGTACTAAAAATCCTTATAAGTTATTACGTTTTACCTTTCAGTGCCCTTAACAGTTGCCTGGGCAGCAAAGCACTGGTACAAACAGTGAATAGTTACATTTGTTTTGTGCTCTTATTTTATTACTTCATTAAGTTGTAATCGAAAAACCTTTTTGGCAGGAGTGATCTTTCCCTTAACTGATTTTCCTGCAGTTTTCCACTTGTACACAAGAAACCGTAATAGCAATTTCCTGTATTGTAATAGTTATCCCTCTTTTTTTTTTGTCCTGTCCATCGTTGTTATTGGGATACATTTCTGATCAATTTCAATGATTTAAAAAAAAAAAGAGAAATGTTGGATGGAGAGAAGGAACTTGAAGCGAGTGTGAATTTTTTTTTTTTTTTCTGAAGAGAAATTTGGAAAATATCTGTAGACCAAGTGATGTCATTGGCAAGGTCTTCTTACGGTTGGATGCCTGCCATCGGAAAGTAACCAGGGGACCTAAAAACTTGGACGGCGGGAACTGTTATATTTGAGGTGCGGCTGTTGCATCAGCCAGTGGTTCCTCCATCCAGATGCTGACTGCAGAGTTTGCAGTTTTGTTTTTTTCTTTTCTTCTTTTTTTTTGTTTTTTTTAAATGAGAATGTGGAATCAGAATGTGACCATGCGGATGGTGCCACCATGTCTGCCATACTGTAAAATAATAATAAACACGACAGCTTGATTATAGTATCAACTCTGATCAGGAACACCAAATTTAAACCAAACTCAAAATGACGTAACTTTCCGTATGTTGTCAAGACTGTGGTTATTTTTGTTTGAGGTCGAACAGCAAAACCAATATGGTAATGCCAAAGGGAAACTCCTGCAAGTTAATGGGAATGCTTCATTTAGGGAGAGGAAAAATCTGTCTTTATTTATTTATTTATTTTATTTACATACTTTATTGATCCTGTGAGGGAAATTCTTTTTCTTCGCATATCCAAGCTTGTTTGGGAAGCCGGGGTCAAAGCACAGGGTCAGCCTTGATACACCGCCCCTGGAGCACAGAGAGAGGGTTAAGGTGCATTGCTCAAGGACCCAAGGGTGGCAGCTTGGCTATACTGAGGCTCGAACCCCCGACCTTCCGATCAGTAAACCAGTGGCTTAAGCACTTAGCTACTCGCCCGCTCCCGCGCCAATGCCCCCCACCCCCCTCTGATCCCGGGAGGGAAATTCGTTTTCTTGGCATATCTCAGTTTATTTGGAAGCTGGGGTTAGAGCGCAGGGTCATCCATGATACAGTGCCCCCTTGGAGCACAGAGGATTAAGAGTCTTGCTCAAAGACACAATGGTGGCAGCGTGGCGATACCAAGGCCGTGGTGATACCTTCCCATCAGTAGCCCAGCACCTTATACCACTGCGTTAAACCCCCTCCTTTCTTTATGTATTTCCATAAATAAAGACACATCACTCTTGTTCTTTCGTACAGGGAATCGCTTCTGGATTTTCCGGGAGGCCAACCTGGAACCAGGCTACCCTCAGGACCTGGTCGATTATGGCCATGATATTCCTTACGACAAGATCGAGACGGCCATCTGGTGGGAACCGTCAGGTTACACCTATTTATTTAAGGGAGACCGGTAAGCAGAAAGTCCTGCACGCTGTGCATTTTGAAAAGACTAATCTTAATCATTTTATTTTCATATTCGCTGCATACGCAATAAGTATTTTCTCATTTCGTCCCTGTAGGTATTGGCGTTTTAATGAACAATCGCGCGCAGTGGACCGAGACTACCCTAAACCAATCAGCGTTTGGGATACGTCAGTACCCACGTCTCCCAAGGGAGCTTTCCTCAGCGATGATGGAGGTGAGCGGGGTGAGAGGGGGAATTATGGAAGAAACCACAAGAGAGAAATAGAGGTTGAGGGGGGGTGGGGCTAATGGGATCAGGAAATTTAGCCGAGAGTGAGCGGGAAAGAATGACATCATCGCAAGAAAGATTCTCTGACATTGTCCTGTGTGGTCCTTTACCCATTATAAGAATAAGGAGGTGGTCGTAGAGGTGTACAATTAACAGTTATACCCTCCATCTTTATCCAATTCGATCAACTTTGTGCTGTGATGAGCGTCCAATTTCCTTCCTGCATGCCCTCGTTTAACATCCTGTTTTCCCTTCCAGCTTACACGTACTTTTACAAAGGCAGCAAGTACTGGAAATTCGATAACCACCGGATGAAGAGTGAGCCTGGATACCCCAAATCCATTCTGAGAGATTTCATGGGTTGCAGCGTGGACCTGGACCCTGACCGAGACACCGACGTGGACCCGGGACGCAAGTGGCCCGACAGACCGCCCTTCAACCCCGACGCTGGCCGAGACAAGGACAAAGAGAAAGCAAAAGACAAGGACAAGGAGCAAGAGCGCCCCGACGACGCCGACACGAAGGAGACGAAAGACGAGGGAACGAACGACGTGGATGTGGTGCTGAAGATAGACGAAACGGAGCGCACCATGAACATCATCATGGTAACCGTGCCGCTGATCCTGGTGCTGTGCATCCTGGCGCTGATCTACGGCATCATCAACACGTTGCAGAGGAAAGGGGCACCCAAGTACTTTGTGCACTGCAAGCGATCCCTGCAGGACTGGGTTTAACTTGAACTCTTAGGTTTCGACTCTGACCTCTGAAACCTCGACCTCGTTTCCCTTTCGTCCGTGTTGTTTTTTTTTTGTTTGTTTTTTTTCTCTCTCTTCATCTTGAAAGATATTTACATTGCACACACACACACACACCTACACACACACACACCTTATATTCTGTTATCCCATGGTGCTGTCCTAACGCATTGACTGTAGTCTATTTATATGAGAGTTTGCACATTTGTTATTGTTGTTTTCTTGTTTTCTCCCCGCCAACTTATTTTCATTCACTTGTGCACATTTTCTTTTTTTTTTTATCTCTCATTTCATTGTGCTATGTGAAACTGCCATGTGGCTTAGGATGAGAAAAATACAAAGCATTCGCAGTACTAGAAAAAACAAAAAAACAAAAAAAAGGGAAGAAATGGAGTCAAACTCTGTAGATCTTAATAACTGCTCCCTTTACTCAGGATTCAGCTGTCGTCTATTCACTGACTGGAAAAGCCGAACGGGAAAAAACGGTGTGTTTTCAACACGACTGGCCGTTTAGAGCTCTACTTGAGGCACGCCTGCCAACGACGAAGAAAATCTCCCCGTGCGTTTTATTGCCTTAGTCGACGCGCTCACGCTATTGTTTGAACAACGGTGCCTTGGTCTTGCCAGCCAAAAGCCTTCCTGTAGTTTTACCCCCTATAGGAGGAGCCTCTTGATCTCCCTCGACGTGTTGCTTTCTCTCCTACGATACTGTTTGGCCATAATCTTTTATTGTCAGAAGGAGTGGTGCTTTTTCCTTTAGCGTACTGTGAAACCACACGGCAGGGGGACGGGAGGGAAGGTTTTTTTTTTTTTTTTTTTTTTTTAGGTTTAGATTTTTGGTACTAGATTTTTTTTTTTTTTTTTTTTTTTTTTTTTGGGCTGTATGAACCATTAGCCAAGTGTGTGCTTGTTTCAAACCAAATAATCAAATGCATACACAAAATGGCTTATAAAAACATACCATTAGTACACTATATACCACTTGAGAGGACCAACCGAAAAAGAAATAACAGGCTTTTTTTTATTTTTTTTTTTTTGCGTTTTTTCTCAGTCGTAATGAAAGGCCTCACAGGGGCCTCTTTCCCTGCCCTGTTAGATAATCTTCTCATTTTAAAAAGCAGCAGGTGGGCGAAAACATTGCTAACCTCCCACCAGGGTAACATGAGGCCTTGCGCACCTAAGAAACCCTACTCTGATCTGCTGAAGCATGCAGAGAGCACGAATACAAGTAATAGAGAAAAGGGAGCGAGAGAATGAGTTCAAAGGAAGGCGGTTCAGCTGTGGAAACCTTCTCTGTCATTGGAAGTTGCTTACAGAGCGTCGCTCCGGAGCCATGTTTACTTTTTCTGACGGCGGTACAGGGGAGTCGGAGATGTTCGGCATATCCTCTCGAGGACACGGCCTCATATGGGAGCAGGCTGGCACACGCTCCATGGCATCCATTCTGCCACTGGTTAATTTTGGAACCGCATATTTTTGAATGGGGAAACAGGATCCGCGGCTGTCAGGCATTCTCGGTTCATTCAGGAGCTACGAGGAGGACTCCCTCGTAATTCTCGAGATTCAGGCTTGATTGATTTGAAGTTCGAACAGCTTGTCATTGTTTTCGCTTCGCATGACCTGAAAATATCAATTGCACATTTTTTATTTAAATAAAAGAAAAAAGAAAAAAAAAGCGACATGTCTGGGTCGGGGGTGGGGGGGGGGGGGGTTGTGGGGGAAGAAAGTTTCCGTGTTCACAAAGGCACAGAGGATGGCGGAGATGAGAGAAGGAAAGTGAGTGGTACTATAAATATTGCCTTGTCGGGCGAGGTTGACTTGAGACCACTTTCATAAATATTATGGAGAGACTAGAGGAGACCGAGGACAGTCATGACTTGCATGCCATCACAGATGGAGGCCGTTCAGCCCCCCTTTAATTTTTTTTGCCAGGCAGCCCCCCCCTCCTCATAACATCCCCCTCATTTCGAAGAGCAGAGTTAATCAGAGATAAAAGCTGTTCCTCCTACCGCCCTCCCCTCCTCTCCCTGCCGTCCTTCCCAGATCAATGAAGAATACACAAACAGGCCTGAAGGGGATCCAGGATTCAAGGCTTCACGCTCATGCTAGCATGACGTGTTCCCTCGTGAGCAGGCTGTTTACTTGCTTCTCTGCACCTTTGTGGCCTTTGCTTCGAGAGACCTTCTGGCTGTTTTTTTTTTGGTGTCCGGGCTGATTATTCGTTATCTTTTATTTTTTTGTTTTGTTTGCTTAGGCAATCGAAACCAAACGCTCCGTCAAGGCCGTTCAGTAAAACACACCGCTCGTGTGAACGTTATCCGCCCCCCCACAACCCCCCAAAAAAAGGCCTGCTTTTTAAACCTTTTAATCCCAGACCTTTTCTGAGTTGCCAGTGTACACCGAGCATGATCTGGATACTTAATAATTTACACGCTAGAGAGGTAAAAAAAAAAAAACAGGAGTAATTACGTTGGAGACGGCTACTAAATAAACAAAAGCCGCACACAAATCGGCATAACGAGGACGTTGGTATTTATGCTTCGTTCTCCAACGTCTCCCCGAGCACGCCTGCTCGAATAACAATGGACCCTCTTACGTTGGGCATTATTGTCCTGCATAGTACTTTTTCTGGCCAACAGGAAGAAAGTCTGGGCTTTAGGCCAAATCCAGGAAGCGTCCTCCCCACTATTGCTCAGTCTTGCATAGAACTTTTTCAAGGCATTGTGGGTTTTAGTGTAATATTTCCTGAAGTTGCAGCTCAGTGATTTTTTTTTTTCTTTTTCTTTAGTTGTGCATTGTTTTTCAGCAGCAGCAATGTATTTGTACAAGATGCATCACCACACAATAGCAGACATCCGATGATCTGATGTCTGTAATCGTTCTCACACTATATCATCTAATTTATGCATGAAACAAGAGTAGATCTCTGTTATTCATCTGTCCTGCTCATTTATTTAACCCTGTATTGTAACTGCTAAATTGTATGAACAAAGTACGCCATTGTGCAAGAAATATGTCATTTTATGACAGGAGTCAGGATACATTTTTTTTTGTCAGTATTAGGCCGTATGTGTTTGGACTGCACATCATTTCACTGTAGACTTTAAACCTAAACATTGACAGAACGCGTGTCAATGTCTGTATCACTGTACCACAAAGCATCTCACTTCACCCCATGAGCGATGGGTCATACCTTTTAACCAAGCAAATCAGGTAAAGAAATGAAAAGTCACTCGTGTTGCTAAAGCAATGTCATGACAACGTTGTGCAACTTGTATAGTGCTGCAATTATTTTTCAAAAGAAAAAAAAAGTTTATTCATACGTTCATGTTTAATAATGATTCAATGTACGAGACTATTTTTGTGGTTTCTGTTAAAACGGTTGATTTTCCTGACTTATTTGAATTTTAATTGGTGGTTTCTGAAATTGTAAATATTGTAGAACTTTGTTTTTTAATCTTTTTTTTTTTACTTTGTTAACATTCCGGTTTTGTGTTTTTTAGGGTTTTTTTTTTATGTAGAAACTGAAGATTTTATACATTTGTGTTGTTTGTTGATCACATCTGTTGAGTGTCTCTAATGATCCATGCTGGACATGTAAACAATAATAAATAAATGATCTAAATATGAAATACAGTCTGATTATTTATATACACACACACACACACACACACACACACACACACACCTATCTATGTATCTATCTCTCTATCTCTATCTATCTATCTATCTATATATATATATATATCTATATATATATATATATATATATATATATATATATATATATATATATATATATATTAATATACTTAAGCAATAGAAGGAATTCTGGGTTTGGTCTCACTCTTTTCTATTATTTCTATTCTATTATTCTATTGAAAATGTAGCTAGTATTTAGAAATAGTCAATAGTATAAGTTATAATAGTATTTTATAATATATATATATATATATATATATATATATATATATATATATATATATATATATATATATATTACATGACTACTGCAGGAAGTTTTTTTGTGCCAAAAATGGTTTTCTACAAAAAAACTTTCTTTTTGGAAACCATGGACACTGTGTCCCCCAGATTCAGGAGGAGAGGGATCACCTGGCTGGTTATCAGTGCTCAAATTTCTGCAGCGTTTGTGAATGGGAAGCTTGCACATCTGGAAATGCTCCATCAGTGCTGAAATTCAGGATTTAGTACATTTTTCTAGATAATCCAGACAATGTTTTTTTCAAGAAATGCCTTAGATAATTACAATAGTGTCTTAGTAAAAGAGTAGAAATTGCCTTCCTATTGTCCAGACCTTTCAGCATTTGAAAACATTTGAGCCATCATGAAACGAAAAAGAAGACTTTGAGGACTTTGAAAACAGCTGGAATTCTGTATCAAACACAAATTCCTCTCTCATAACTGCAGCAGCTGGACTCCTCAGTTCCCAGATATATATACATACTGTTGTTAAAAGCAGAGGGGACGCTACACAGTGGTATACATGACCCTGTTCCAACTATTTTAAGGCGTATTGCAGCTTTTTCTTTAAATGGTACATTTCCTCTGTTTCAACATTTGATGTTTTCTATGTTCATTTACATTTTACATGTTCTATTGTGAATAAAATATGGACTATGACATTTCTAATTAAAATGATTGTTATCTGTGCTAATTTACATTTTACACAGTTTTTTTTGTTGTATACTTAATATATAGTCAACTTAATATAATGTACTAATATAATTAGGGCTGTCGAAGTTACAAATGCTGCTTCACTTTGCATTCTGTTCAAAAAAACCCGGACAACAAAGACGTCTCTGGAAACGTTTTATTCTGGACAATTAAAAAAACCCAAGTGGCCTTCCCTGATCATTTCAGCATTGACCTTCCCTCAGCCGCGCCACCGCTTGTAATGTTAGGATGGAATATAAAAGAGGTGATAGATGTGTTTTATTAACAAAAGAAAACCCAGCAACGTGCATCCACTCACACTTCCTAAATTCCCCCGAATTACGCCTGCTAGCTACGCATGAGAAAACTCAATATATATAACCTAAAATTATCAGTTTATAGGGAAAGCAACCAAAACCGGAACATAATTCTTAAAGGAGACACGTATCATATTTCACAATTAAAACAACTGCTAAAAGAATTGCATAGAAATTAATAAGATATTAATTAATTAACAAGAAATGGGTATTAAAAGAATAATATCCAGGGAGAAATAACTATAAAATTAATGAATCATTTTATTTTGAATGAACTTGAAATATTTATAACATCAGTCACTATTAGTTATAGTATGAAAGAGACAAAAAGTATTCATTTATGGTACAGTGAGAAAAGAAAAATATGTGATTAATGAGGGCCGGATGGGATTAATCGCGATGAAATATTTCTATTGACAGCCCTAAATATAATACAATATTACAATATCTAATATTATATTCATACTCATATGTTACACATACACTGTGCCGTGTAAATGTGATCCTTATTAAACCGTCTATTTCGATTAAAGCTCCACAGCGATGTGTTATGGTATGCACAGTGCATTGATTCCATCATGCTGTTAACCCGAGAGCCGACTTCAAGCCCCCCCTGTCTGTACTGTAACCAAACCTTTCATTATCACCGCTCTCCCATCCCCCTTTCAAAAGCTCTGAAGGGAGCTTAGGGTCTCTGCCTCAGGCTGAACTTCCTGTCCCTCAGGAAAGAACCGGGCCTTGTGGGCCATGGGAGATTGGGCGGAATATTTATAGAGGCTTGTTGTAGGACAAAGGAGCAGAGAATAGAGGAAGTCTGTGATAAACGTTGGTGAAATCTCTGTGCACGTGCTATAGTTGGAAACACAAGTAAGTGATTCAATTCATTAAGTCACTTTACATCAGCATGGAACCCCATATCCCAATCACTTACTTGGCACAATATGTGGAAAAGGGGCCTGAATGTTTATTCATCTGGCTAACAGCTAAAACACCTCTCATAGCTTTTTATTTATTTATTTATTTATTTATTTTTTAACCCAACTTCAGTCCTGCTGCATTTTAATCACTCCATGTCCTCCACCTGGGCTCTGTTAAACAAACCCACTTAGCACCTGCCCATCCCGAGGGAACCAGCTAACCGCTATGAGCTAACCACAGCACGGAAAACACTTGCGCTGCCTGGCACATCTCACCCTCTCTTGTTACGCCAGGGGTCACCAACGTGGTGCCCGTGGGCACCAGGTAGCCCCCAAGGAGCACATGAGTAGCTCTCAGGCTTGCTATAAAAAGTGCACAACTCATCAGTGAGATGCGTCTATAATGTAAAATGTAGTTAATTCGTTGTTGATAGTCACTGTCAAAAATCACAAGTGTATTCACATAGATAAACGAGTATCATTAATAATAATAATAATAATAATAATAATATATAACTAAAGGTAAATTTGTTATTTCAGAGGAGTATTTCAAACTGGTAGCCCTTTATATGACTCGGTGTCCATGTAGTAGCTCTCAGTTACAAAAAGGTTGGTGATCCCTGTGTTACGCCATTCCCTTATTTACTTGATCTTTCTCAAACATTGCTTTTCTTGGAGGATGAAGTAACTGTATAAAGTGTGCTTTTCCAAGTGTTTGTTTAAATATTAGAGAAGGACATTGAGAAGTGGGTGTGCAGTGACTTGGGGAATGTTTGCTAACACACTATTAGCTCGCTCTCCAAAAAGAGCAGGCTTTGAGCAAGCACATTCTTCCTTCAAATGTGCATGCTTGCCTTTTGCAAAACCTTTTCTTAGTGCTAACTGTCGAAACCAAACTTAAATTTCCATACGCAGTACAGGTCCGGACAAGGTACATGTTTAAACCCAGGCTTGGTTTTTAGAGCCTCTAGCACTAAAACATGATGCTTTTCTGAAGAGTAAGCATTTCGCAGCAATCTCACTGTGGATGATCATTTCTTTTTTTTCGACCTCTTGATTCAGCTTAATGTCCGTGTACAAAAAAGAAGTTAGAGAATAAGTAATAGTTACTACAATAGTTACTTACATTACTTCATACAAATGCTAATTTCTTGTGTAGCCTTAACACACAACATACCATTACATAACACACAGCATTGTGCTTTGATTGTGCTTTATTTATTTATTTTTCATTGTATTTGAGATGTATTATGTGTAAATAGTTAAAGGGAGATATGTAAATACACAACTCAAGATTGTTCTAATGACAATGGAAGTGGTTTTTTCGCATAAATGATAAATGATTTTGCTCCTGAAGAAGTTATAAGCAATATTGTATGTGCATGGAAAGCCTTTGCAACTTAATAACCAGCATGAACATATAACTTATACTGTATCATCAATTTACGTTTATTGTCAGGTGCAAGGATATATCTTTGTCAAGCAGGGTATTTGCTTGAGGGCTCTAACTCCACCTAAGAACTAATTCATCAAAACAGGCTTGGGGTAAATAATAATAATAATAATCGTAATTCACTGTATGTCAAAAGAGATGGACACTGTAAATATTCCTTTCCAAAACTATGGGCATTAATAAGGCTTTGCTTATAAAACAGCTTCCTTTTTTTCTGACAAAGCTTTTAGAATGTGTTCAATGAGCTTTTTGTTTATTCAGTCACAAAAGCACCAGCAGTCCAGCATGTCCTGGTGTGGACGGTTCTCCGTTTGGACCTCTTGTGTTTTTTCATTTTCCATTCAGACATTGACAAGCTAATGTTTTTCCATTTAGTGTTAACGTTGCATGTTGACAAAATTGGGTGGAAATTGTAAATTCCAATGAATCTGTTTATACATGTCCACCGTTTTGAAGTGTGTGTGTGTGTGTGTGTGTGATTCTAAATGCTTCATATGCTTTATATTCATATGCTTTGCTGACTCTGCAGTCTAAATGTGTTTTATAATCTTCAGTCTTCAATGACTTATGCTGAACCTCAGAGGTGTTACTTTTGAAACATTTTTACTGGCAGCCTGGTTCTATTTTTGCTCTCTCGTCTGATTGAGTTATAAAAGTAACCTATGCATCCAGGCTGCATTTCCACATGAACATACACACACACACACACACACACACACACACACACACACACACACACACACACACACACACACACACACACACACACACACACACACACACAGACAGATCAACATAATGTCTATACAGATTCTAGCAATGTCATATAATCAACCAGTGCACCTGGGAGGCGATGGCAGATCAAGCTTGGGCCCGTCATCGCTGCCCTCAGCTATATTAAAATTTTGCCTACAGTAACCTACAGTACAATGGTATGAAGCTAAAACATAATTGAGTCCAAGGCTTTCTTGTGCTGCTTTTTTTGGAGTAAATCTGAAAACAATCATCAGAAATCTATGACTGTAATATCTGTAATATATGTAATAATATGAGAGTCTGCACAGAATGACAAACACATAATTGATAGTGAAAAGAAAACAATATAAATGTACTCACTCATAAGCCATTCCCTCCTCAAATTTTGGGTGAATCTAAAAACTGAAAAGTGTAAAATTATAAAATATTTAAATATAATATTTATATTTATTAAGCATACAGCTGTGGTCATGACGTTTATACACGTATTGCAGAATCTGCAAAATATCACACACAAAAAAAGTAAATGAAGCCGTTCAAAAAGTTGATCACGTTGTAAATAATACCGTGTGTTGTTATCGGAATGACCGATGACTATTTTAATATCTTCGGATACTTCACTTGTCCCTTGTTTGTCCAGAGCAATTAAACTTATCAAAGAACTATTCATTATTTGGTTCGCCAACATGATGTTCATTGTTGACCCTTTTCCTACATTATCTATATGATTTTGAGCGGAATGTGTACACTACATCAAAAAGTGCAAGCAATCAGGGATACTCAAGAAGGTAACACGATACATTAAGAGCCAGAGGAAGGGGATGTATAATTTTAAACAGGATGTACCATGTTAATAGCAATTTGGTTTTATTCTGTCACCTGGGAGACATAAATATCGAGTGTAGCTTCTGAATGGCAATACTGAATGAAAAAATAAAAATAAAATCAACAAAATCACCCACCCCTGGCTCTTTAATGTAGTGTTGACTATGCTGTTACAGTAGATGTATGGATGGGACTGGTGTTAACCTGTTTACAAATGCATTAACCACACCATTGTAATGTAGGTTATGGTCTTTGTATAGCAAAATTTGATTATATGACATTCCATCATGCTTCCTGTACAGGTTCTTCTTTATGTTGACTAAGCATAAAAACCAGACAGGAAGTGGTTTAGGTTCAAGCCCTCGGTGTTGCCAAACCGCTGCTCTTGGATCCTTGAGCAAAGCCCCTCTATGCTCTAGGGTCGCTGCATCATGGCTGACCTTTCGCTCTGAACCCAGCTTTAAAACAAGTTGGTGTTATATGTGGCACAATGTATACGTGACAAATAAATACTATTGTATTCTATTCGACAACTACCAAGATAAAATTTGCATATGATAAAAATAAAAACGTATAGATTATAGACAGTTAGTAAGCTGGAGTTGTTGTTCTTTTCCCAATGCTAAAAACAATTTCGACACCTCTTGAGCTGTCAAAATAAAATGTAAGGTATAGACAATTTATCATGGATTAGCTATCTATTGGCTACATGTAAGAAAACATTATAGAACTAATGCATAACTCAAGAATTATTTTACTACTGATTTACTACTTCCTGGCCAAGAAAAAGTACAATGGCCAAGAAGGGCAAAACACATCAACAAGAAATAGGGCAAACATTCATTCATTCATTCATCTTCTACCGCTTTATCCGATCTTCCATCGGGTCACGGGGAGCCTGTGCCTATCTCAGGCGTCTATGGGCATTAAGGCAGGATACACCCTGGATGGAATGCCAACCCATCGCAGGGCACACACACACACATTCACACACACATTCATACACTAGGGACAATTTTCCAAGGTGCCAATCAACCTATCATGCATGTTTATGGACCGGGGAGGAAACCGGAGAACCCGGAGAAAAACCCCCTGAGGCACGGGGAGAACATGCAAACTCCACACACACATGACCGAGACGGGAATCGAACCCGGATCCTGGCGGTGTGAGGCGAACGTGCTAACCACTACGCCACCGTGCCCCTCTATAGGGCAAACAATAAATAATAATTCATAATAACAAATCCGAAATCACGTTAACAATACAGAAAACTTTAACAAACTCGGAAACACATTAATCAATCCGAAAACAAAATAACTAATCTAAAAACAAAATGCAGAAACACATTAGCAACATGTGGCTGCGGCAGGAGAAAGTGTGTGTGTGGGAAAATAATAAACCAGATATAACTGCATAGAAATGTCCTTCCTCAAAGTAGCGTTGAATGAATTCACTTTTTACCCTTGGCTTGCCAGTGTTTACTTCTGTAATTTTATTATATTTAAAGGAGCCCAAAGTAAAATAAATGTAGAAGTTATACGATTTCCTACTTCCTGAATATCTCGACTGACAGGTGTCTTGTCCAATGAGCGGCGAGTTTTCCATTTTCAAACTGTACCTACCGTTTCGGGTAGTTTGTGTATTTTATTTTGTTTTACGATTTGTTATTTTTTTTTTTTTTTGCATTCCTATTTGCTATTTTGTTTTAGTATTTCTATTTGTAATTTATGAAAGCGTTTTTGAGTCTGCCCTCTGTCAAAGATAGAAGGAAGTAAATAAACAGACTATTAGGACTATTGGTTAAATCGAAGGGGCAGTGTAGAAATGACTCTTTTCTATCCTTTTTTTTTCTTATTTTTCTTGCTCAGCAGACTCTGCAGCTTTGTCATGTTCTGTGGACAGTGGAGCCTATAATTATGTAAATCAGAATAACTGGGCCAGAATACTGACGAGTTGCGATCATGCAGGAAATGACTTTTCCTTCCCCTCTAACAGTGTTCTTTTATTCAGTCTGAGTTGTCTTGCTGAGTGGCATTCCCCTGTGCCATGAGTCTGTCATGTGGTTTACACTGTCAGGTTTCTCATATAGCAAACAACAACAATGAAAAAAGAACCCTTCGCAACAATACAAGGCTTATCATGTGGCTAAGTGGATATTCTCCCTCGGATGAACAGGGATCACAGGAAGTGCTTGTCAGGGTGAGATGGTGTGTCCGGGTCACTCTGTTTCCTGAGAGAAAATCCCGTCCTGTCTTCGGCAGTGATGAGCTCACTCTGCAGTTCCCATAACCTCCATGAGCTCAGTTCCACAGCACCCTGGAGATACGCACGAAAGCGGACTCGTAAAAGCCATAACACTAAAGCGGCGGCGCAAAATGGCGGGCGAATCCATTATTTATAATCACTTTCCTTCTCCCTCGCTCTATCCTCGAGTTTGCTGTTCGGAGATGTTAATTATGTGTGGAAAATGGAAGTGACACATAAAATTCATTTAGTGATTTGTTCTTGATGGAGGTAATAGGGAGTTGTTTTATTTCATATATACCCACCGATTGCAAAGGTATATGACCTAAATATTTAAAGACGTTACAAATATTCACTGTCTAGCAGTTTAGACGTGTATGTTTTATGCATTTAATCAGTAAAGGCATATAGTCTATTGGTCACAGGGAGAACAAATGGTGGTGGGATCCAAAGGCGTCTTATTTGGTACATCGTGTAGATGGACAGATGCACGTGTGTCACTTTCTTGGGAAAGGAATGGCATCAGTATGTATCATGCATATACTTGGAAATACTGGATCCTTGCATTAATATAAATATTACTAATATTATAAGTCTCATATCATCACCACTACTCCCAAATCCCGGTGACCTCTTTCTTTAGGTAATGACCCCTGCTTAAGTCAAACTTGAAGACAAAGTGTACAAGGTGCTGATTTACCCAGATGTCATTTTGACTATGCATCTCTAGGATGTCCTGAACTACATAACCTAGTCTACATCATTTTCCGACACACCTTTTTTTTCTGGGAGCTCTTCCCAGTTCCCTTAGTGTGTGTTGGCTGTTTTCTCTTCACGCTCCTGTCCAACACATACCAAACTCTGTCATCTGGATTTAGATCAGCTGATTGCAGAGGACAGGTCATCTGGTGCGGCACTCCATCACTCTCTTTCTTGGGCAAATATATCTTTCATAACCCAGAGAAGTGTTTGGGAATAGTATCCAGGTGGGAAAACAAACGATGAGCTTCTGATTTCCTCCAGACATCTAATTTCCAATCCAACAGTTCATTCTTTGTTTCATCAGACCAGAGAATCTTGTTCCACATGGGAGAGACTTCCATCTCGACAAGTTTCCACCGTATTGAAGAAACTTTTTCCCAGGGTCTCTGAAGCTCAATGAGCATCGGGTTCTTGGTTGCCCTCTCTCACTAAAGTCCTTCTCCTCTAGTTATACAGTCCTGGTTGTTTCATTCGAGAATTATGGAAGCCACTGTGCTCTTAGGATTCTTTAGTGCAGCAGTATTGTATCAGATATGTTGTTTTTTATTACTATTATTATTTTGTTATACATACTATATTGGTCCCATGAGGGAAATTCTTTCCTTCACATATCCCAGCTTGTTTGAAAGCTGGGGTCAGAACGCAGGGTCAGCCATGGTACATCGGCCCTGGAGAAACAGAGGGTTAAGGGTCTTGATCAGCTTGGCGATATCAGGGTTCGAACCGAGACCTTCCAATCATCAGCCTTAAACCACCAGTCTTAAACCAACAGTAGCCTTTAAACCACTGAGCTAACAATCCGGTCTCTGAACTCTGAAGCTAATTTATTTAACTGCATGGTTTGGTGTTTGCTCTGATATGCATTGTCAACTCTGAGATGTGTGTCTTTCCAAACCATGTACAATCAACAACTCAAACTAAAGTTTTAAAAAACATCTCCACAATGATCTAGACAATATATATATATATATATATATATATATCTATATATATATAGATAGAGGGATATATATATATATATATATATATATATATATATTATATTATAAATAATGTTTGTGTGTGTTGTGTGTGTGTGTGTGTGTGTGTGTGTACACATATAGAATCTGGTTCTCATGACGTATATGAAGAGTACCATGTGCTCTGATTTATTGGATGGCTCTTTATGACTGTAGAGCTGCACAGCTGAAATTCCTTTTTTTTTTGAAGACACATTTTTAATGCAGGGAATATACACACCAATGGCTTTAGCATACTGCCTTATTGTTCGCCACCAGAAAAACACCATCTTGTCTAAATTACGCCAGAGGGTCATGAGTGGAGCGATCCAGCACCATATGGAAAGACATATTTCAAGGATAAAAGGATGTGCTTCATTGTTACGAACCACTTTTGAGCACAAACCTGTGAGTAAGACGTGACAACCCTAAGAGCACAGACGTCTGTTCGCAGTTTACTGGTTTCCCATCACAGCCGGATTTCAGGCCAGTGAGCAACACAACTGGATTGTCTTTACACTTTGATACTCATCATCTTTGAAACATGCAGTTGTTTGTGTAAGAAAAAATAAAATAAATTAGACTTGTTTAGCTGTGTATTTGAGGAAGCGGCCTCCATCTGTAAGCACTCGAAATGCTCCACAGGATGTTTTTGTTTGTGTATTTGTCAAGCCTTGGGCATCTCATAAATGGTACAGGTGTCTTCAACAGATATGTTACGCAACCCTTAGCTGAACCTGCTGATATCATAGTCATTAGAATAATTAGTGAAGACTGTAAAATAGCAGGGAATAATTGGGAGAGGAGAGTCGTTTACGTGGGTGTGGTGTGTTATGGGATTTTTTAAAAAGTGTTTCAAGACACGACTTTATATCTGTAGGAGGAGAATGGCCAGGGTGTTTGTTTCCTAAATGTCTGTCTCTAATTCTTTTAATTAATCAGTGCGATAGTTTCCCATTTGATATTTTTTCCCACTTGCATATTTTGGTTTGTTCTATTTTTTCATATTTATAATATACAGTACTGTGCAAAAGTTTTAGACAGGGGTGGAAAAATGCTGTATACAAAGAATGCTTTCCAAAATGGAAGTGTTAATTATTTCCTTTCATCAATGAAGGAAATGCAGTGAATGTAGAAAAGAGAAATGGAAATGAAATCAATATTTGTTGTGAACACACTTTACATTCAAAACAGCAGTAACACTTCTATGTACACGTACACACAGTGTTTATGAAGGAACTCGGCTGGTCGGTTGTTCCATCTTGGAGAAGTAAACACAGATCTTCTGTGCATGTAGACGTTCTCACATCCTTCTGTCTCTTCATGGAATCCCACACACACACTGCATAATGTTGAGATCAGGGCTGTGAGGGTCGTGCCATCACTTCCACTATACTGTATTCCAAATACTGGTTTAGTAACACCAAATACTGATTTAGTAACACCAAATACTGTAACACCAAATACTGATTTAGTAACCCCAAATACTGATTTAGTAACACCAAATACTGTAACACCAAGTAACAACAAACACTGTAACATCAAGTAACACCAAATACTGATTTAGTAACAGCAAATACTGATTTAGTAACACCAAATACTGTAACACCAAGTAACAACAAACACTGTAACATCAAGTAACACCAAATACTGATTTAGTAACAGCAAATACTGATTTAGTAACAGCAAATACTGTAACACCAAATAACACCAAATACTGATTTAGTAACACCAAACACTGAAACACCAAGTAACACCAAATACTGGTTTAGTAACACCAAATACTGTAACACCAAATAACACCAAATACTGTAACACCAAATAACACCAAATACTGATCTAGTAACACCAAATACTGTAACACCAAATAACACCAAATACTGCTTTAGTAACACCAAACACTGAAACACCAAGTAACACCAAATACTGTAACACCAAATACTGATTTAGTAACACCAAATACTAACACCAAATACTGATTTAGTAACACCAAATACTGATTTAGTAACACCAAATACTGATTTAGTAACACCAAATACTGTAACACCAAGTAACAACAAATACTGTAACATCAAGTAACACCAAATACTGATTTAGTAACAGCAAATACTGATTTAGTAACAGCAAATACTGATTTAGTAACAGCAAATACTGATTTAGTAACAGCTGAAATACTGATTTAGTAACAGCCAAATACTGATTTAGTAACACCAAATACTGTAACACCAAATAACACCAAATACTGATTTAGTAACACCAAACACTGAAACACCAAATAACACCAAATACTGATTTAGTAACACCAAATACTGTAACACCAAATAACACCAAATACTGATCTAGTAACACCAAATACTGTAACACTAAATACTGATCTAGTAACACCAAATACTGTAACACCATGTTTCTTTTGTACGCTCACTTTGCATTTTGTTAATTGGCAAAAATCTATTTAAAAAAATTATTATTTATATTTCTGAAAGTATTCTTTGTTTACAGCATTTTTCACACCTGCCTAAAACTTGTGCACACAGTACTGTAGTTCACTGATTCAAACAAAATCTAAGCACATTTTTCAAAAGTTGAAGTATACACCAGAAAGGACACAATTACAGGAACGCGAGTACCCCTGCTCGATTGCTTACTCATGAGGTCATCTGTAGTAACACCTATAAGGTGATCGAGATCCACCGTTTGATCCCAAGCGCCAAAATGAATGTTGTGAGTGTAGGCGGAATAGACAAATAGACACTCTTTTTCCACCCTGGCTGATAGCGGCTGCTTGCTAGGTGATAGGATTTGGAGTAAAATTAAAGCCGTGGGGATTCGTTCCCTTCTAACCACCCATTTTTCCCACTTCGCTCCACCCTAGACTTGTTGTTTGTGAGGATTCCATGGTTAAAATATGTTGCCTAATCATTCCTCACAGCAACTCTGGTGTACATTACTGTACACAGGAGAAAAATGCCTGTCACGTCTGGTCCATGGTGCAAAAGGAAGAAATGAATAAAGGAATAAACATAAAAAAAGACAGATAGAGGAATATCATATAATTGGCAACATAATTACATATCATGTCACACGACCTATCACTATGCATTCATTCTCTGAACATCTCACACACACACACACACACACACACACACACACACACACACACACACACACACACACACACACACACACACACACACACACACACACCTGTTCTCAATCACATTCACTCCTTCATTACAAATGCACACCACAAAACTTCCTTGCGATTTCATTTCCTGTCCTAGCACACACACACAAACACACACACACACACACACACACACACACACACACAACACACACACACACACACACACACACATACATACATCTGGACACCTTAATTTGCTGCATCTGACGATATTGCTTTATCTTGACCTTTTTTTGTTTGTTTGTTTGCTGTTACTTTCTTAAGTTTATCTTACTGACTGCTAGGCATTTCTCCAAAGTCAACACTTTACTAGCAATGCTTTGTAGTGTTTTCTTCAATATACAAACGGGGAAAAGCCCTTTTCACCTGACGTACAGCTCCTATTGTGTATCCGTGTAATACTGATGGTTTAACATATTCATTTCCAACACGGTCGCACTGCGTTTAATGACATCGTCACGAACTTTACTGATTCCAGACACGAATTTCATTCTTTTCTTTTTTTTTTTTTTTTTCCACGTCTCAGCACGATTACCCCCATCTGGCTCAGTCTCTATAGCAACGGAGTCTGAGTATCATGGGTAAAGCTGACAGAAATGGCAAATGTAAACTTTTCTTTTTCCTTTTTATTAGAGAATAACACAGAGAATATAGGCTCAGGATTATACTGTAATAAATAGATGTGTGTCTCAAAATAATGTAGTCTTCTTAATCAACTAGGTGTATATACGTATTTACAGTAATTCGACTGTGAGAAACTACAGGCGATGGTTTATAATAACGAGTAGGTTACAGAATATAAAGAAATAAAAACAAGGATAAAAAATCTCCTTCTTGTATGTTAATTGTGAATGAAGACAATAAATCAATAACAAACCAAAAAAAAATCAAACTGCGATGCGAAGGCACCAAAAATACTTCCTATTGAAATACATTACATAGAAAATCGTGCTCTGTGACACAAAATAAGAGGGAAATTTTATTTATTTATTTATATTTTTACTATATCATGAGATGCCAAGAGACCGGGCTCTAATGTCTTAACTTGTACTTGCTGAATGAATGGCACTTAGAGTCTGCTATGACTAAATACTAATTACCATCATGCGTTGCCTATTGGTTGGATTCACACCCTACAAGAATTTCATCCCTGCCATACAAGCTGAATGGAATCATTGTGCTTCAATATTACAAGCACAGGATGTGAGTATGTATGAATGTGAAATCTCATTCTTAGTTTTGCAGGCAAACAATTTAGAGCTTGAGATCACCTACGCTAATGGATCCGAAACCCCATTTGTCAGAGGAATAATAATGACAGTTACTATCTCATATTCCATTTTTGAGAAATTAACTTTCTTCCATCCCGTCATCTGATACGGAATAACAGACTGGTGAAGACTTTGGCGAAATTGAAGACAGGACGTATCTACGTATTTAAATCATCGCTTGTTTACTAGATGTGTGTGGGATAGTAGCCTCTAACATCTGAGTGAATTCACCATCCTATCTCCAGCCTTTTTCTCAAGAGGGGAAGGAGAGAAGCGAGATGAAAGAGGTTCAGGGAAGCCAGATAGAACCACAAAACTCACAATTTACGATGTCTGTCTCTCGGCTGATGATGGACAGAGCAAAAAAGAGTGAAAGCCAAAAGGCTGATTAGATAAAGAGGGTGGACTGTTTCCTCAGATCAGCCATGTTTAGTGATTAAGTTTCCTTTATTTAACATTATGGAGCTTTAGGCTGCATTCAAGTTCTCCTTTGATAATGTACTATCTTACTTTTTTCTCTCCTGAACCGAAGCAGGTCATAGTGTAATTAGTGCAATATCATATATGTAAATAGAAATGCGTTTATTGTTTTTGGGTTGTTAGAGCGTATTGAGTAATGAAGCTGAAAATAATGAAACATGGTGTTCCAGTGGCGGGGCACGGTGGCTTAGTGGTTAGCACGTTCGCCTCACACCACCAGGATCCGGGTTTGATTCCCGTCTCGACCATGTTCTTCCCGTGCCTCAAAAAATTGTCCCTAGTGTGTGAATGTGTGTGTGAGTCCTGCGATGGGTTGGCATTCCATCCAGGGTGTATCCTGCCTTAATGCCCATAGACGCCTGAGATAGGCACAGACTCCCCGTGACCCGAGGGAAGATCGGATAAAGCGGTAGAAGATGAATGAATGAATGGTGTTTCCAGTGCGGTTTGAGTTTATACCCTGTTTTAAATAATACTGCATATTTTGGCTTCACTTCAAGAGCAGAGCTTAAAAAAAACTGCTTTAAAAGACACAAACATTTGTGTACAGGGCTTTCTTTTTGGTGTTTTTATTTGTTTGCAAATTTCTTTGTTGCACACCACCACATATACTTTTTTCAACTTCATGCTGTTTGTATTAACCAGTGATTGGCATAATGACTCACCCCTCATATACATTCAATTCAATCAAGATAAATGTGTATGAATCACTAATTAAATGCGTTACAAGATTTTATGGTAAAAAGATAAAAACAAAATAACAAGGGGAGACTCAACATGCAAAAGAAACAGCCCCCTGCTAGCTCAGTAGATCTTCTGGACCAGAAGACCGCAAGGTTCAAATCCCACCTCCACAATGCTGCCACTAGTGGGCCCTTGAACAAGGCCCTTAACCTTCAATTCCTCAGTTGTAAGTCTCCTTGGGTAAGGGTGTCTGCCAAAATGCCGTAATGTAAATGTCCTTAGCCAGAAAAATTACTCGGTAGCAGGAAACCAGAGATTGTTTGTTGTTGATTTCTGATGGCTTCCTGTTCATGCCTCTAGTGTCTCTTATCATTCCGGATAAAAAAAAAAAAATCCTTCACTCTCTATATACACAGTGGTTTTACTTCTACCCTGAGTTCTACTTTAGCTCAAAACAAATACGACCTCTGAAATTGGAGGTCTGCAAAGGTTATAACACCGTCCTCTTCATCTGCCTCGAGCCAAAAAAACCTGTGCTGTTTGTGCCACTTAGGAATGTTGATAAGTGCATGCAAAACACACAGACACATACATTAGCGCCAGCACGACCTCTGAGAGACGCTTCTTCCCCAGCGTACCTCCCTCTGCCTTCACCCGCCTGTCGAATAGATGTGTTTCCCCCCCCCCCACTCTGTTTTCTAACGCATTCTTGTTGTGCACAGTTCCTTTTACACAACCTATAAAATGCAACAGGGCTTTGCGTGTCCCTTTTGAAATTCAAATGACGGCACCAAAAAACGATTTTTATACCTGAAGACGCTGTGCTTTGGAGCTGCTGTCGAAATAGGCTAGAAATGCTAGAGAGGGTTTTTGCTACATTAAAATGTCGGTCATGTGGACACTAAGTGCTCTCGTGTTGCTCGGGCAGACATAACCTTTCAGCTGATCTGTCTCCATTAAGAGCAAATGGAAAGCAGTGTTATCAGAGTAATGTTCCTGTGTCGAGCTCTGTGCCGTGTCACACACAGCTCGCCCAGGACTGCTGATAGCCTGTAGGTGGTCGGTCAATTGGTATAGCTTGTGTATAGACCAGATAGATCACAAGTGCTCATCCCGGTCACTTATCTGTTTCAGTTGTCTGGGAAATGGAAGGACTATCAGCTCCCATGTCTTCGTTTTTTTTTTTTCTAATCGGTTTAACGTAGCGCTTCGGACATCAAGATCAAGTGTGTTTTTCAGTTTGCATACAGACCCGCAGAGACATTCATTATTTTTTCAATTTGGTCTGTAACACAATGACACTTTCTGTATCTGTATTAAAATGCGGCCTACGGTAAGTGTTGGGAATGTAAATTTTTAAATGTAATAGATTACAAATGACCCAAAATGTAATAAGTAGTGTAACTTTTCAATTACTTTGTAAAAGTAACGGATAACCTTTTTACCTACATTTCTTTTTGATTACTTTCATTTGTCCACTAGGTGGCACTTTAAGTTAACATTTTTACGGAAAAAAAAAGTTGCAAACCCTCGAAAAACTAATCAGAATGAAGCTGAAGATTTTAAATCATATTTGTTACTGAGTAAAATAAATAAATAAATAAATAAATAAATAAATATCGCACCCCGGAAACCACCGCAATGATTGATTGATGGGTGGGAGGTTAAAATGCACTAAACTCACAGGAACAATGGTGACGGACAAAATAGATGCAAAACAGATCAACAATTCAAGCAAAGTAATGGGTAACTTTTATTCTGAGTAAATTTTGAATGAGCTACTTTTGACTTCTACTTGAGTACCTTTTTAGACTGGTAATTTTACTTGTACTTGAGTAAAATTTGATGAAAGTAACAGAACTTTTACTTGAGTTCAAAATTTTCATAGTGTAATTATTCATTCATTCATTCATTTTCTACCGCGTTATCCAATCTTCTCGGGTCACAGGGAGTCTGTGCCTATCTCAGGCGTCTATGGGCATTAAGGCAGGATACACCCTGGACGGAATGCCAACCCATCGCAGGGCGCACACACTCACACACACACACATTCATACACTAGGGACAATTTTCCAAGGTGCCAATCAACCTACCGTGCATGTTTTTTTTTTTGGACCGGGAGGAAAACCGGAGAACCCGGAGAAAAACCCCCTGAGGCACGGGGAGAACATGCAAAACTCCACACACACATGCACATGGCCGAGACGGGAATCGAACCCGGATCCTGGCGGTGTGAGGCGAACATGCTAACCACTAAGCCACCGTGCCCCTATAGTGTAATTATTGGAATATCATATATGTAAATAGAAATGCGTTTATTGTTTTTGGGTTACTTTATAAATGTCATAGATTACAAATGACCCAAAATGTAATAAGTAGTGTAACTTTTTAATTACTTTATAAAAGTAACGGATTACCTTTGATTTCTTTTTGATTACTTTCATTTGTCCACTAGGTGGCACTTTAAGTTAACATTCTACGAAAAGAGAAAGTTGCAAACCCTCGAAAAACAAATGGGAATGAAGCTGCAGCAGATTGTCATCATTCCAATCAAAAGCAGTTGAAAATCATGCCGTCATCTAAAGCACTCATTATACATGAAATTCTTCAGGATTTCTTCCGTTACTAATTTACTAATAAGTAACTGTAATTTAATGACACATTTGTTCCTCAGTAACTGTAATGAATTACTGTTACATTTATTATGTAATTAGTTACTCCATGAACATTTAAAAAAAAATTGGATAATAACTATAATCTTAGGAGACGTGACTTTCTTATGCTTGTTTATATGGGACAAATATTTCAGACACTGATTTTTTTTCATCACTCTTGTTCTAAAAGGATTGACACTAAGAGTTTACACAAACTGGTTAGGAAATGACAAAAAAGCATGCATTGAGCAGCAGTTTTGTGGTTGGAAATGCACACGGGCGAGGTTAGATGGAAGGGGAAGTGTAGTTTGAGCTCACTGGAAGTCTTTGATGACTCGAATAGCCACTGTTTTCAACACACCCTGAGACAGATGTGGAACAACAGCAGGATGATACAGTGTGCACTGGCTTACTGAGACTGAACACTTCCTGACTGAAAAAGGCATTGTCTTGTTTTTCCAGGCAGTTACTGAGGATGAATGGATGAATGTTGTATACTCATGACAATGACAATGTGTTGCTTGTAAATCGTTTTTATTCAGAGGTGGAAAGTAACGGATTACATTTGCTCGCCTTACTGTAATTGAGTAGGTTTCTTTTTGTTGTGTGTTCTACTCACAAACCTTTTTGTAACTAGAGCTTACATGGACACCGAGTTAAAAGGGCTACCAGTTTAATTTCTGAAAAACAAATTTACTTTTATATTTATTATTATTATTATTATTATATGATACTTTTATGTGAATACACTTGTGATTTTTGAGTATATCAACAACGAATTAACTTTTTTTTAGACGCATTACTATGAGTTGTGCATTTTTATAGCAAGCCTGAGCTCTCATGTGCTTCCATTTTTTTTGTTTTGGGGCTATGGTGCCCACGGGCACCACGTTTGACCCCTGTTCTACTTTTTAAAATATTTAATTTGACTTTTACTAATTGCTTTTTTTTTTTATTTGCTCTTCGTTATATTTTAAATCATATTTATTACTGAGGTAAAAATACATAGATAAATATCGCACCCCGGAAACCACCGCAATGATTGATTGCTGGGTGGGAGGTCAAATGCACTAAACTCACAGGAACAATGGTGACGGACAAAATAGATGCAAAACAGATCAACAATTCAAGCAAAGTAACAGGTAACTTTTATTCTGAGTACATTTTAATGAGCCTACTTTTTACTTCTACTTAAGTACATTTTTAGACTGGTACTTTTACTTGTACTTGAGTAAAATGTCATGAAAGTAACAGTACTTTTACTTGAGTTCAAAATTTTATTACTCTTTCCACTTCTGGTTTTATTTGTCTAATGGGAAAATACAAAAATGCCAAAACTGGGGCCTGGGACAAGGGTACAGCTGAACAGAAATGTAAATTTAAGCAGGGTAGTAGTAGCTCAGATGTTCAAAAGTTTCAAACTCCATCAATGTCATGCTCTTTGAGCAAGGCCTATATCACTTCTGACCCTGTGATCTCACGGCAGCTTCCTAACAAGCTGGTATACATGAATGAATTTCCCTGTGCTGTAATGTACAGATTCATTCATTCATTCATTCATCTTCTACCGCTTTATCCGATCTTCTCGGGTCACGGGGAGTCTGTGCCTATCTCAGGTGTCTATGGGCATTAAGGCAGGATACACCCTGGACGGAATGCCAACCCATCGCAGGGCACACACACTCACATTCACACACACATTCATACACTAGGGACAATTTTCCAAGGTGCCAATCAACCTACCGTGCATGTTTTTGGCCCGGGAGGAAACCGGAGAACCCGGAGAAAAACCCCCTGAGGCACGGGGAGAACATGCAAACTCCACACACACATGGCCGAGACGGGAATCGTAACCCGGACCCTGGCGGTGTGAGGCGAACGTGCTAACCAATAAGCCACCGTGCCCCTTAATGTACAGGTTATTATTTATTATAATTATTTTATATTTTGAATAAGCATACCACAGGTGAGAAACAGGTTATGATTGTTATTTCATGGTGTGGTCACATAATGTTTTTCTTAATAAGTTAAATAACTCTTTTAAATCAGAATAGAATAGGCTTTATTTGACACATATATATTACAGCACAGTGAAACTGTTTTCACAGGGTCGGAGCCATGATACAGTGTCCCTGGAGCACAGACTGTAAAGGGTCTTACTCAAAGACCCAAGGGTGGCAGCTTGGCGATACCGGGGCTCGATCCCCAGACCTTCCGATCAATAGCCCATTGAATTAAACCACTAAGGCTACACCTCCCTCCATGAAATATTAAGAAAATATACTCTCTGTCTTGCTCTCTCACTCTCTCTCTCTCTCTCTATTTTTGTATATTTATATAGAGAGAGAGAAAGAGAGAAAGATATATATATAGATAGATAGATATAGATAGATAGAGATAGATAGATAGATAGATAGATAGATAGATGATAGTAGACTTCTCATTCTGAGATAGAGAGAGGATAATGATAGATATGATAATAATTTAAATGATAGATATATATATATATATATATATATATATATATATAATGATATGGTGAGGATGGATGTTCTATATATATACTTTCAATGAAATACACTGAAGCTATTTTTTGTGCAAATGCCTTTTCTCTGACCCCATACTGTTGTAGTGTTCACTTAGCTTCTTAGTGACCATAGGAGATATAAAGCACATGCTGATGCATGTTAACCACGTTCATAAACAACTTCGGATTCATAAACAACTTCAGGTTTTGTTTTTTTTCTCCAACTGTATGCACCTCTTTTTGCAAGAGAGATGCAGACACATGTTGCTGTTTTGCTCCATTTTGAGACGGCTGTTAATTTTTTTTTTTTGGCTTGTTTCTTGGAAGAATCATCAGCAGGTGCTGACATCAAAAGCTCTTCCCTTAATGGCAGGAATCTGTCATGCTTGCAGTAAAGTGGGAATCCGTCTCAGTTGCGTGCCCCAGAAAACATGTTTGGGCTTTTATGGGCAAATCTACTGTGTTATCTGACCGACGCAATACATGTCTGCTGACCTGTCTGATCCTCCGGTTACACTGGTGCCCACGAACTCCATCATTCTGTGCAAAGCTCATTAAAAAAGCTTCCTCCTTTATCTTTATATTTTCTGCTTTTATGTCATCGCAGGCCTTCGCCGCCACAGCAGAATGCCGAGAGTTAAAAGGACCCGTCATGACCCGTGTTTTGCGATTTAGTGGTTTTTCTGTGTAACCCAGGAATTTCTTTTGTGGAGCGTCACGTACTGCTGATGCAGCCACTTCTACTCCACCGTGTAGAGACAGGAGAGAATATAAGGAGCAAAAGAGTGCAAAATGTTCGCGTGTAAACAAATAAAACCGGCGGATATTCCTGTAAACCTTGCAGTTGAGGCCTCATTATCCTGAAACGGTTTGGCGGCCAATGTGTGTGTTCTTCATGGCTTCGTGGTCATGAGGTATTGCATTGTGAAGCTTGACAATTTGGATTGTGGCAACGAGGAAAACGGCAAAATGTTGAGTTGTGTTACAGTGTCGTATATGCTGTATACAGTTATGTGATACGTAGCATAGTGTATCAACAACACAACAAAATACCAATATAACAACAAAACCAAAGTATGCTGATGAGGGCAGTAAAAAAATAAATAAATAAATAAAGGTATAATTTCTGTCCGGTGCTTTCAGTCTGTCACAATAACAAGCCGATTCTCTGTCCTGTTTTCTTGGTTCCTATTGGCTGTCAAGACTGGACTGTTTAATTCATAGTTCAACGTTCAACTAGAGTCAAAGGAAAGCGAGAGAATGGAAATGTGCCCTTTTTTATTGTGCTCACACACACACACACACACACACTTTACAAAACGTAAAATTAATGGACAGACGAGAAATCCAAATGAAATTAATATTTGTTGGGACCGCCCTTTACCTCCAAAACAGCAGCAGGTGTACAGGGAAACTGTTTTTGGCAGTCCTTTTTGTTATAACATCGTGGAGAACTAACCACAGATCGAATCCAGCCTCGAATCCTTCTGTCCCTTCATGTGATCCCAAACAGACTCAATAATCATCCTCAAAAAGATAAATAGCGAATTGAAAACGCGCCTACTGTAAATTCGCAAAAATGTACATGAATTTGTGTTTCGGAAAAACACACCAGGTCACATGATCTACCTTGCGTTGCCTTTGACGTGATGCTGCAGGTGCTACAAGAGGCGTTATTGCACTGCACAGCTCAAAAAAGTGGACGCGTTCATCAGGAAATTCTGAATGTCATCTGTGAAATCGTACACTATTACCTCCCGGAACAAGCGCATACGTCCCATGTATAGTGGGATCGTCTCATCGTTAATGCTTGTATAACACGCCTATGTCTCCTATTAAAAACAAAAATGTCTAATGCTTTGGCTGCGATAGAAGTAAGCCTGTCGATATCTGTCTCCGTTTTTTTTAAATCACTTACGCCGTCATTTCACAACAATTTTTTTTATCGACATTTAGAAAATAACACAAAAGTATCGTGCAAATTTGTAATGGAAACGTGGCTAGTGATGTTGAGATCAGTGGGGACCACACCATCATTTCCAGAACTCCTTGTTCTTCTCTATGCTGCAGATTCTTGCTGACTATGGGGGTTGTTTTGGGGTCATTGTCCTGCTGCAGAATACACTTGGGACCAATCAGATACCTTCCTGTCGGTATACAGACCCAAACTTGCAAGTGAACCACCAGCATGCTTCACCGTTGATCGTTCATTGTTATGCTTTGTGGCAGCACCTGCTGCCATCCACCCCCACCCCCCACCCCAGTCATTCACAGTTGAGTCACTTTTTATTTCCGTGTTTTAAGGGATGTAGACCACCTCAGGCCAGACTTCTCATTCATCTTTGTTAGTTCTCCAAGATGTTTTAACACAATGCCTGTATACCTAAAAGAACTGATGCTGTTTTGGAGGACAGTCATAACAAATATTGATTTAATATGGATTTCTCTTCTGTCCATTTATTTTACATTCATCTCTTATCGCTTTATCCGACTTCTCTCTCGGGTCGCGGATGTCTATCTCAGGCGTCTTTGGCCATCAAGACAGGACACACCCTGTATGGAATGCCAACCAATCGCAAGAGCACACACACACACACACATTCACACACTAGGGACACTTTTCCAAGGTGCCACTCAACTGTGCATGTTTCTGGACCGGGGAAAAAAAACCCTGAGGGACGGGGAGAACTCCAACACAATTGAACTCGCAAACCCTGGAACGTGCTAACCACTAAGCCACTGTGACCCCAGACCAGACATCTCCAGATAGTAATCTGGTGTAACTGGGTCTTCAGTCAGCTCTTTGCTGATCTCACTGCTGGACATATTCCGGGGTCGAAATAGACTCATAAAGTTTCATCTTCACCTATTCGTTTTCTTTCCTGACCACTATGTCTTCAACGTTGTCATTTCTTTGTGCTTTATTCCCTCTTTATCTGGGTTAAAGAGCACAATTTGGAAACACCAGTCTCCTTTGCCTGGGAGAGACGTTACTGATGCAGTATAACTACCTTCTGTATTGTTTCTGTGCTCATTTTTTCTATGGCATGACAAATTCGCCTTCACCTTAGGAGCAGAGTTTCGCTGTTTCTCACTCACTTTTTACCTCCTACACACTTGCTTCTGTTTCATTTCATGACTGTGTTTTGACCTACATATTATACTGATGATATTTAAGCACCTGCTTGGGTATAAGTGCTTAATCCTCCACCTGACTCTGTATTAGAAACCTGCGTGGGACTGGGAAAAAAACCCATATATATATATATATATATATATATATATATATATATATATATATATATATATATATATATATATATATATATATATATATCTATATATATATATATATGTATATATATATATAGTATATCTATATAGTATATAGTATATATATATATATATATATATATATATATATAGTGTATATATAATATATATACTAGATATAGCGTGTATGTATATATATGTATATATATATATATATATATATATATATATATATATATATATATATATATATATATATATATATATATAGATATCACACTATATATGCAATATTGAAGTTTTGTCCAATCACACAGGATAAAAAAATTACATTTAAATTTTAAATAAACTGACTAGTACTTTATTCTGTTACTTTGCTTATTTCCTCTTTTGTTTCACTTAGTTTCCTATTGCATGTAAATAATCATGTTTCATTTTATTTAAGTTTGACTTTTTATGTAAATGATTAGCATGGATATCAGAATATAGAACATCAGGTGAAATGATATAAAAAATAAATCAGGCCAGAGTTTTTTGGTTTTCTTGTGTTATATCTTCCTGTCTTTTATAATGAAGTTATATCTGTAACATCGATTCACCTCTGTGATGGCACGGCCCCCGCACAGAGTCCTGATCTCTACATCATGGAGTGTGTGTGGGATTTACATGAAGAGACAGAAGGATGTGAGAACGTCTCCATCCACAGAAGATCTGTGTTTACTTCTCCAAGATGGAACAACCGACCAGCCGAGTTCCTTCATAAACACTGTGTGTAAGTGTACATAGAAGTGTTACTGCTGCTGTTTTGAAAGTAAAGTGTGTTCACATAAAATATTCATTTCTTTTTTCTTCATTCACTGCATTTCCTTCAATTAAATAATTGTAATTAGTAACAAAAATTAACACTTCCATTTTAGAAAGGATTCTTTGTTTACAGCATTTTTTCACACCTGCCTAAAACCTTTGCACAGTACTATATATATATATATATATATATATATATATATATATATATATATATATATATATATATATATATATATATATATATATATATATATATATATATATCTATCTATATATATCTATATATATACATATATATATATATATATATATATCGATATATCTATATATATATTTATACAGAGGGGCACGGTGGCATAGTGGTTAGCACGTTCGCCTCACACCACCAGGATCCGGGTTCGATTCCCGTCTCGGGCCATGTGTGTGTGGAGTTTGCATGTTCTCCCCGTGCCTCAGGGGGTTTTTTCTCCGGGTTCTCCGGTTTCCCCCTCCCCGGTCCAAAAACATGCACGTTAGGTTGATTGGCACCTTGGAAAAATTGTCCCTAGTGTATGAATGTGTGTGTGTGTGTGTGTGTGTGTGTCCCTGCGATGGGTTGGCATTCCATCCAGGGTGTATCCTGCCTAAATGCCCATAGATGCCTGAGATAGGCACAGGCTCCCCGTGACCCGAGGGAAGATCGGATAAAAAGCCGGTAGAAGATGAATGAATGAATGAATATATATACAGACGTACCCCACCCTACGAGCAAGTGATGTTCCAAGAGTTCGTTCATAGTATGAATTTGTTTGTTGGTAAGATAGAAGCTAATAAAAACTCTAGTTTCCTGCATTCCTGAATGCTGCATTTAAGAAAAGTAAGTAAGTTCGCTAAACTCCCGGATGTTTGTTTTATTTAATACGAACAAATTTTACTCTTTTTTCGCTTTGTTTCGTTCGGTTTGTTCGTATCGGCAAAAATGTTTAAAATGTTTGGTCGTGTATATATTTAAGACTATATTGTGTTCCATGAATAATTTTATACTCCCGCACTCGTTGTTAGTTCTTGCGAGATGCAGTTCTCTAAAAAACCAGTGTGCCAGAGTGGATTTCTCATCTGTTCATTATCCATTAGGTTAATTGATAAGAGGGGCACGGTGGCTTAGTGGTTAGCACGTGTACCTCACACCGCCAGGGTCCGGGTTCGATTCCCATCTCAGCCATGTGTGTGTGGAGTTTGCATGTTCACCCCGTGCCTCAGGGTTTTTTTCTCCTGGTTCTCCGGTTTCCCCCGGTCCAAAAACATGTACAGTAGGTTGATTGGCACCTTGGAAAATGGTCCCTAGTGTATGAATGTGCGTGAATGTGTGTTTGTGCCCTGTGATGGGTTGCCATTCAATCCAGGGTGTATCCTGCCTTAATGCCCATAGACGCCTGAGATAGGCGCAGGCTCCCCGTGACCCGAGGGGGATTGGATAAAGCGGTAGAAGATGAATGAATGAATGAATGAATAATTGATAAGAATAAATTATCTTCAAAACAAAAAGAACTTTTTTGTTGTTTTGAAGCAAAAGCATTGGCAAAACATAACGTTGACAAAAATTCTTTTGCCAACGTCAATGGCAAAGTTTGTACAAAACATGGAAATGGAGGGGAAAAAAAACGCATTACCTCAGCTCATTTTGCAGAATTCTCATTTTGCAGATTTCGCATTATATAATTACGAAAATAGTGCTCAGGCGTTATGTTGTTCCTCATCTAAAAGCCCGCACAAGAGCAAACACTTCACTGACAGTACACAGCTGTGAAATCAAACAAGTGCATGATTTATGTATAATAAGTCGAATGTGCGACACCTTCTAACATTGATTACAGCTGTAATGACAACGTTGGTGTTTTCTAGCAAACTCGTGCAGAAACCAAATGATCCTCGCATACTCGCACGGGGAAAGAGAAAACATTTCACAAGACATGCATGTGCTCACTGACTGTAATGCATCACGAAGGGGAAATTCCCAAAAGAGGTTAGGTCATGCTGAACTCAGCTGGGCTCGCTCCGTAACGGCTTGCACGCTTTCGTGTGCTCTCGGCTGCGCAACTCGCTGCTCTTAGCATGTAGGTGGATGGATTTCAGGGATGATTTCACCGACCACATGGTAGCTCGGGACGATATTTACAGGCAACACGATGATGCCGTGACCCGGATTGGTAGGATCCCTGGTGTATAGTAATTACAACTGCTGTCTCTCAGGATCCTGTGCGCATGGAGACTGTTGTCCCGATTAATCTCAGGAGGGAAATCTTAGTCACTGTAGGACCTGCACAAAGTGATATGGTGGCGATTGCCATGGCAACTGGATTCCGTGACCCCAAGGGTAGTCACAGTGGCAGTAATAAATGCCGCCTTGGAATAATCTAATCTAATTTCCCTTTCACCAAAACAGACTCAGTAGGCGGTGAAACAGAGTGAAATTGGTGAATTAAACAGCTCTGACTCTGTCTCTGTAATCGTCTGTTATTGTCGTCATCATCATCATCATCATCATTGCCAGTACTATGACTGGGATCGCTTTTCCAGATTTAAGATGAGTAAGCCAAACCTGCTGCATACAGAACATGTGGCTCTGGAGAAGTTATATACACACACATAGCGAAAGTGAACTGGGCTTTCTGCCTGCTAATGAGAACACATGATTAGAGCAATGGAGCCTAGAGTTCTATTAAACCGGATGAGTGAACCTCATGGAGCCGGTCCCAGTTGTTGCACATCTGTGCCAGGACCACTCCGAGACAGGCAGTTAACGTTCGCCCACGCTTGTTTGCCCACATTTAAATACACGGCTTACAGACACAAACGCATTCATAAACACTTTCCCCTGTTCCCTGTTCACCTCTTAATCATTTTTATGCCCGGTGAGGTGGGCTTCCTGCAATTATCCTTGATGATATCTGAGCAACACTGGCAAAAAAAAAACAGCGCTGAAAATGACTAACATCTGAAATGACAGGGACGGTGGTTTTAAACAGATCCTAATTTCATTCACAGCGAACAAAAGTGCAATTTTGCCGTCGCATTCCGCTGTACGCTAGCGTGCTCAGCTCAGCGCAGCCATTTCTGCTGAGAGCGCTCGCCATATCAGCCAACAGGGGAGGGTGGTTTCTGCAGATAACACTCTTCAGTTCACGAACAGGTCAACTTTGCATCAAATCCAAAATAACTACGCTGTTATACAATAGGTCATTTATTTTTACAGGTGTAGTTTTTGGTTTTATCCTGTGGCTGAACACATTTTCTCCATTGATTTTCAAATAAACAGTGTTTAATTAAGGCTTGAAGCTAATTGGACATTAAATGACCCTGTTATTCCCTGTGAACTCTTTTTTTTACCTTTCTAAAGATATAAAGTGACACAAAAACAGAAAAAGTCCGCAGATTTATCACTAAATCACAGTGATTCTAGTGTCTTTACTGGAAAAAGCTGGAAAAAGTAGGGAGGGTGTAGATCAGTGGTCTAAGGCGCTGGGCTGCTGATCGGAAGATCCGGGTTCGAGCCCCGGTATGGCCAAGCTGCCGCCCTTGGGTTCTTGAGCAAGACCCTTAACCCTCTGTGCTCCAGGGGCGCCGTTTCATGGCTGACCCTGCGCTCTGACCCCAGCTACCAACATCAAGCTGGGATATGCGAAGAAAAGAATTTCACTGTGCTGTAATGTATAAATGACCAATAAAGATATTATATTATTATTATTATTATTATAAAAAAAACCTGATTTTAAAATAGTAGATTATACATGATAAGTATGAGACTGAAATGTGCAATAATAACATTAATAATGCCTCACGCATATAGATGTGGGAAAAATGGAATAATATTAGGAAATGATTCCATGTGGAAATATATCAATAATCTCAGAAAAAAAAAGATCATGTACAACTAAATGAATACCTTGAAAAACAATTAATGAATTAATTACAATTAATGTGGCGTTGGCAAATAAAGGATTCATTTGAAAAAAGGATTGACTGAAGCTTCGGAAATGCGGTTAAATATCTAAAAATAAATGGATGTGAATAAAAATTGCCCCATAAATTGGTTAGAGTAAGAAAAAGTATCTATCTATCTATCTCTCTATCTATTTACAGAAAGAGAGAGAGAATGAAACTATATTTTTTATTCTCTTCACCTTAAAGTACACATTTATCCTTTATCAGTCATTGCGTCTGTAGAAAGGCATGTGTAAGATGTGTGTGTGTGTGTGTGTGTGTGTGTGTGTATTTTTGTGTAGAAACTCAGCATGTGTGTAGGCTAGTGAAAGAATCAATGGGATTCATTAAAGTGATGACCTCTGTGGTGGCTGGGGGTCGCACTGACTACAGTAGCCTGGATTGTCCCTTTTTGTCTTGGCTTCAGTGATGAGGTAAGCTTAGCCGAGTTAAATAAAGAAGATTAGAGTAGGCAGACGGACCACAGACATGTACACAACTCATCTTGTTGAATGCAGGAGGTCACATTCAAAGGTCATGTTTGAATGTAAATAATTCTGTATATCCTCGCCGTCTCCCTCCAGGCTCTTACTAGCTAAGATTTTGCATTTCAGTCTCGATTTGGAAACGCTGCTAGTATGGATGTAGGCACAAGATAATTTACTCAAGCCTTAAAAGGACAATTACGGCTTTCATATTAGCCTGTGTTGCCTCTGCTGCAATGAATCTCTAATTCAGGGCATTTTTGCATTCGGCTGTAAAATACCAGAGTGGCGTTTGTGTTAATGGATTAATTGAACATAATGAAAGAAGAGCCCTTGCATGTTCATTAACGACACACAAAATTGTAGTCAACACATTTTCCATTTTGTAAAACAAAAAAAAAATTTTTTTCATTTTATGTGAAAAGGTTTGTCGAACTGATAAAGTCATACTGTTGATTTCATCTCAGTATTTCTGTTGTCTTTCCCTCTCATTCCCTCCCATCTCTCACTCTCTCTCTCTCTCTCTGTGTATCTCTCTCTCTCTCTCTCTCTCTCTCTCTCTCTCTGTCTCTACCTCCCATAAGCAGGATGTAATGTCTGACTCCAATGATGGAGGATCTGCAGTGATTGGAGATCACTGCAGATTGGAGAGGAAGTTGTGGGTATTTAAGAAGCACTGGTGCATAGAGCAGGGTGTGTGTGTGTGTGTGTGTGTGTGTGTGTGTGTGTCTGTGTGTCTGTGTGTGTGTGCATGTGTGCGGAGTCTGTGTTCCATGTTTTCTTTTCCGCAACCCCATATTTTGTTAATTGTCATTAGTTAGCATTAGAAGCATTGTGTCATTACCTTTTGTTGTATCTGGACTACCCTGGTAACCCGCTAGTAACAATTTCTAACACAATAAGACTGATCGCTTATTGAACAATAGATATTGAACTCTGGACTGGAAGATCACGGGTTCAAAGCCTACCACCATCAAGCTGCCATGAGTGGGCCCTTGAGCAAGGCCCTTAACCCTCAATTGCTCAGTTGTAAGTCGCTCTGGATAAGGGCGTCTGCCAAATGCTGTAAATGTAAATGAACAAATGTATCAAACCTTAAATCATTTCACATTGTTGATGTTTCTCAAACTCTATGACATGGAAGACATGCACATACAGAGTAGTCATACGGTCTACGTAGACCAGGGGTCACCAACCTTTTGAAACCTGAGAGCTACTTCATGGATACTGAGCCATACAAAGGGCTACCAGTTTGACGCACTCTTCTGAAATGACACATTTGCCTTTAGATATATTGTATAATTAATGGCACTGATGATTTCTCACAATGAGTATCAACAATAAGTTAACTAACATTATAGATGCATCTCACTGATGAGTTTTTAGAACAGGCCTGAGAGCTACTCATGTGGTCCTTGGGGGCCACGCTGGTGACCCCTGGTCTAGACAGCTGTTTTTGTCTGATGAAACACCAGCTTAGGTTGGACCTAAAAAAATGATTTTTTTTATTTGTATTTTTTTTTATAAATTCAGAGCACAATTAATTACAGCCTACACTGACATCCTTCGAAGTTCCATATCTATCCCATTTTTATAGTAAATACTTTAAAAATACTTTAGAAATGATTTCTTTGCATCTCCCAACTTGTTTGGAAGCTGGCGTCAGAGCGCAGGGTCAGCCATGGTACGGCGCCCCCTGGAGTACAGAGGGTTAAGCTGAAGGACCCAAGGGTGGAAGCTTGGCAATACCAGGGCTCGAACCCCAATCAGTAACCCAGCACCTTAAAACCGCTGCTCTACCCACTGTGTCCCCATGTCTAAATTTTGGATTGTAATTATTATTCACAAGCTTAAGGAAAACAAAGGGAAAAGCTTTTTTTTTATGGTCAGAACCGCATGATCATTGAGAATGGTACAGCGAAGCTTGCAGTGCAACAAGAGCTCTCGGAAGTCTCCACTTACAGACTGCTGATGAGCTTGAGCTTTTGTGTCATTGTGCTGATCTCATTGACCATGTCCTGTTGAGTTACATGCACCGGGGTCTTTGTGGCTTTTGTTTATACTGCCGAATTGTTACTAAGGACACTTATTTCCCCTTTTGTTTCCATAAAGATGCCCTGAGGTCTGTCACAGAATTCCCCTTGTGGTTACGCTCCTGACGGTGGACGGTTACAGTAAGGGATTTTCCTGCTTGGCAGCTGTACGTAAACACATTCATTACTTGGAAGTCTGTGTATAGCAGTGAAAAGGACATTACAGTGATTGTGCACTGGACTCATGCGCAAGCTTTTTATATCGCCCGCATTAGTCCAGAACTAGATGTAGCAACACTGTTGAAGGGTAAAGGAAGAAAGACTGATGATGAATTCATAGTGTGACGCTTGTCATGGCTGGCACACTTACATCTGCACTCTATTTAAATGAATGGATAGGGTTGGGCCGTATGAAACGAGAGCGGCGAAAATCACCCAGAACAATGAATGGGCTTCCTGTTCCCGCTCTTCTCATGCCCACAAGGAAGGCAGAGAAATGGGAGGAGGGAGGGAGGAACGGAAGTGGGGGGGGTCACACTCAACAGGTTTCATTTTCCTGTCGGAAAAGTCGCGGGTGACTTCACTTCTGGTACTGGGCCGGTGAGATATTGGGCTTCTGGCTGTAAAGGTGTGCCATAAAGTTTACTTAAAAAAAAACTGTTCCCTGTTCACCCAGTTGAATGCATGAGTTCATTCGAGGATGGAAGTAAGATCCAGTAAGTGTGATACTTAAGATGAATCATGACCGTACATTTCCTGTCAGTCAGATTTTAACAAAGGATAAAAGGGATGAAACAAGGGCAAAAACAGACGCACAGATACAGACATTGATGCAATTGTGTAAAAAAAAAAAAATATATATATATATATATATATATATATATATATATATATATATATATATATATATATTGGACTAGGAGATTGTAAATGATTTAATTTCCGGACATTATTATAAATAGTTTAATTTCTCATTCATGCAAAATTAGTCACAACATTGCATTTGATACTTGTTGCTTTGATGAATCTATTTTGGTGTAGGTTTATTTCTCAGTTAATAGGAAAAAGATCAATTGTGTAAGCAATTTGAAATAAACCAAATAGACCAAATCACGTCATTATTTTAATCTGTTGATAAACCAAATCCACCTTTCCCTCCTCCCATATTTATATCTCTTCTCTCCTCTATATATATATATAATATATATATATATATATATCTATATATATCATATATATATATATAGATATCTATATATATATATATATATATATATATATATATATATATATATATATATATATATATCATATATATATTATATATATATAATATAAAATAATAATACAATTGCATTTATTTAGCTGTATTAAACCTTTCCATAAACATTTATTTCAGATGCATTTATTTATGCATTTATTTATTTATTCATTTGTTTGTTTGTTTAATTAATTTTTCTTTCCCTGCTGGTTTAGTTGGAAAATGTGTGCTTTTAATAGTAAATATTAGCAGTTGCAGTTGAAAGTCAAAAAGCACAGCTAACATTCTTTTAGGGTTGTTGCTATCAATTTAATTTTCGTAATTTAGGTATTCTAATGATTATTCCAATTGCTTAATGCAGTAATCAGATAAAAAAAATGTTCTCATTATTAAAGAAAAATACTAAATAAGAGAGAAAAAAAGACATCTTTTAAAATCGAATTGCATACAAGTATATCAGTGAGATCTAAACCCATCTGGTGTATTTAATTGACATATTCCATCAATATAGATATACCGTGCGTTCAAAAAGTGTCGATGTAGAGCAAGTCACGGGAAGCTTCTTGTTTTAAACTCATTCTCAATCATGTTTTTATTTATTAAATCTTGCATAGTATATTGATGTGGTAAACTGCAGACAATCGTCAGTTTATAAAAGATGCTCCACTATCTGCTCTACAAGCCACTGCGGAGGGACTTTATGAACGCTCTGTATATAAATAATAGCGGTGTAACGACTCAAGGTTGATCCCTGATCCATACAGATCAAGCCTCAAGGTCCTATAGATATTTTTAAAAATATATAATATTAATGATTGCAGGATGAACAATGTTTTTTGTTTTGTTTTGCGGATAAAAAAAGCTTTTTTTAAGTAATTCCATAAATACACAGAGCAGTCATATGATCACGTCAACGTGTTAATCTATAAACAACCCCGGCTCACAGAGGAGCAGAAGCAGTTTGCTCAATCTCTCGCGCATTATACATCACTAATGTATGAGAGCATTTCCTTACTGTAACTTTTCTTCTTATAAATGGAAAGCGAATTATTTGTCTCCTCCCCCTTTTTTGCCGATCCGAAATAATGACCCGTGATTTAAACCGTGATGTGATCCGTTGTGTTTTTTCGTTCCGCTCCTCTGCTTATAAAAAAATATTTATAAATCCATTTTAAATGACTTTACAAAGGTTAACCGCACTGTTCATTGTTTTCTTTATGTTTCAATTTTGAACTGACCATAACTGTTCCTACACTTTTTCATTTTGAAGCCACCCACGTCCACAGCACTCACAAGTTTCGCCAGTGATGCACCAGTAATTAAACTGGTTAAACAGTTAAACAGACTAAATGAATCATCGAGTTATATTAATTTTCGTCGTTGTGTTTCTTGAGGACACGTTACAGCCCTAAATACTTTACTGTGTTGTTGATTTCACTGTAGTTTTGCCAGATGTAATTAAACTACATTTCTAACGTAAGCATAAAAGGTCGTGGCAGTCAAAATAACCTTTTATTCATTCTGCTATCATTTCTAGCGGTTTTGCTTGTGCCACGCTTCACAAATGTTTGATCCATCGTTCATTCTTTACATTAGAATGCAATGCACCTTCTCTTACGTAAGAACAGCAGCCCTCTGAAAGGACGGGGATGAACAGAACGCTCTCGTTTTTTTATGTGCCTTGCCTTTGACCTTTGCCCCGCTCTCGGTTACAGCCTGCACGTGAGTCTTAGCTCACGCACTAATGGAGCAATAACACAGATGCCAATGGGGTCACGGCTTGGCGTAATGGATCCTGCGGCCACCACTCAGGCCTACGGAGTCTACCTTTCTCTGATCTCGCCTTCAAAGTGAACCGAACCCTGCTCCGCCACTCATAAAGACAAACTCAGGGAAAGCATGTCCAATTGCAAAATCCTGCCACAGTTTGATTATTAACCCTGAAGTCCCTTCCCACGATGCCATGCATTATTTACTCCTCTATGCTCCTCTGCACTGTGGACTTTAACTTGGTGACCCTGAGGGGGGAACGGGCTATTGTGTACAGAACAAATGGCCGGGTAAAAAAAGATCAGAAAGATGGGAAACAACGCTGGAAACAAGCGACCTGACGTCTCAGTCACGTACTGTGTGTTTACACGATGCGTTAAAGATCACGACGCAAATCTTCAGAATTATGAGCTCTGCTGCAAATCATTATATAAAATACTGAATCATTTGTGTGCTGGTGTTTATTGCGTTTATTGTTCTGATTGTTACAGGAAAGAAAACAAAATTATATATACATTTTTAGTATTATTAATTGACTTTTGTACCATCCTAGAGTGCTATCGTGATCAGCTATATATATATATATATCTTCGAGAATAGTATAAAAATCTGTGGAGAGATTAGTATCTTTAATTTTTGGCAAATCGATGCATTCTGTAACAAATTGAATCAATCAAACTGAATCAATGAATCATGAATCATGAATCAACATAAAAAATGAGTTACAAATTTCCTCACACCGATGAGGTCAATTCATTTAAACAATATTTATTTGTGTCCTTTTCATAAAATTGAGCAAATTGAGCTTTCAAATGATGTGGTGTGTTTACTTTGGGTCTGATTACATTTTGGCCAGAATATAGCACGACATAACCCCTTACATGGCACTCAACCACACGTAGTTCTCCTGGATTTTGTAAATAAGAATACTCACGATAACAAAAGAACGACGCGTTACCTCGGTTTACCTCGTCCTGGCGTATTTGGTGTACAATTTAAGTAAACTCATACTGTAAGCAGATCAAGCTTGTCTGTTTTCTAATGAGGTAGACAGGAGACAGACGAGCCCCCCGGTGTTCAGTGTAGGCCACAGACGCCAGAATCAGACTGTTTGTCAGGAAGACTGTCATTATTGCCCTCTCTGTAACCCTCTCCACTGTTGTTCTGTTGTTTGTTCTTCGCTTAATTGAGAGAGGTGATGTAGTTTTCTAAGACTGAAGGATGCCGGCATAATTGCCTGTGTTGATAATAATACATTCCAGAGACATTCTGCCCTGTTGCTTCTCTCTCTCTCTCTCTCTCTCTCTCTCTCTGCTCTCTATCTATTAATTTAAAGCTTGCAATATTGCCATGCCTGACATTCTTAGTACAGCTAAAAAGAAATATAGCATCTTCGACAAAATTAGAAAAGGTAGACGGAATATAAAGATGGTAATATTTCTATATAACTAACAAGCTGAATATTTTTGACGTGGAACTCAATGACACATATAAGGCATTTGGCAGGCGCCCTTCTCAAGAGCAACATACAATTGAGGGTTAAGGAGCCTTGCTCAAGGGCCCACTAGTGGCAGGTTCAGAGGCCAATTCCTTAACCTCTGAGATACCACTTACCCACAATGAGAGAGTAACAAGAGTTGCTGGGTTCCTCTCCTGATACGTTCACACCTTCTGTCACATCTTCTGGCTTATAGGGAAGTGTGCCAGGCCAAACACTTGGCTATTTCATAACAGCATCATACCAGAGTTGAGAAAACGTCATGTGTTTGGACTACAGAAAGCAAAAACAAACAATGACATCGTTGCATCATGTATCATATGTCTGTTTCAGGAAGGTCCTTATTCCCTAAAATGCACTACTGGTAAGATTTGTATGATATATCTAATAGATATCCACTTTGGATCATAGACCCCTTTGATTAGCAGTCTAGCCACAACACTACTAGATATGAATCTGGTCAGAATTTGGAAGAATGAATTGGTTGCATGATGATTGGACTAGTTTATTTGTCATTTACTCTTATATCTACCACTTCAATTACTATTACTTTATAAAACCAGTTTTCTATGCCTACAATATGTTCTCAGGTAAAGAAGCTTCAGTAAACTTTATCACATTGCCCTACTCAAGCAAAACCGCCATGTTGTGCTCTGAACAGTTTACACCACACAATAATCATTCACTCATTTATCTTCTATCGCTTTATCCGACTTCCCTCTCGGACACACCCTGTACAGAATGCCCAGTGTCGGGAAGGTTACTTTGGAAAATGTAATAGATTACATATGCAAAATGTAATAAGTAGTGTAACTTTTCAATTACTTTATAAAAGTGAAATAACTGATTACATTTGATTACTTTTTGCTTACTTACATTTGTCCACTAAGGGGCACTTTAAGTTAACGTCCTAAGAAAAAAAAAAAAAAAACGTTTCAGACCCCCGACAAAAAATCGGTTCTATTTTTCAAAATGAAACTGGAGCAGATTATCATCATTCAAATCAAAATCACATTTCAGTCGAAAATCATGCCGTCATCTAAATCACTAGTTTGATGTGAAATTGTTCCCATGTAACCCTGTTTGTCACTTTAACATTTTCATAAGTATTTTAATGTATTTTTTTCTCTGTATCTGTAACAAATTACTGTTACTCCCAAACACTGGTAATGCCAACCATCGCAGGGGGCACACACACACACACTCACGTTCACACTCGCATTCACACACTAGGGACAAATCACCAAGGTGCCTGAGAACCTGGAGAAAAAAACCCCTGAGGCACGGGGAGAGCATGCAAACTCAGGCACAATAATCAAATATTGGGAAATGTCTCTATATTAACATTAATATATAAATAGCAAAAAAAATAATAATAATTCACTATCTGTATGACGGGGCTTAGTGGTTAGTAGTTAGTGGTTAGCATGTTCACCAGTGTCGGGGTTCAGTTCCCGTCTCGGCCATGCGTGTGTGGAGTTTGCATGTTCTCCCCGTGCCTCAAGGGGTTTTTTCTCCGAGTTCTCCGGTTTCCCCCCCCGGTCCAAAAACATGCACGGTAGGTTGATTGGCACCTTGGAAAAGTGTCACTAGTGTATGAATGTGTGTGTGTGTGTGTGTGTGTGTGTGTGTGTGTGTGCCCTGAGATTCCATCCAGGGTGTATCCTGCCTTAATGCCCATAGACGCCTGAGATAGGCACAGACTCCCCGTGACCCGAGGGAAGATCGGATATAGCGGTAGAAGATGAATGAATAAATCTGTATGACATTATGGCTAACACTCACAACCCATGCAAATATATGACGGTGCATGATGTTTACGTTTCACAATATCTTGGGTACACATCTCTGCCCACAAGCTTGATCTGTTTTTGAATGTGTGAATACAGGCAAACACACACACACAAATAGCAGTTTGTGTTAATTAAGGAAGATCGCACGTATGCGAAGAAAATGGTCATTGGTCCTTTGCGGTGCAAGTTGTTTACGTTTGCAAATGCTAGGAGTCTGTCTGTCTTGCGAGACTTAAATCTAACAGCTGGAAATCTCTTTAAACAACTATATCAGTAAAATAAATAAATAAATAAATAAAAGCTGAGCACGCTGCCCGCATGACTGCATGTTACAGCGCCTGGCGAAACGTACGCCCCCTGATTAACACCCAACTCCCGCCACAACCACCCCGCTGAGTTTGGAAAAGCACGCAACCAATTTAGAAATTCCTTTTTCGAGCGCGTGAACTGTACCATCCTAACGCTTGACCGCAGGATGACAAATTGCCGCTGTTGTCACCTGCTCAACCCTCATTCCCCCCCTCCCAAACCCCCCCACACCCCCCCGCCCCCCACCCACCACCACCCCAATATCTACTCAATCGGGCTATTTATGAGCTGTTCTTTCTCTTCCTAGAGTTAAAGAATAATATCCTTTCCTCTGTCCCTGCCTTCACTAATGAGATAAGGACAAATGTGATTGAGTCGGGCCTTATCTCGCCTTACACTCTCGATCTGTCTCTCTCTGGTGAAGGAGGAGTAGACTGTTTTAGTTAATTTAATAAAAACCCCATCAACTTAATGGAGCCAGCTCATGTCGACTGACCGTGTAGCAACCAACCCCCCCCCCCCCCCACCTCTTCCTCTCTTTCCTGGAGCACCATGGGAACGTAGAGACGTACGCAGAGTAAAGGATAAGGAAGATGGCAGGGAGATGTTGTGTAAAAAATAAAAATCAGTGATGACTAAGCACTACCTAGTCAACGTTGGTCCCTATACGGTTATGTACTAGCTGTCAGTTCTCTCACACACTCCTGCCCACAAAAACACAGACTCTTCAGTACTGCTTGCCTGGTATATATATATATATATATATATATATATATATATATATATATATATATATATATATATATATATATATATATATATATATATATATAAAACAATATGCATGCTGAAGGCGTAGGAGTTGTCTTTGTTTTGTTTTTGTCTCTCCACACCTATTCCCCTTAGCCTCATATCCGTCCATTTCTTTATCCTCTCATAGATAGAGCTTCGGAACGAACCAGTCACCGATCTCTCCCTCGCTTCCTTATTGGTCTTTCGAAAATGTTCATAGTTAAACTTTAGCTCGCACCATCACATGTTGTAATCATAAAGCAAGCGTGCACATTTTTGTGTGTATACATCTGAGCTGCTATCGAACACAGTAAACATTTCACATTTCTTTAAAGAAAATACTTCCAGAAGGATATTGCAAAGATGAGGATTTATTTTCCGGATTGTTTTGTTGATTTATTTGACAGGATGGGAATAAAAAAAATAAACCTAATAATAAAAAACAAATATCAGGGTTATTGTGATAAAATGATGGATGAGTTTTAGGGTGTGTAAACAAGCTACCACTCTGTTTAATGTAATGCGTAGGCTGAAAAAAAAAAAAAAAAACCAGGCTGTGACGCAGGTGTATTAAAATCTGCTTTTGACCTCAGTAGGACGATCTAGATTATGGTTAGAATATGGAACGTTTTCTGTATGAATAATTTCAAGCCTTATTGTGCTGGAAGCTTTATTTCTGTATTACATATTTATAATAACGTTACTGCCACACACACACACACACAGGTTTCACATCCTGTGTTTGCATGAGATATTTTAGTGTTTAACGGTTTCATAATAGCCCTTGTGTAACCACCAAATATCTATACATAATGTGGAATTTCCAACCACATGGCTGATGTAAACAAAAATACATTTAATTGAGAAACTCCCAACCTTCACATTTCCACAAAAAAAACCCACCTCCTAGAGAACTAGGCCTAGTCATTAACTGTGAGTGGATAGAAAAGGACAAATGCTGACCCTCAGACAGAAGTGATGGACAAAGCCTGCATGGTCAGCAGGAGTTGTTCTTGGCATAATTAACATAAGCAGCTGTTTAGAGCTCCATCTAGAGGATTTGACATTTTAAAATATAGCATTAGTATGTCAAAAACAGGGCTGTCAGAAGATATTTAATAACCATTCATTTGTTAGGATTGCCATGAGCGATCACATTTTTCTCTTCTCCATGTACCATAAATGAACACTTTTCATGTTTTTAACGCTCATACTAATTGTGAGAAATGTTATAAATGTATACATTTGATTCAAAATCTCTGCCTTTACTAAAATAATATTTTTTTTATATTTACTTCACGCTGGAAATGATTCTTTTCATGTTCATTTATTATTAATTAATACGTTTCTTATTCATTTCCATGTACATAATTTTTTTTTTTAGTTTTCATTGTTAAATATGGCACGTGGTTCCTTTAAGAATTATGTTCCGGTTTTGGTTGCTTTCCATGTAAACTGGCGATTCGTTTAGGTTACATATAGTGAGCATCTCATGCTCGGTGGTATTGGGCTCTGGACCGAAAGATCGCAGGTTCGAGTCCCAGCCGAGATGCGACTAGTGGGCCCTTGAGAAAGGCCCTTAACCGATAATTGATCAGTCTGCGCCAACCTTTATGATTACTTGGTGCCTGGTTCCGGTCACCCAGCCCAGATAGATAGGGAGGGTTGAGTCAGGAAAGGCACCCAGCATAAAACATGTGCCAAATTAATCGAATAGAAGAGTCTTTATTTGTCACATATACATTACAGCACAGTGAAATGCTTTCTTCGCATATCCTAGCTTGTTTCGAAGCCGGCACCGGAGCACAGGGTCAGACATGATACAGCACCTCTATTGCACAGAAGGTTAAGGGCCTTGCTTAAGGACCCAAGGGTGGCATCTTGGCGATACCGGGGCACGAACCCCCGACGTTCCGATCAGTTGCCCAGCGCCTTAAACACTGAGCTACACCCCTGCTAATCTACAGGCCATCCTGGAGCAGATAGCTCACATAGTAATAAAACGAATGCTGTTAAAATGTATTTGCATTAACTTTGACACAGCTAGTCGAAACCCATGCAATCGGATTGTGGATACACCTTCTGCTTTATTTACACCTAAACTATGAAGAATATATTTGGTCTGTTTCAGACAGTATTTGAAGCTTATCACAACCAAGTTATGATGGAGTGCATGTATGAAATTAACATTAAATTAACATTTGGTCCAAACCTGAGGTACATTGGTGTATCAGTATCATTGCACATTAAAGGAGCTCGGTATTAACACAAAGCTGTCACTACATAACTTGGGTCAGTATAAAATAAACAGGGAGACAAATGTTGGGCCGAAAAATCTGGCACGAAAGTGTGTTTGTTAGTCTTTGGGTGACCATAGTAACAAACTACACATCTCGTTCTTTCCAACCAATGCACAATCAAGTTTAGAGTGCTGGAAATAGACCCTGAACGAAACATATACTGTATATATCTATATTTATACACACACACACACACATTCACAGAGTCCATCTATTCATATATTTACCTCTAGGTTATTCTAAGGTACAGCTGTTAATGATTGCTTGTTGCCATCAACAAATACAGAATTATTGAGATGGCTATACAAGGCTGGGATGACATTTGGCGGCAATAAAATGTTCTTTGGAATCTAATTAAATATATACGCACTGCTGTCAGCCACAAATACTGGAACAGATGCATAAAGAATAATTGTGTTGTATTAAATACTGGGATGAGGATGAAGCATGCAGGGAGGAAAGTATCATCACTGATAGGAGTGATAAATTGTTCAGGGATTTTCCTCTTCTTTTTTTTTTTTTCTCTTTGTATATGAAACCAACCCACACTCTTGACCCATTAGGAATGGAGGGAATGAAGGAAAGTTTATAACTTACAATACGCAATATGTCACAAGAACACACAGTCTGATATGCTGCTTTTTCATCGTCAGCCAGAGTGTCTTTGAATACCAAAGGTGTCTGGATAAAATCTGAATTTTCTTTTTACACAGTCACAATTCCGAATAATAAAACACATAGATGCAGTGCTAATCCCCGGTTAAAAGATGATTCCAGGCCAAATATGGTCGAGTTTGGAAATTGAAAACTCTTTAATGATAATGGAAAGTATACCTCGTACAAAAAAAAAGCATCCAGGCTACAGTCACGCTCTTGGTGATATTTGTTATCAGAGACAAACACGGTAACCAACAACTGAGTTACCAGCACACGTCAAATAATGTCTACCTCTACAAAACAGCATGTAAACAACCACTTTCATGTCTTTGTGTTATTCCTAATATATGACCTTAGTGTATTCTTAGACTAGTGAATCGGTTTGAAGATGCATTTTATAATAATTATTCCACTGATGGTCACCGCATGGAAATCTTTCCAGGAAGAAAAACAACAGATTAGCATTAGCATGCTAACTACATGCTGGCAGACTTATTTAACTTGATCACAACTTTTCATGAAACCGAGCGGATAGTGCACCCGAGGAAGACAAAAAAGGTGAAATGCAAATTGGCTATTCTGATGTGAAACAAACATGTACATGCCTGGTATCACTGCGTTTTTGACTTTGTTAGCCCCTCACAGTATTATTATTATTATTATTATTATTATTATTATTATTATTAATATCCCGAAGATATTTATCACTAACCGATTCATTTCCCTATTCTGGTTTTCGTCTCCCTTCCATGTTTCACAGCTGACTTTGGTCCTGTCCAGTTATGTTTATGGAAAATATTTTGTACTCTACAGAGACTCAGCTAAGGCACAGCTGGCACCTGAACAAATCTGCTGACTAAAGTAAAACTAACATCATACTTCATGAACGGGAGGTTGCAAAAGTGAATATTCGAATATCTGAGGGAGGTTATGGAGCACGATTTCTTCCACCATACTCAAAGCATCAAGTAAACCGAGTTTCTTTTAATGCTGTTCCTGAATCTTGTAGATCCAAAGGCAAGTTGTGATGAAATCCTTTTTATGTTGGTTTTTTTCCTTTATTTTGTTTGTATGTGGAAATATAGGCATCAGTCTGTCATGTCTGGAGGATATGGCATGGTGGAAGGAAGAGAAAAGTACTCTGAAATAATACAGGATATGGGCTCTCTGGACTAAGGCAGAGGGAAGAGGAAAGACTTGTTGTGTGTGTGTGTGTGTGTGTGTGTGTGTGTGTGTGTGTGTGTGTGTGTGTGTGTGTGTGGTGTGTGATCCCCCCTGAGGAGACTTCATCGAATCTGACGGAAGTCTCTGACCACTCAGCAGTGGCAAATTTGGATGTAGATTCCTATCGCATCTATTATTTTATTCATTATATTAAGCAAACCAAAAAAAATCCCGCGATGCTATATATAGATATATATATATATATATATATATATATATATATATATATATATATATATATATATGCATGCTCATCTTCATTCAGCATCTTCTACCGCTATATCCGATCTTCCCTCGGGTCACGGGGAGCCTGTGCCTATCTCAGGCGCCTATGGGCATTAAGGCAGGATACACCCTGGATGGAATGCCAACCGATCGCCACACACACACACACACACACACACACACACTCACACACACGGGACAATTTTCCAAGGTGCCAATCAACCTACCGTGCAAATTTTTGGACCGGGAGGAAACCGGAGAACCCGGAGGAAAAACCTCCTGAGGCACGGGGAGAACATGCAAACTCCACACACACATGGCCGAGACGGGAATCGAAACCCGGGGGATCCCTGGCGGTGAGTGTGAGGCGAACGTGCTAACCACAATAAAATTTTGAAATTTTTTAGTGTGGCCTTTGAAACAATTGTGTCAAATTGCAGTCTCTTGTCTATCTGAGGGACACTTGGCTACCAGGCAGAAATATTCCCAGCTTGGCGTGCCAGTTCATCACGGGGCACCATGCATATACATATTTACCCACCCGTACTCGGTGTTGGGAAGGTTACTTTGAAAATGTAATAGATTACGTATTAGAAATTAGAACACGAGCATATTCACAATTGCGCAATAACAATATCAATTTCTCTTTCACTCTTTTCTCGTGAATCTGCACGACATACTTTTCCTAATGTCCAGTGTGCTTATTTATATATTTATTATAATTTACGCCACTCAGATTTCTTGATGACGTGGTTTCGGGACAAGAAGGAGGAAGTGTAATATCCTTTGGTTTATACGGCGATGCAATAAGTAATGTAGCTTTATAAATGTAATGTAACTGATGAAATGATCATTCGATGACTTTTTGAATACTTTTATTTGTCCACTAGGTGGCAGTTTAAGTTAACATTCTAAGAAAAAAGGATTGTCATCATTCAAATCAGAATCACGTTTCAGTTTCAAATCATGCACTGATTTTATATCAAATTGTTTGGAATCTGTAACATTTTCATACGTAATTTAATTACACCTTTTTCTCAGTAACTGTAACGAATTACTGTTACATCTATTTTGTAAATAAATTATGTAACGCTGTTACATGTAACTAGTTACTCCCTAACACTGCCCGCACTCGTAAGTAATTTATATTAGATAACTGACTTCCCGCCATCTCTGCTAATCTTATATTCTTTATAAATACATCATAAATATAGTTGGATTAAAAAATGCAGTTCATTTAAACTCAGCCATGAATTACTATTTTAAAGTCAATTTGATTGACTAGAATAACAGTAATGTACAAGGGGACAGACAATAGCCTTCGCTTGACCTTACGGAAGAAAAAAAAACTTCATTGTTTCTTTGTGTCTCAAGGACTACAAGACACCATTCGAAAGCTGTCGCCGGCATATAAATCCCTTGGCACTGAAGGAACCCAGAGATGTAAGGTGTGGATGCAAAGCCCCATCTGGCTGAGTGTATTTAAGAATGGACCTCACGCAGAGGCGGGCCGACTTTTGGCAGGCCCATTCGCAGCTGATCGATGGACCGCCAGGACATCAGCAGACACTGCGATGTTTTATTTCTGTCCCGTGCTGAATAAATCGCGGGGAAAGGCAGGCGTGTCCTTCACTGGGTGCACAACACAAAGCAAACCTGTTATGCTCATAAAGCAAAAAGTGGCAGCTTTGTCTGTCTTTCTCAGACACTGCGATTCCTGTGTGGTGAGGTCGCATGATCTAAAGTTACTTTCGACGCCACGAGATCATCGTGTATTTAAAGACCAGAGTGTTTTCAAGATGGCGACATCCACAGCGGTTTTGCATTGCTGTGTATAAAAGCGAGTACGCATTTGATTATGGACTTCTAAGGTTTTAATTAATCTATATATACCTGTACAGCTTACATTTTATATGTTATAGTACTGTGTGTCATTTTATTTGTCACATACACATGCATACATAGTACGACATGCAGCGAAATGCTTCTTACGACTGTCTAGCATGTAAACATAAAAGGAAAAAAAAGAAATAGTGCAGCATTTTTGTAAATAAATGGAAAGAAATAGAATCAAATAAAATACAAATAAAAACAACCCAATTTTTAAAAATACAAATAGCGTATAAAGTGTAAATTGACCAGTGTAGAGTGCAAAGTGTAAAGCAAGGACCAGAGTGTTTTCAAGATGGTGCGGTCAACAGCAGTTTGGTCTCGGCTAAGGCGTCACTGTGTATAAAAGCGAGTATGGGGAGGAATGGCGATGAGAAGTTTGTGCTGACATTTCTTAATTCTCAATTTCACGATCACCTCTTTGCAGATTTGAATTTCCATTAATACCAGTGCTTTCTTCCGAAAAGTACAATATAGATGAATAATCAATGAAACTAATTGAATCTTTAGTTTCTACCCCAAAGTTAGAAGCTTGTTAGAAGGTTTTAATTGATATATACAGTATAGCAGTACAGCTTATAGTATATAAGTTATAATACTCAAAATTGTTTGATATAAGGTAGTCATCACTGTTTAAAAATAGCTCCTGGTGCTAAAAATGATACGTTCAAGGTTATTCTAAGGCGTTTCGTCTTCTCTGCTTTATTAGCCAATAATGCTGCTTCATGAAAGTCCAATCCGGCTGTGAGTAGAGTCTCGAACTCTGTGCCAATGCTGTTGCTATTCTAGGCTAAGAGGTGCGCTGGCACAGGCCTCACTGACCTTTCCCGCCTGCTTCCAGTGCCAACTTTTGCAGGCAAGTTTGGGCTCTGTTTTCTCTCACCAGCTCTCTGCAGACAGCTGGCAATCGCCTTTGCACACCCCACACCAAGCCCCCACAACCCCCCACCCCCCACCCCATTCTAAGCCAAATATGTCCATCAGTCACTGGGGCCACTGGGAGACATGTGTCAGTACTCTCTGCCTCCCTCAGGAACCACTCCACCTGTTCCCCACTGTGAGAGATGAAGACAGAGGGAGATAGTCACTGGGAGGAGAGAGATATGCAGTGATATGCGGGAGGATAGGCGGGAAGGGGTGTGTTGGAGTGTGTGTGTGTGTGTGTGTGTGTGTGTGTGTTGTGTGTGTGTGTGTGTGTGTGTGTGTGTGTGTGTGTGTGTGTGGAGCACACCCTAAATATGACCCCATATGTACATCAAAATGAAGAGACAGCTGATACTTGGTTGTTATGACGCATTACAGCCAGGGAATTATGTGCGAACTGGTGTAAAGGAATGTGTCCTGGATGTGTGTTTGTGTGTGTGTGTGTGTGTGTGGGGTGTGTGTGTGTGTGTGTGTGTGGCAGTGTGGTTGATGCTCAAGGGAAATGGAAATATATCAAAATGCGTGCGCCACGAAGATTGTATTTAAAGCCCGGCTGCTTTACATCATCCCGCGAGCATTCACCTGCCGCTGTGATCAATGTGATACTGTAACAGATTACTATACAGCTAAGTATAAGTCAACACAGTAATAATGTCCAGTGCTAGGTACAGAGAGACACATTGAGGCATGGCCATACTTTTCTCTTCACAGTCAGTTACTCACTATTAAATCATTTATCACAGCCTAATTTCACCTTCCCACAATATATATATAGATATATATATATATATATATATATATATATATATATTCCCCACAATATATATATAGGTAATAAATAGATATTATTAACATATTCTTTTGTCCATATACTAATGCATTATATATTATTACATGGTTAGATACATATGATAAAGTAAAATTTGGATTTTTCCTCCTGCTGCCATATTCCTAAGACCTTAACAAAATTATATTTGATTCAGGTTTGTCCAAGTTTTGGTTAAATGCATTGTATATAAGGTCTATTATATAGATATATATATAGATATATATATATATATATATATATATATATAATATATATATATATATATATATATATATTCGAACCCGGTACCCATATACCGAACCATATATATATATATATATATATATATATATATATATATATATATATATATATACCTATATATAGATATGGGGCACGGTGGCTTAGTGGTTTACTTGGTTAGTGGTTAGCACGTTCGCCTCACACCGCCAGGATCC
>JACRUU010000023.1:11742443-11797443 GCA_030449085.1 Kryptopterus vitreolus
GAATTATGTAAAAAAATAAACTCATGAAACAGGCATGGACAAAAATGATGGTACCCCTAACTTAATATTTTGTTGCGCAACCTTTTGAGGCAATCACTGCAATCAAACGCTTCCTGTAACTGTCAATGAGACATCTGCACCTCTCAGCAGGTATTTTGGCCCACTCCTCATGAGCAAACTGCTCCAGTTGTGTCCGGTTTGAAGGGTGCCTTTTCCAGACTGCATGTTTCAGCTCCTTCCAAAGATGCTCAATAGGATTGAGGTCAGGGCTCATAGACGGCCACTTTAGAATAGTCCAATTTTTTCCTCTTAGCCATTCTTGGGTGTTTTTAGCTGTGTGTTTTGGGTCATTGTCCTGTTGCAAGACCCATGACCTGCGACTGAGACCAAGCTTTCTGACACTGGCTAGTACATTTCTCTCTAGAATTCCTTGATAGTCTTGAGATTTCATTGTACCCTGCACAGATTCAAGACACCCTGTGCCAGACGCAGCAAAGCAGCCCCAGAACATAACAGAGCCTCCTCCATGTTTCACAGTAGGGACAGTGTTCTTTTCTTGATATGCTTCATTTTTTCGTCTGTGAACATACAGCTGATGTGCCTTGGCAAAAACTTCGATTTTTGTCTCATCTGTCCACAGGACATTCTCCCAGAAGCTTTGTGGCTTGTCAACATGTAGTTTGGCATATTCCAGTCTTGCTTTTTTATGATTCGTTTTCAACAATGGTGTCCTCCTTGGTCGTCTCCCATGTAGTCCACTTTGGCTCAAACAACGACGGATGGTGCGATCTGACACTGATGTTCCTTGAGCATGAAGTTCACCTTGAATCTCTTTAGAAGTCTTTCTAGGCTCTTTTGTTACCATTCGGATTATCCGTCTCTTAGATTTGTCATCAATTTTCCTCCTGCGGCCACGTCCAGGGAGGTTGGCTACAGTCCCATGGATCTTAAACTTCTGAATAATATGTGCAACTGTACTCACAGGAACATCTAGTTGCTTGGAGATGGTCTTATAGCCTTTACCTTTAACATGCTTGTCTATAATTTTCTTTCTGATCTCTTGAGACAGCTCTTTCCTTTGCTTCCTCTGGTCCATGTCGAGTGTGGTACACACCATATCACCAACAACAACACAGTGATTACCAAACAAACACAATGATTATAAGCTATGGAGCCATATATATAGGCCCAATGGCTGATTACAAGGTTGTAGACAACCTGTGATGCTAATTAGTGGACACACCTTCAATTAACATGTCCCTTTGGTCACATTATTTTCTGTGTTTTCTAGGGGTACCATCATTTTTGTCCATGCCTGTTTCATGAGTTTTATTTTTTTACATAATTCTGTTGAAGCATGGTTGAAAAACAATGTCTGACTTTCATTGGTTAACATTTATAGAATTTTTATTTATTATTACTTTTGTCAGATTAAAGTTATTTCTGTGACCATTGTGACTTTTTCTTTCATTGACCAAAGGGTACCAACAATTTTGTCCACGTCTGTGTATATATATATATATATATATATATATATATATATATATCTATATATATATATATATATATATATATATATATATATATATATATATATATATATATCCTTTTGAGGTGGGGGCATGGTGGCTTAGTGGTTAGCACGTTCGCTTCACACCTCCAGGGTCCGGGTTCGATTCCCGTCTCGGCCATGTGTGTGTGTGGAGTTTGTATGTTCTCCCCGTGCCTCAGGGGGTTTTTCTCCGGGTTCTCCGGTTTCCTCCTCCCCCGGTCCAAAAACATGCACGGTAAGTTGATTGGCACCTTGGAAAATTGTCCCTAGTGTATGAATGTGTGTGTGTGTGTGTGTGTGTGTGTGTCTTGCGATGGGTTGGCATTCCATCCAGGGTGTATCCTGCCTTAATGCCCATAGACACCTGAGATAGGCACAGACTCCCCGTGACCCGAGGGAAGATCTTCGGATATAGCGGTAGAAGATGAATAAATGAATAAATTTCCTTTTTTTTTTTTTTTTTTTTAATAATAAATGGAATGTTTTCCCACAAAAATACAATACAGGAAAATTGTCAACATCTTTATTTGGATTAGAGGATGGTGCCTGGCCTCGGCATAATCTTAATCTGTGCATTTTAAAAAGTGTTCTTGTAGAAAGTGTCTAATGACATAAACATCTCCAGCTGGATTTGGTTGTTTGGACTCCTTTTAAGGGGTACTCGAAAATTAGTACAAAAATCCTCTGTATAAAACATGTAAGTGGCTTTCGAAATACCATTCATACTGAACGCTATGTAAAGAACCACACACATATACATACGTATACCTACAAAAACCCTACTTAACAAACTGGCGCAAATATCAGCCAATTTATATCACAGTTTTCTGAACGAGCTTTAAAACCAAATAACACGAAATGAGGTGTGTATATATATATATAGAGATATAGAGATAGAGAGATATATATAGATATATATATATATATATATAATATATATATATATATATATATATATATATATATATAGTTCTTCTAGAAGTCTAGAAGATTCCAGGCAGTAGGCGGTAAGGCACAGTGGCCGTGTAACGTTTCCAGTCATCACCGTATTTGCTGCTGCAGCGATGCTCATCACGGATACAGCGGTGCAGCAGCAGGATGGTCATGTAGACAATATAGAAGTAGGGCAGCAGGTGCCCGGTGCTGCATGCCATGCAATAGGCCAACGAGCCCAGCAGGTCGCCCGTGTAGTTGAGGTGACGTGCGGCGCCCCAGAAGCCCGACGTGAGCAGCTTGCTCTTGTGAACGGCGCCGTTCGCCGAACGATACGAGCACTCGATGAAAGTCGGCGCGCCGCCCCAGATTCTGCAGTCGCCCTTTGTACGCCGAAACAAGTCTTTCTGATGGTTGGCTGAACGGAATATGTAGTAGCCCACTAGACCCAGGGCGAGGACGGAACAAGCATACGGGGTAGAAAGCTGGACGGGATTATAGACCAAGTACAGGCCCTGAAACACAGTATAAAGAAGAGGTTGATTTGCATTCTGGTCACTTCTTGGTTACTGATTACCCAGTCATTTGTAATAATAATATAATAATATGCCTATTGAATGTCCCACCGATTAGGGACAGTTAAGTAAATGGGAGTAAATTAAAGCGGCAAGCAGACAGAATTGGTGACCTGCACATTGACCCGTGAGCTTTAAGGTAAAAGGGAAGAGTGGTTGGTAGTTTCTGTCCTGATGTGTATCAAAGCTCAGGAGTGTCAAACTCATTATCACCGTGGGCCACATCATAATTATGGCCAGTTGTAACTATAAGACCGATGGGAGGGAAAGTGGTGGTTTAGAGGTTAAGGTGTTGGCCTCTGGACCAGAAGATCGCAGGATCAAACCCCACAACCACCAAGCTACCACTAGTGGGCCCTTGAGCAAGGCCCTTAACCCTCAATTGCTCAGTTGTAAGTCACTCTGGATAAGGGCGTCTGCCAAATGCCGTAAATATAAATAAGACATACAGACGCTCCCCAAACCTGAAAAAAATTTGTTTGGATTCGAAAAAAAAAAAAAAAAAAAAAAAAAAAACGCCGCTAGCTAGTCATGGAGCTTAATGAACGCAGAGCGTAGCAAACGAGTGTAATACCCATGCAATACCTACCACCACCTCCTCCCACCATCCAAACATGTATTAACCACCACATTCCATAATAAGGACAGTCCTTACTGTATACATCACTTAATTATTTTTATACTGTTTATTCATTTTAAACGTATTATTGTTTTTGTAACTTTACCTAATTCAGGAATGCAGTAAACGACCATTTTTATAGCTTATATCTTACCAACAAACAACTTCATACTACGCACAAACTCTTGGCATGGCAACCGTTTGTATACTCTTTGAGGAGCAACGCTACTTCATAACACAAAAGACATAGCGTTTTTTCTCCTTAAAGTATAAACATGTATTCACTTTCCCATCTTTCTTGGAAGTGCCTGCATCAATTTTTCATTTCCGGGACATTCATTCATTCATTCATCTTCTACCGCTATATCGGTTCTTCCCTCGGGTCACGGGGAGCCTGTGCCTATCTCCGGCATCTATAGGCATTAAGGCAGGATACACCCTGGATGGAATGCCAACCCATCACAGGACACACACACACACACACATTCATACACTAGGGACAATTTTCCAAGGTGCCAATCAACCTACCGTGCATGTTTTTGGACCGGGAGGAAACCGGAGAACCTGGAGAAAACCCCCTGAGGCACGGGGAGAACATGCAAACTCCACACACACACACACGTGACCGAGACGGGAATCGAACCCGGACCCTGAGGCGAATGCGCTAACCACTAAGCCACCGTGCCCCCTCATTTCCGGGACATTGTGGTGTAAATTGTGCTTTCGAAAATCTTAGTTGTTAAACTGCATTGGGGAAAACCATATTTTTTCCTATAAACTTATTTGTAGATAGATTGTATATAGCGCGAATATGACATGTTTTTTTTTGTAGGCGATTCTAACAAGGAATTTGTTCATCGTCATAAAGATAGCCGACCAAGTTTTGGGCTTCGCAATTCCATTTATTGCCCATTTACCATTTGATGTATTCAAAAATGATTTCGATAACTTTCGTTAATACTAGATAGCTTCTTGGCGGTATGAGAAAATTCGTTGAGTGTTTCTTAGCTATTACACAAGCAGTGTGGCAAGTTTTTAGGCTGCCAAATACGCCCTCACCAGAAAAAGAAGAGGAATAAGATAAGTTAGCATAACAATAGAGTGCCTACACACTACAGTACCTGCTACATTATAACATTTGGGCCATGCTTTATGACAAGTGTGTGAACAGGTAAGGGGTGGAAATGTGTGTGGGCTTTCGAAACATATACTGTGTATATGTGTATACATATATAGATATACATATATATATATATATATATATATATATATATATATATATATATATATATATATATATATATATATATATATATATATATATATATATATATATATATATATATTATTCTGAAAAGCAGAAAAGCACAGACCTTCCTGCACTGAATATGTTTTCTCTTCTCTTCTGCATGTATAGTAGAGAACGGAAGTAAAGTAAAAAAAAAAAAAAAAAAGCAAAAGGAAGCGAGAGAAGTGAAAAGATTTTATTCGGACTGCAGTGTAGGAGTGGTTTAGACATTGAGAACGATGGTCCATCATTACAAACTCAATTTCATAGCATTCTGTTCTTCACACGTTCAAAATCTGCACTTAGCTAACAAGGTTAAAGACAACGTTTGTTCAGACTGAGTGCTCCCCCCCCCCCCCCCCCCCACCGCGTTTGTTAAACCGGCTTATTCCGGAAAAACTGATCCGTATAAAATGTAAAAAAAAAAAAAAGATATTCACATGATGTACTGTACATTTTATACCCTTGTGTTTCTAATCGTTAAATTTGTAATTATATTTAACCCTCGTGTAATTATAATTTATATTCACAGGATTCACAGAGTAAATAAAGCTGCATGATTCGAAGCCACAAAGTGTCGTAAGCAGTATAAGAACAAAAAACAAGGTTTTTTTTTTTTTTTTTTTTTTTTTTTTTTAAGAAATTCAAAAAGAAGCCTTGACATTTTTCCCCCCCCCATGAGCACATACTATATTCCCATGAGCACATACAGGTTCTGCAGCATTGTCACTGGCTCCCGGTTAAAGTTCCACATTGACAATTAAAATTTCTAATTCTACATCAAAATCTCGCCCATTCTTAATTGTCTGATCTTCTCCATATTTATATTCCCTCTTTATCTTCGAGATCTGCTGCTTCGCTTCTCAGTAACCATATCTCCCTGTAGCCCAAGACTGGTTGCACACTGAAGCTAAGCAGGGTTAGTACCTGGATGGATGCCCTCCTGGGAAAACTATAGGTCCCTGCTGCAAGAGGTGTTCGAGCCAGCAGGGGGCGCTTAGCCTACAGTCTGTGTGGGCATCCGTTATAGTGACAGGGACACTATATCGGAAAAAAGCACTGGATGAGACGTTAAACCGAGGTCTCTGTGGTCATTACAAATCCCAGGATGTCTTTGGAAAAAGAGTAGAGGCCTGTCCCGGCCAAATTCACCCATCGGCCTCTGACCATCACGGAATCCTAAGCGTCCTCATATCTACTTCATCATTCTGTCTCCTCTCCACCAGTAAGCTGGTGTGTGGTGGGCGTTCTGGTGCACTATGGCTGCTGTCAAATCATCCAGGTGGATGCTGTACACAGATTTTGCACTATATAAATGTCATGAATTATTATTATTATTATTCCTTTCATCTCTCTGTTCCATGTCTCCGGGGAGAGGGCATTCTCCGGCTCTGGAACACTTTACCGCAAGACATATGAAACACTGACTCTCTCTCTCTCTCTCTCTCTCTCTCTATCTTTACATCTAGACTCAAAACTCACTTGTTCAATACACCATACTCTCCCTAGTTTGCCCTGTCCCTCACTCTCATATCCCCCATTTTAGTCTCTTTGTTTGCTTCTCCTTGTCTCCATGTGTTCCCACATCGTGTAATACGATGTTTCTATGCGTTTGCTTATTGAGCGGCGCCCTTGAGTTTTGCGAAAGGCGCCTATAAATAAAACGTCTTGTCATTTATTATCAAGGCTTGCCATTATCATTGACATACCTGTAGCGTGTAAAGGAAAGGCAGCCAGACGCAGTCACCCCAGCCCAAGTACCAACCAAAGTGATCGTGGCAGATATCAATCGTTTTCAGGTACCAGGCTTCGTTCCAGAAGAAATCTAATACGTAGATGGCCTGAGTGGGAGAACAAATGTTTCAGACAGTGCAATTAGATTAAAAAGAAATACATTTATAAATAATAAAAAAGAAAGTTTTATACAGTATCACTAATAAATGAATAATCCCAAAACAATCTATATAAAAGGGTTTTAAGAAAAAAATAAAATAAAATACAGTGTAAATACAGTGTGAGGAATATTAAGGAATATTAATATTCAGTAGCCGCGTTTTTGCGCCCCTGAGGTTTTTTGTATCACAGAGAAACAAATGAGATGTTGTGTGGAGTGGAAATTAGGTCGTAAGGCCAGGACTAGTGGAGGTGGGGTTTCAACTGTTCTACATTTACATTTACAGCATTTGGCAGACGCCTTTATACAACTGTGGGGTGAAGGGCCATGCTCAAGGGCCCACGAGTGGCAGCTTGGTGGTGGTGGGTTTTGAACCTGTGATCTTCTGGTCCAGAGTCCAGAGGCCAACACCTTAACCAGTGGACTACCACCTCCCCACCTTCTACCATGGTGAGGATGGAAAGAGAAGTGGTGTAGGTGTAATCCTGAAGGAAGAGTGTAGTGAAGGTGAAGAGAGTTTGTGATGAACATGAATATGGCGGATGATAAATATGATACAGGAAGACTGTAGTGTGAGATTCAGGGCAGAGATCCGACTGGGGGCTTGATGGCGGTGGTGAAGTGGTGTTGGAGGATTGGGTAACTAATGCGATCGTACCCCTGACGGGAGCAGCCCGAAAGAGGTAGAAGCCGAAACAAATCTTCTCTGAAATCCCCCCCCCTCTGATCATCTCTATATCTCAGAACCTCAGGAAAGTGTCATTAATCATTAATTAACTTTTCATCTGCCATAACAAAGGAATATTCACAACGATTGGATGGAAACGAGTCGCTACTGCCACCTAGAGGTCAAAAAACACTCACCTGCAGGACATTGACCAGGATCATGGAGTTGGTTACGTAACCGTAGAGCTCTTGTTGCTTGGCGGCGTAGGACAGATTAATCAAAGTCCAGGCAACAATCCCGGGCCGGCCGTTGAAGAAGAGCTTAAAGTCGAACCATTTTCCGATGCGTGGATTAAACTCGATGCCCATCATGAAGTCGTAAAAAAAGTTCCCTGTGAATTTGCTGCATGACACAAATCGGTCAGTAGGGGAGAATGAGGGAAGGGCGGGGGGGGGGGGATAAATAAATAAATACAATCTGTTTTTACCAGTCTTCTGGGTTCGTGGGGAACAAATAGGCCTTGATGAACGCAAACACAGAAACTGTATAGCCGAGGATGTTGGTGCACCACAGCAGGGGGATCCAGTTGTCCATCAGGATCGTGGGAGAGAACCAGTGGAAATGGTAAGCATTGGCTGCCCATAAAGCATGTGTTATAATCCAGCATTGCAGCCCGTTGATCTGATATTTATTAACCAGGCCTGAAAGATAGAAAACAGGGTGTGTTTTTACATTTTTTTTAATTAAAGCACAGGTTAGTGAGACCGTCCACAGTAATACCGACTAAAGCACCGTAGTATAACCACATCAACGTTCTCTATTTTGGATAAAAGGTGTGGATTTTTTTTTTTTCGTATAATACATCCAGGTGAAAAATGAGTATCATCCTTTATCAGGACTGTAGAGCTGACAGAGATAAAGCTGTTCCCTCTGGTTATTAATTCTTCTTTCTCTGCAACTTAAGAAGCCGCATTATTGGGTACATTTTTCTTGAATTTTTCTCTCATTGCTGGTTTGAGTGAACGCATCGGCAATTTGTTGTTGTTTGAATTTTATTTCGTTTTTTTTTTGTGTGTGTGTTTCTGACTTCAGTATTTTCATTGTTTAAAAAATAAATTTTTTCCTGAGCGATTTCTCATGTACTTGTATATTTCAGAACAATAATGCATTATATGCGCTGCTAAGGCTGGAGGTCATCATTTTCAATTCATCGATTCTGATTCCGATTCTTATCGATTCCAAACGGTCGTGTTGCTCATGACACCTCGCTTGCAACATATTCGTTTAATACAATAATCAGACTTTGCTTTGTCTCTGACTTTTTACAAAGTGTATCCGGACTTTTTAAAGCTTCCAGCATCCCATATTGTAAACTGATGTGTGGATAAGATCCACAATAAGGTCCTGGCAGAGTGAATGTGTGGAAGGTCCCGGCATATTTTTTTAAATAGATTTTTAGAAAGTATTCGATTCTTAATCTTAATTATCGGAGTCGATTTTGGATTCCCAACCCTCTGTGGTGCCAAATCAAAATATTAAAGCACCAGTAAAAAAAACTATTAATTCGTGTTATAGAGATAAACAGTTTCCTCCCACAACAATCACTACTGTGATAAATATGTGACCCTGAGGATGGTGAATCTTCTGTACCTGCCGGTGTACAAGCTCCTTCCTGCACCCCTCCTACGTAACCTGGCAAGATCTTATGTGTAACATCTGGAATGCAGGTATACAGCACCACCTAGTGGGAGAAGCAAAATGAAAACTGTTTCTATTAAACCAATGAATGCACACTTCTTACTTATGTACATGTTTAGATTCAATTTCCTTTCATTTCAGTCAAATCCCCAACTCACCCCCTTTTTTTTGGTTTGTAAATTGTAAAAAAAAAAAAAAAAAAAAAAAAAAAAGATATAATGGGGCACGGTGGTTTAGTGGTTAGCACGTTCGCCTCACACCGCCAGGATCTGGGTTCGATTCCCGTCTCGGACATGTGTGTGTGGAGTTTGCATGTTCTCCCCGTGCCTCATGGGGTTTTTCTCCGGGTTCTCCGGTTTCCTCCCCCGGTCCAAAAACACGCACTGTAGGTTGATGGGCACCTTGGAAAATTGTCCCTAGTGTATCAATATGTGTGTGTGTGTGCCCTGCGATGGGTTGGCATTCCATCCAGGGTGTATCCTGCCTTAATGCCCATAGACTCCTGAGATAGGCACAGGCTCCCCGTGACCCGAGGGAAGATCGGATAAAGCGGTAGAAGATGAATGAATGAATGAATGACACAAAACCAAATTTGTTAGTAATGGCTGTAATGTTTGCCAATAAAAGCGAAAGTGTGATGATCATGTCCAGTGTTCTCTCTTTTCACCAACGCTGCAGTAATGTTACACCTGCGCCATGCATCACTTTCATTTCCCAGAATGCTTGGCCCGACAACAAACTTTAAAATGAGTCACATGATCTATTCTCAAACAGCACAATTAACATAAATAACCTGGACTCTGACCTAGTATTCCACTGGACACTTCCCTCAGCATTTGTAATGAATGGTGTTTAATTGGCTTTATCCAACAAAAGTCACCCGTGTTGATAAATGGTTCATTTCTCAGTGTAAAAAAAAAATCCAGTTTGGCCAGATACCACCTGCCAAAACACATGTTAAACTGGAATAACTGGTAGACCATATTTTTAAGATATAAGGAAATAGTTTACTACTTTTAATGCAGAACCACTGCATTAAATACAATGAAAGACTATAATCATTATAATCTTAAACATGTCCAGCATTTGTTCAATTTAGACAAGTAACCACCTGCCAATCACTATTATAAGTTTAGGTCCGCTGTTTGGCAAAGACTAGAGTCCTCAAGAAGTCAAAAAATATATGTGATGTTCTGCTTCTATACAGATTACAGATTCAAAATGCAGTGTTTATGATGGACACCCTCAAAACACTCACTTGTTATTACAGTCTTCTACCGCTATATCCGATCTTCCCTCAGGTCACGGGTATCTATTTGGGCATTCAGGCAGGACACACCCTGGATGGAATGCCAACCCATCGCAAGATACACGCAGTCATACACTAGAGACAATTTTCCAAGGTGCCAATCAACCTAACGTGCATGTTTTTGGATCGGGGGGAAAGCCCGGAGGAAAACCCCCTGATGCACGGGGAGAACATGCAAACTCCATACACACATGGCCGAGACGGGAATCGAACCCGGACCCTGGCGGTGTGACCACTAAGCCAAATTAGCCTCTTACTTTTATTATATTATTATTATTATTATTATTACTGGTTCAATGAACAATTTGAGATGTACGGTGGTGTACAGCCAATCCTTTAAATGTATATAGGATTAAATTACTGATTGCTACTTAGAGACTAATAGAAATATATGTCATGCACGCAGCGTATTGTAGATTTGTACCTGGAAGGTGACCCAGGCGGCGTAGATTTTGGCGGCGGTCCACGTGAACGAAGGCGCTTTGCTCAAGATGCTCAGTGGACTTGCGTCTCCGTTGTATACGTCCAGCAGAATCAAGCTGATAGAGCACTGGTACTGATCGCACGTCACGACGAAGAAGAAAACAATGAACGGGGCCAGGCACAGGAGCAGAATTACTCCAGTCAATGAGAACCAGTCAACCTCCCTGGTGTAGTAATAAATGACAAAACACCAAAATGTAAAACATATTATTATAGTGTCATGTTATATTAATCAATAATCACGCTTAATAATTCATTAAGTAAGACGTTATGGGTTTACGCAACATACCAGCAATTTTCATCACCATGTACGAACTTACCATGCTCGACCCCATTGGCCCGCCTCTACTTTCTTCCCTTTCTGCCCCACATTGCTGCCACTGCCTCGAGCCTTGTGGCGCTTTCGGACACCCTCTGATGTACCCATGGATCTTTGAGAAAGATAAATGTGACAGTAAACAGAAGCCATTCAAATATGCATATGTAATACACTTGATTACGATCTGACACTGAGTGCCAATTCCAGACTGACATGCTAGCTCACCTACATTTATTAGCTTTATGCTATGCATGTGGTGAACACATGATGCACAAGACGTTCTGGCTATGGGCTACCTGTTGCCGTGTATATCATAGTGTTTTTTATCCTATTTTCATCCCCCTCTGATCAAAACTAATCAGCTGTTGATGCTTGATGAATACGATTACAGTATAGATACACAGAGATAACCTCTATACCACACCCAGGTAGAACTGACAACTTTCGTCAAGGGGATTGCATGGACTTGAGACTTAAAGATAACATGTTATTTAAAGTGCAGTCACATCAGTAATAAAAGAACCTGGCCTAAAGAGCCTGATAAAGATGGTTTCCACCTTTTAAGCATGTACAGGGTCATGCAGGAGTGCTTTTTAAAGGTACATATAAAACGCACTGGCAGTGTTGCCGGCTTGTGGCTATTGTAAGAACACTTTGATGACTTTATTTCGATTTGTTTAAAACCTGTGTGGATTTCACCCAATGACTGATTACTGATCGCCAATGTTACTAATAAACCAATCAATAATTATCATTATTCACAGTCAAGCAGCATTTATCATCAGCAATCTTTTATACCACAAGGCGCATGAATGTGGCCTGAAGATTTGCATGGTTTTGTTTTTGGGACAAGGAAAGAAATATATATAAAAGAGATAGAGAGAGAGAGAGTTACAGATATAACACTGACATATTGTCTTACAGATTAACTCTAATGATAAATGTCAAAGAAAAAACTGTTATGTGAAAAATAGGATAATGTTAGTATATTATAATAGTGCCAGACACTACAGTTTGGCTATTTTCCCCTAAAAATATATCTGGGATATGTTTCCCTCCCACCTGACACCTGGTGATCCTGTGATGTCCTATGAAGCAACTCCATTCCAACCAAGTGGTTCATATCGATCGTTCCAGTATTTAGAGCATTTACATTTACTGCATTTGGCAGATGCCCTTATCCAGAGCGACTTACAACTGAGGGTTAAGGGCCTTGCTCAAGGGCCCACAAGTTTCAGCTTGGTGGTGGTGGGATTTAAACCTGCGATCTTCTAATCCAGAATCCAATGCCTTTACCACTGAGCTACCACCTCCCTAAGTGAGCATTAAGATCACTTCATCGAATAATCGAATAACTATTGTTTAAGTCATGCAATAAAGCGATTCGATCATTTTGCTTTCATCGTATAACCCTTGTACCCATGCATTCTCCACAAACCTCTGCTTTAACAAACCTAGCTATACTCAAAAGGCAACACTTATTATCGAATAACCTGATCCGCATCTGTTTTATCTTCTAAACTCGTTCATCTACAACGAGCATCTCCTAACTGCATTCGGTTTAAGCTGGAAATGAGTATAACGCGCATCGATAATAGAATTACAGTTTATAATATCATATTTGAACAGTATTACTTACCGATTAATAAAGACGGACGGAACCCGCACGTCTGCCTTCCAACGATAATCCGCCCAGATGTGAATGACATGCGCTACATATATATATATAATGGATGGGAAATGTTCCGAATTCAGACTCCGCCCACACCTTGTGGATGATTCTTTTGCCCAATCAGAAAACCAATGAAAAAGTCCATCCAGCTCAGTGATTGGACAGAACCGCAATGACGCCATAAGCTGATGATACCAGAGAGCGTGATGAGCTGTGTTTGTGTTCAGAGCATCGCACTGCGCTAGATTTACGCAGTCGAGTCCACTGGGTTTTTTTTGTGGACTGTTGATTTGTTGATATAAAAAACGGGTTTATATATTCATTCATTCATTCATTCATTCATTCATTCATTCATTCGTTCATTCATTCATTCATCTTCTACCGCTTTATCCGATCTCCCCTCGGGTCACCGGGAGTCTGTGCCTATCTCTGGGCATTAAGGCAGGATACACCCTGGATGGAATGTAAACCCATCGCAGGACACACACACACACACACACACACACACACACACACACACACACACACACACACACACACACACACACACACACACACACACACACACACACACACACACACACACACACACACACACACATTCACACACACATTCACACACACACACATTCATACACCAGGGACAATTTTTCCAAGGTGCCAATCAACCTACCGTGCATGTTTTTGGACCGGGGAGGAAACCGGAGAACCCGGAGAAAAAACCCCTGAGGCACGGGGAGAACATGCAAACTCCACACACACATGGACGAGCCGGGAATCGAACCCGGACCCTGGAGGTGTGAGGCGAACGTGCTATATATATATATATATATATATGTATAAACGGGTTTTTATATATGGATGGATGGATGATGGACCCAAGGCCGTACACCTCATGAATGGACGCCATGTGGACAAAGTACTGGGACGCCCTGTGTTATATGGACAACAGTATAGGGGCGCTGCGGGTTACGTGGTCAAAAGTATTGGGACACCCTGCACGTTTAAAACTATTGGGAGGACCCAGAACTGAACTGTCAAAAGTATTGGGCCTCCCCGGCGTAACGGTCAAAAGTATTGGGACACCCCATATTTGGCCTGCTATATATGTACAAAGCATGTACAAAAGTATTGGGCCTCCCCCAAGGGCCCGCGTCGGTCAAAAGTGTTGGGACGCCCCCGGAGTTGCGATGGTCAAAAGTGTTGGGACACCCTTGGCAGAACAGACAACAGTATTGGGACACCCCATGCAAAACACAAGCCCCCCCGATGGATGGATGGATGGATGGATGGAATAAAATACATATATATGTAGCTAAGATACATAGAAACAATAACAATAATATGCACCTAAACAGTACAATAAGTATATTATGAACATGTCGACATTGTAAGTTTCCCTTTAGTAATGTTAGATGGAATAGTTGAGGGGGGGTACGTGCAGCATGCAGTTTTGCCTGCTTGTTTTCTCCCTCTGTCTCTGCCTTTGGGCAAAGCAGGTGCCTGTCTCTCATTGGCGCGGTTGGAGATCTGCTACGTCCTCACGGAAGCTGACGTCACCACTTTGAGGCGAGGCTTCGAGGATTTAAGCGCCAACGCGAAGGAAGAGAAAGGAGGAGGATAGCAGAATTCGGAGCCAGATGTTTTGATCCTTAATTTAAATATCGCCACCCTGTAGGTTGTGTAGAGTAACGGTGACCGCTCTAAAAACGTTGGTTATATGTATTACTTGTGCTTCCGACTTCCCAGTGTTAACCTGCTACTACCGGTCCGAACACGCCGTGTGAACAGGTGGTTTGGGCCTCTACATTCAAGCACGTAGGAAGAGTTCTGTTTATACACATTAGGGCTGGCCTGGCCAACCCGTGGCTCCCGAACCTCATGCGGCTCTTTAACTAGTTTCATGCGGCTCATTCACATAACATGCGTCAATGGGAATGGGATGATGTTCATGTGTAGCCATGTGTATGATGTGGCTCTTTGCAGTAACACAGAACAAAAAGTGGCTCTTAGCCTCCTACTAGTTGGCCACCCCTGCACTAGTGTTAGAGGCGCCTCCGTCTGTGTCTTTCGGCAGGTCAGCTTGTATATATGTAGGGAAGTTATTTCGTTTTAGCTCCGTCATTGACTCCACCTTCGCGGTTCATCCCTCCTCTGTGTATTTTGTTCATTTGTTCGTTGGTTTTCCTTTTCTTGTATCTGTTCCCTCATTTTTTCTTTCCACTTGTATTCTTCTGCGTTTTTTTTTTTTGAGGAGCCTAGAGGATACTCATGCATACATAGAGTACACTTGAGACAGGAACAATAAATATTCTATTTACAGCATGTCTGGAAAAGTATTGTTTCTTTTCTTCAGCCTCTCTATGAAGTTGCATCTATATGCATATGTATTTAATATGCTATATGCTTTAATATGATGAGTGATTCTCAAGGGTGGATTGGCGCTGTTTTCCCCGGAAGTTTCCCCTGCGATGAAGTACAGGCCATGGTGTTGTTATTGTTGTAATAAATATTTTTAAATTTTTTTTTCTCGGCTCATATAACATGTATGATGGGGTGATGTTCATGTGTACCCATGTGTATGCTCTTCGGTAACACAGGAAAAAAAAAAGGCTCTTAGCCTCCTACTAGTTCCACCCCTGCACTAGTGTTAGAGGCGCTATGTTTTTCGGCAGTTCCTTTATGTTTCGCCGTCATTGAGTCCATTCCTTCATCCCTCCTCTGTGTTTAATTTGTTCGTTGGTTTTCCTTTTCTTGTATATCACTTGTATTCTTCTGCGTTTTTTTTTTTTGAGGAGCCTAGAGGATACTCATGCATACATAGAGTACACTTGAGACAGGAACAATAAATATTCTATTTACAGCATGTCTGGAAAAGTATTGTTTCTTTTCTTCAGCCTCTCTATGAAGTTGCATCTATATGCATATGTATTTAATATGCTATATGCTTTAATATGATGAGTGATTCTCAAGGGTGGAATGAAGTACAGGCCATGGTGTTGTTATTGTTGTAATAAATATTTTTAAAATATGTATGATATGCAAATATGTTATGATGTTTAATCTTTCAGTAAAACTGTCATATGTCTTTTCCTGAGTGCAAAGCAATACATGCAATTCACTACCTGGAAAATAACAATAAATTTGTTTGTGTAGAATTCCCATTTCAAATGCCTCTGATGTACAAATTATACACATGCCCGTCTTAATTTGTGTGTTCTGTGTGTTTTTAGAAAAAAAAATGTAATCACAATAAGTCTGTCCCAATTTATGCAAATACAGACAAGTGTGTTTGAACAATCGGTAAAAGAGCAAAATACATAATTACAATTTCTGAACGAAGCAGAAAATGAACAGACTAATGCAGTAGAGTAAACGCCTAAATGCGATCCATTCTCTTGTAATCAATACAAATGAAATATGCAGCTCAATTTAATACATTTGTCCTTTTTAAATTCATAGATGTCATAAAAAAGAAATTCAGATTTGTGCATTCATTAGTCCAGTTTATGCGTACAGTTTTTTTTTGTCATTCCGATTACAAAATTCAATAATGATGATTCAAGACTCCAAAAACACTTAAGAAAAATGGACAAGTTCACAATTTTGATGTTCCCACTTAAAAAAAAAAAGAAAGAAAGAAGGATTTTCTCTTCAATGGACAGAGGACATAGGGGCGGGGTTTTCAAGGGGGGTGTGGGGGGGGGGGGGGGGGGGCGGGGGGGAAGTGGTGGGTCGGGGGGGGGGGGAAGGGGGGGGGAGGGGGGGGGGGGGGGGGGGGGGGGGGGGGAGGGGTGGGGGGGGGGGGGGGGGTGCGGGGGGGGTTGGGGGGGGGGGTCCGGAGGGGGTGGGGGGGCGGGGGGGGGGGGGGGAGGAGGGGGGGGGGGAGGGGGGGGAGTGCACCGGAGCAGGAGCAGCAGGAAGACACGCGTGTGGTTTTGGCGGTTGTGTAGTTAAGGTTTATTTTGGTAACATGGGGCGGAAAGTGACGTTGGCGACTTGCTCCCTCAATCAATGGGCTTTGGATTTTGATGGCAATTTGCAAAGGATACTGAAAAGTTAGTTTCGCGTTATAACGCGTGTTATAAGTTGACATTTTTCAAGCCACTTTGAGTTTGGGTTGTGTTGTGTTGTGTTGTGTTGTGTTGTGTTGTGTTGTGTTGTGTTGTGTTGTGTTGTGTGTGTGTGTGTGTGTGTTTGTTGTGTGTGTGTGTGTGTTTTGTGTGTTTATGTGGTGTGTTTGTGTGTGTGTGTTGTGAGTGTGTGTTGTGATAGTGTGTGTTGTGTGTGTGTGTGATGTGTGTGATGTGTGTGTGTGTTGTGTTGTGTTGTGTTGTGTTGTGTTGTGTTGTTGTGTTGTGTGTTGTGATGTGATGTGTGGTTGTGTTGTGTTGTGTTGTGTTGTGATGTGATGTGATGTGTTGATGTGTTGTGTTGTGTTGTGTTGTGCTGTGCTGTGCTGTGTTGTGTTGTGTTGTGTTGTGTTGTGTTGTGTTGTGTTGTGTTGTGTTGTGTTGTGTTGTGATGTGATGTGATGTGTTGTTGTGTTGTGTTGTGTTGTGTTGTGTTGTGTTGTGTTGTGTGTGATGTGATGTGTTGTTGTGTGGTTGTTGTGTTGTGTGTGTGTTGTGTGTGTGTTGTGTTGTGTGTGTGCTGTGTTGTGTTGTGTTGTGTTGTGATGTGTTGTGTTGTGTGTGTGTGTGTGTTGTCATGCGTTGTGTTGTGATGTTATGTTATGTTATGTTGTGATGTGTTGTGATGTGATGTGTTGTGATGCGATGCGTTGCGTAGTGATGTGTTGTGATGTGTTGTGATGTGATGTGATGCGTTGCGTGGTGATGTGTTGTGTTGTGATGCGTTGCGTGGCGTGGTGATGTGATATTGTGATGTTATGTTATGTGATGTGTTGCGTGGTGATGTGTTGCGTTGCGTTGCGATGTGATGTTGTTATGTTATGTTATGTGATGTGTTGTGATGTGTTGCGTGGTGATGTGATGTGTTGCGTTGTGTTGCGATGTGATGTGTTGTTGTGATGTGATGTGATGTGATGTGATGTGATTTTCACTCCCTATAACAGGCATTGAGGTTGCCAAATCCAAAGGGGCCAAGTACAGACTGGGACCAGAGCTGGAGATCTGGTAAATAATATATGATCTATTTATATTCTGTATTGCCAATCATCAAAAGGTGTAGATGATTCTTGTTCCTATCAGCAGCGAGGTTAATCTTATTGCACATGCTCTAATATGTTGTTGTTTATATACATTTCTTGGATAAATGGTTTATCATTTCTTCATCTTCTACCACTTTATCCGATCTCCCCCTGTGCCTGTCTCGGGTGTCTTGGGGCATCAAGGCAGGTTACACCCTGCTGTATGGAATGCCAACCCATCACAGGGCACACACAAGGTGCCAATGTTTAACATTTTTCCAAGGTGCAAATAAACCTACCGTGCATGTTTTTGGATCGGTGAGGAAACCGGAGGAAAAAGCTCCTGAGGCACGGGGAGACAGGAATCGAACCACCAACCTCTAAGCCACCGTGTCCCTATAAATGGTTTAAAGGTTGTTTACAGTTTATAATAGAAAAGTTCTCAGTGGTTTTCCATGAGAATGTGTTCATTTTTGCATGTGTAGAAGGAGTATCCAGTGCCAGAGGGATGTAACAGTCGGTTTATTATATAATAACACTCTTGCGTTACTGTTTTACCGCTACATGACTGATTGCAAGAAATAAGCAGTGCACATGTCTATATCTGCTATAAAGATTAACAGAAAGTCATTTATAACTCAAATAGGATACTCAGCTCTAGAGTGGTAACAGTAAATTATTTATTGCAGAAGTTTTGTAAGCAAGATGAGCATTTGACTAAGACTCTGGAGTTCGAAAAGCACTTTAGTTCAGGTACTTTAGTGTTTTTTTTCCCCTCCCCATTATAGCAGAGAAATAAATTGTGTTTTTGACCTTTGTCTGAATGAGATTTTCAGTCATTTTTCTGGAAAAAAACTTCCAAAGCTGTGGAATTCTCTCTCTCTCTCCCTCTCTCTCTTTCTATCTTTCTCTATTGAGATTAGACAGTCCTTTTTGTCATTTTTTTTAATCAGCTCCTAAAACTCACTTTTACAGGATAGCTTTTTATGTGATGTATTCTGCAATGTTTTTACATCATTAAATAAAACATTAAATAAACTAATCAGTAATTATCATTATTCCCATTCTATCACCATTTATCATCAGCAATCTGTTATACCACAAGGCAAATGAATGTGACCTAAAGGCTTGTATTGTTTTTTTTTTCGTGACATGGAAAGAAATAAGATGAGAGAGAGAGAGACTAACAGGGACGATAACAGGGACTAACATGAACACTGAACCTAGGATGTGTTCCCACCTGACACCTGGTGATCCTGTGATGTAGTGATGTCCTGTGTAGTGATGTTTCCCCTGTCGGTTGGAAAGCACTTTGAGATGTTCATTTAGAATAGATGAGACTTTATTTGTCACATATACATTACAGCATTACAGTGAAATTCTTTTCTTCCCATATCCCAGATTGTTTGGAAGCTGGGGTCAAAGCACAGGGTCAGCCATGATCTGGCTGTGCACCCCTGGAGCACAGAAGATTAAGGGCCTTGCTCAAGGGCAGCAGCTTGGTGATACCGGGGCTCGAACCCCCGACCTTTCAATCAGTAGCCCGGCACCTTAAACCACTGAGCTATGCAGGCACTATATAAAAATGGATCTATTTATTCATGAGATAATTATTCATTATCGGAGCTCAGACTGAATAAGTTTTTGTTAACTCACACCGCCAGGGTCCGGGTTCGATTCCCGTCTCGGCCATGTGTGTGTGGAGTTTGCATGTTCTCCCCGTGCCTCAGGGGGTTTTTCTCCGGTTTCCTCCAGGTCCAAAAACATGCACGGTAGGTTGATTGGCACCTTGGAAAGTTGTCCCTAGTGTATGAATGTGTGTGTGTGTGTGTGTCTTGCGATGGGTTGGCATTACATCCAGGGTGTATCCTGCCTTAATGCCCATAGACGCCTGAGATAGGCACAGACTCCCTGTGACCCGAGGGAAGATCGGATATAGCGGTAGAAGATGAATGAATGATTTATGCTGATACAAAATGAGTTGAAGTACATGTAATTCTGTTCTCTCTGGCAACATTTCGTTCTTTTGTTGTATGTAATCTTTTATCATCCAAGACCTAATTAAGCGACATTCACAAAGCAAAACAGAGAAATCGGTGTACGGTGACTGGATGAATAGAGTAGAATGACCGCGGTCCGTCTACCAGTAGGCGTGAATACACATGTAATCAGTCTAATGATTCGCTTTCAAAAGTGGATTGCTCATTCTAATAGATACTAGAGAATCTCAGCAGTGAGGATGCGTTCATAATGTATGTTTATGTAATCTGTGTATTTCAGTAAGTTGTTAATGTTTAAAAAAAAAAAAAAAAAAAAAAAAACCCTTTGCTTTTCTGTTATTAGTGGCTACGGGTGCGCTGATCACTTCTATGAATCTGACACGCTTCTGCACTGCTTCCAAGTCCTCAAGGTGCTTCTGGAGTCCCCCGAGACGCGTGACGTAATCTGCGATGTTGGCATGTGAGTGTTAAAACCATTAACGTTAAATATTACCGTGCGTTTGGTTATAAATATCATTCGTTTGCTATGGATTTTAACTTGTCGTTTTTCCTCCGGCGCAGGCCTATCATGCATCACAACGTGCGTTACAACTGCAGAGTCCTGTTCCTGAACAAGTCAGTCTTTGGTATTGACCAATCAAATAAGTACAAGCCTGTTTGTTTCAGCACCTATTATACGTCGTTGTGGCTTGAACATGTGGATGCATGTCAGTACAGGTTATTGTACTGGTAAATGTGAAATTTTACTTTGTTTTTTTTGCTACAGGAAGATTTTACTGATCCGGCCCAAAATGCTTCTGGCGAATTATGGCAACAATAGGGAATTCCGCTGGTTTTCTCCATGGAGTAAGCCCAGGTACAGCGTTGTGTATAAATATTTTCAGCATTTTATGGAAAGAAAATTCCATACACATATGAATATAAGAAAAGCTTGGTGATGGGATTCGTAGTGAACTGTTCTTTTAGGTGGCATTATTGCTCACACATTCTGTGTTCATGGCAGTACATTCTGTCTTCACAGAGGGACCGTGCTATTTGTATTTGTAAGTCAAGAGGTTTTTTTTATCGTCATTTCAACTATACATATATAGCAGACGCAGTACACAGTGAAATGAGTCGACGTTTCTCCAGAACCTTGGTGCTACATATAACACCATATCACATCTCATAACACAGAGCTGAGGACTAGACTAAATCGCCCTCGCCACGTAAAGTGCATCGTGTGCAACTTAGTGCGAACAGTGTAGAAGTGTAATACTGTATGTCTATATGCAGTGCAATAGAAAAATATTTAAAAAACCATTTTACATGGTAAACAGTGATAAACAATGGTAAACAGTTTGATTGTGATGTTCATTTGAAGCAAGCAGATCAGCAGTATTAATAGATAAATGTACAAAATGAGCATGTAAACGGTAACACTGAGACTGTATGTACAATAAATGTGTATAAGCCAGAAAGAACAGTAGAATGCTATGTGGATAGTGTGTATGTATGAAGTGTGTATGTGGGGGGGGGGGGGGGGGGGGGGGGGGGGGGGGGGCGTGTGTGTGAGTCCAGATCAGTTTTGTGTGTGTTGAGAAACCTGATGGCAAAAAAGTGAATTCACAGGGAATTAAATGCTTATCTAAATCGAATAGGACATCGATCAAATTTAATTTAAGCATTTAAAGAGCAAGAGCATCATTTCACACACTTTCCCGGTTATTATTTTTAACTGCGCTATTTGTTGCAGGTTGAAATAGTGGAGATGTTTGTGCAAATGACTCAAATACAAAACCAGAACTCAATGTAGCCGTATGAGTCTTAAAGGGTTAAATCCCACTACTACAATGGGTAATAATATCACAAGCTATAACTCGGAACATATCAAAAATGCCAATCGTGAAGAATAATATCTATTAAGGATTTTTCATTTGGATTTTTTTCGGTATGCTGTGCTTTCTCTTGATAGATACGTTGAGGAATACTTTTTGCCAAGAATGATCCAGGATGTGACAGGGCAGGTAAAACACTGCACTCCACCCGTGGCATGTTTTAACAAAGAAACGCATTATGGCACATGAAATCCTTCCCCCAAATGTTTTGAAAGCTCGGTGAGGGAACAAATTCCTCTCCACAAGCCAAGTACCAAATGGATGAATTTAGCATTCCAAAAAATGATGACTGTTAATTTGCACTGCCTTTTAAAGTAGTGGTTTTACATAAATCTATGATTTTACATGTAATTTAATTACAAAATAAATGTAACAGTGTGGGGCACGGTGGCTTAGTGGTTAGCACGTTCACCTCAGACCACCAGGGTCCGGGTTCGAATCCCCGTCTCGGCCATGTGTGTGTGGAGTTTGCATGTTCTCCCCCGTGCCTCAGGGGTTTTTTCTCCGGGTTCTCCGGTTTCCTCCCTCGGTCCAAAAACATGCACGATAGGTTGATTGGCAGCTTGGAAAATTGTCCCTAGTGTATGAATGTGTGTGTGAGTGTGTGTGTGCCCTGCGATGGGTTGGCATTCCATACAGGGTGTATCCTGCCTTAATGCCCATAGACGCCTGAGATAGGCACGGTAGAAGGTGAATGAATGTAACAGTAATTTGTTACTGAGAAAAAACGTTACTGATGAAAATGTTCACGATTACAAATAGGGTCACATCTGAACAATTTCATGTAAAATCAGTGCTTTAGACGACGGCATGATTTTCAACTAATTTTGATTTGAATGATGACAATCTGCTGCAGTTTCAGGGTTTGAAGCTTTTTTTTCCTTAGAACGTTAACTTAAAGTGCCACCTAGTGGACGAGTGAAGCAATCAATCAGATGTAATACTTTTATAAAGTAATTGAAACGTTACACTACTTATTACATTTTGAATAGGGTACATTTGTAATCTGTAATCTATTACATTTTCCAAACTTACCTTCCCAACACTGTTTGTAAACTGAATTGATGGGATTTACTTTTAATAATCATTTATTTTAGGTGACGGTTCCATTTGGTGACGCCGTCCTGTCTACTAAGGACACATGTATAGGGAGCGAGATGTGTGCCGAACTGTGGAACCCCAGAAGGTACTGCACTATAAATAAGACTGCAACACAACTCTGCATTTTCAGAAGTTTAAGTCAAAATTAATAAAAGAATAACGCGATCTCCACCTCAGTTTACAAATGAACAGCTTTAGATTGATTTTTACATACATTTTACAATTAGATTTTACAGATCCTGTCTTGTATTGGATCCTGTATTATTATTGTTTATATAATTCATTTCAACAGGGTGAACACATAATATTTATCTTACTATCGGACATCAGCTCATTACAGGCATTCTATATATTTTAGTTGAGCAATTTAACTATAGATGCCTTCCCGTCTCGGCCATGTGTGTGTGGAGTTTGCATGTTCTCCCCGTCTCAGGTTTTTCTCCGGGTTCTCCGGTTTCCTCCCTCGTCCAAAAACATGCACGGTAGGTTGATTGGCACCTTGGAAAATTGTCCCTAGTGTATGAATGTGTGTGTGTGTGTGTGTGTGTGTGTGTGTGTGTGTGTGTGTGTGTGTGTGTGTGTGTGTCTTTGAGCCCTGCGATGGGTTGGCATTCCATCCAGGGTGTATCCTGCCTTAATGCCCATAGACGCCTGAGATAGGCACAGGCTCCCCGTGACCCGAGGGAAGATCGGATAAAGCGGTAGAAGATTGAATGAATGAATGAATGAATGAATATAACACAATTTGATGTTTTCTACAGATATACGGCAGTTGCCTAGTTAAACCGCTAGATGGCAGTAGTGTGATCTCTCTCGTATTTGCCTGTAGCAATTCATACCTTTTTTGTCCCTGTGAAGATATGAGTGTGTTATGTGAGAGAAGCATCATCACATATGCTCCGATATTTTAAGGAACAACTTTTTTTATATGTTCTCCAGCTGTGAACGCCTTTCTGTGCAGTGGTGAAATAGTTATTTTCTGTTCGTCTCCAGCTGGCTGCTTCTCATCGAATGATTTTAAAATGTCATTCAGCGTTTTTTTTTTTTTGTTGTTTGGCAATTTCACATTCCGTATAAAACGCATCGGCGGGCCTCCATTGGCAGTGATAACTAATTAATTCGTCCATGCATGAGTTTACGAGAGCAGAGTTTCCTTTTAAAGACGGTTTACTGTGTAACAAAAGTAAAATAAACATCCATATTTTTATTTACTTCATTTTGTCAAGGCCACAGGGAGCCCCGGCAGGAGGGGTGAGAGGTTACCGACTCCAAGCCGAGACTGTAAATAATGTGCATGGCATTGATCAAGACCAGTATATTCCTAAATAACAAACAGCTCAATTCACAGTTTGCATTTTTGGACCCTTGACTTTATTTATGCGACTCTCTTTTTTTTTTTTTTTTTTTTTTTCCCCCAGTCCTCATGTGGACATGGGTTTGGACGGCATTGAGATCTTTACAAACTCGTCCGCCAGCTACCATGAGCTGCGCAAGGCTGACCAGAGGGTGAACTTAGTCAAGTCAGCAACCACAAAGGTCAGTTACACACGTTCGCAAATTTACTGTCACTGTATTGAGAGAAACTTTTACCTCAGACAAAAATAGCCAGCAAACAAGAAATACATCCTCACAATATTCTATTACATAATACAATAAAATCACCTCAGTAAGCTAAAATATATCCAGAATATGAAATATAACCAAATAAAAGCTCTTTAAACTTCTTTCTTGTATTTTTTTTCTTTCTTTTTGTAAAGAAATAAATCTTTAAAATGTTTCAAGCCTAAAACATTACTAGGAAATAAAGGATGCATTGATCTATATTAAAGATATTGCCACTTGTGAAGATACTTTTGTAATGTTATAAAGCTCTAAGAAGCCATAATACACTGTGTGTTATGATTACTGCTATTAATCCTAAATATGTCCAGTGATCCTTTACAAAAGCCATCATGTAATCACTTTTACATCACGGGTCAGTTATTGCGTAACATTTCACCGCATGTTATATGTGTATGGTTATATATGTGACAAATAGAGTTTGCATTTCTATGCAGTAAAATGTCAATTAAAACAACATAAAATATAACAATACAATAAAGTGAAGATAGTCTTTTATCCATTTGTTATTAGGGCTGTCAATCGCACGGTTGCCAAGAGTTAACTCGGAATTAATCGCACATTTTCAATGTACTCTAACAAACTGTAAAAGATGGTATAATTATATACATTTCTCTCAAAATCTCCTTTTAATACAATTATGGATTGTTTAATATTTACTTTACTCTGGAAATTTTACTTTTAATATAAATTTCCTTGCTAATTTCAATGTTATTTTTTTAGTGGTTGTTTTAATTGTAAAATATGGGACGTGGCTCCTTTAAGAATTCTGTTCCGGTTGCTTTTCCATATAAACTGGTGATACGGAAGCACATTGCATTCACAAAAGAAAAATGCGCTTTATTCCGTAATACAGATTTTGGGAATGCGATGCGCTTGCGTAAGGTTCCATACGGTAATATACGCTAATATAGTGAGGAGATCGTACCTGTTGTGAATGCACAGCTAGTAGGCGTAATTCAGGGGAATTTAGGAAGCGCGAGTGGATGCACTGAACGTTTATTTATTCGTTTGTTTTTTTGTTGTTCGGGTTTCGTTCATTCGCCAACACAACGCAGAGTGAAGGAGCAGATCACTCACATAGTATTGCACACTGCGTTAATAAAATGAAAGTGAATTTGCGTTAACGCATTAATAACTTTGACCTGCCTAGTTATGTTGTATCCCTGCGTTATGTTAGAATCGTCATCGCATCATAACGATTATAATTAATCCACTGACCAATCACAGTGTGTTTGTTATTGTTGACCGTATTTGGTGCAGAGTGGCGGGATCTATCTGTTTGCAAACCAAAGAGGCTGCGATGGAGATCGTTTGTACTACGATGGCTGTGCTATGATTGCCATCAACGGAGACATCGTGGCTCAGGGGACGCAGTTCTGTCTGCGTGATGTGGTAAGTGTCTTTAACAAAAACACCCGTGCAGGCATTCTTTACTTTATTTTTTTGTCTCAATTGGGAGCTGCATTGAAAATTTAAGTACAATATGTATGTTTTTTTTTTTGGTTAAGAAGTTAAATGTGTTTCTAGTTTCCGGATGTTTAAGGATAGAAAGCAGGAATAAACAAATATCTTGAGTATTTTCTATAACAAAGATGTCCACACTAGGGCCTGTTTATTTCTATTATGTACACGGGTTCGATTCCTGTCTCGGCCATGTGTGCATGTTCTCCCCATGCCTCGGGGGGTGTTTCTCCTGGTTCTCCGGTTTCCCCCCGGTCCAAAAACATGCACGGTAGGTTGATTGGCACCTTGGAAAATTGTCCCGTGAGTGTGTGTGTGTGTGTGTCCTGCGATGGGTTGGCATTCCATCCAGTGTGTATCCTGCCTTAATGCCCATAGACGCCTGAGATAGGCACAGACTCCCCGTGACCCGAGGGAAGATCGGATATAGAAGATGAATGAACAGTGTACATTTAATTTATCTTTGTGACATTGGAAGATGGAGGCTCAAACTCAAATTAATCGATAATGATAATGATTTATCTCTAGTTTTATTATTTAGTTTTCATCTTTCTCAAAGTAAAGTGGGCCCTCCTAGGAAAACTACCACATGTGAGGATGTGTTCCTAATGACGTCCTGTCAAATAGTCTCTTGATACATTTAAATCCTACTAATTTCTGCATTTATTAAGCTTCACGGAGTCTTACCACAACTACGACAAAACACTCTTTTCATCTGTGTACTCATTACAGGAAGTACTCACAGCTACTCTTGACATCGAGGACGTGCGTAGCTATAGAGGAGAGAGATGTCACCCACACATGGTAAAGACGCTAGTGGAGACATTGTTGAAAAGTTTGCACTTCACTACTAAATACTCAGTTATAAGTGGTGCTGTGTTCTTATCCCCCTACAACCCCCCGACCCCCCCTTTCCCATTGCAGGAATACGAACACAAACCATATGAAAGGATCAAGGTCGATTTTTCATTATCCGACAGCAAAGACACCTTCCTGCCCACACACCAGGCAGTAGACTGGGTGTACCACAGTCCGCAGGAGGAGATTAGGTGTGTCGAACATCTTCAGAATCCTTAAATAAGGAGACTTGCGATTTATATATATATATATATATATATATATATATATATATATATATATATATATATATATATATATATATATATATATATATATATATATATATACGCGCACACACACACACACACACACACACACACTGTCAGGTCCATAACTTGTTCATTTCATTTGGAATCTATTGTGGTGGGGTATAGAGCCAAATGTCCGCCACGTTAGAATTGTTTCGATGTCCCAATAGTTATGGACGTGACTGTGTGTGTATGTATATATATAATCCATAACTTGTTTAGCTTCAAAACAAATATAGAGTGGAGTGCAAAAGTTTACACATTGAACACATAGAACTTAATAATCGTAAAGAACTATTTCTTTTATTTTTGGAAAATGTGCAAAATAATATTCATCCTTTCATTGTAAAGCCCTCAGAAATGCATTTTTGAACATTTCAAGCAGTTTTAAGCCTTAAAACTGTAAGGGTCTTCAGAAATCACCGTGTCTGGTGTTTTTACAAATAGTCTTTGTATAGACTTATTCACTTCTTCATTTCTTCACATTCGATAATAGAAATGATATGACATGTTTTTCTACTTTCCTTTGAATCAACTCGAAAATGTAATATGTAATAAAAAAAAAAATTGGTATTATATTTATCATATCTATATCATTTTCTTCCTCAGTCTTGGTCCTGCTTGCTGGCTATGGGACTATTTGAGGAGGAGTGGTCAGGTGAGAAACTTTTACGGATGGTGTATGTTGGTGAGAGAGAGAGAGAAAGGTGAGTCATTTCTCACTTTGTTTCTCTCTGTCTGGGTTTAGGCTGGTTTCCTGCTTCCTCTCAGTGGTGGGGTTGACAGTGCCTCCTCAGCCTGCATCGTCTACTCCATGTGTGAACTGGTCTGCCAAGAGGTGAAAGATGGCAGTAAGTCTTATGCACATGATCAACGTTACACACATGCAGATGCTAATAGAGGCCAGTTGGGTGCAGCTTTATTTCGGTGAAAAAACTAATATTTAGCTGTTATTGTATTTAAAGCCTTTATAGGTTCATATGAATCAAATTTGCTTCGAATGAATCCTTTCCTTGAAACCCCAGGTTTACACTCAGAATACACTCTGACAGGAGACCAGCTCATCACAAGGCAACATGTGAACACATTCACACCTCCTTAGAACAGAAAGTTCATGGTGACGGCAGAAGGAAACTAGAAAACCCCTAAAGTGATGTTATGTGAAGTACAAAATGAAATGAAAAGTTCAGAATTGAATTTTTAGTTTGTTAATTTCATTTTGCAAGAAAATATTTTAGACTTAAATGAATAAAACCTCTATGCCCGTCACCCGTCAAATTGAGACGGGTAAGCTGAAAAAGTTTTAAATAAATAAATCAATAATAATAATAATAATAAAGGCCAAAATATATTGTATCTTAAGAATATAATGTTTGTAATTTTATAAAGTTGTGTGTGTGTGTGTGTGTGTGTGTGTGTATGTCCGTATGTCTGTAGAGGTCTGTGGTGTGTGATTATATCTCTCTCTATGTATGATATCTATAAGTCTATCTATATATATCTATATATATATATATATATATATAGGGGGCACGGTGGCTTAGTGGTTAGCACGTTCGCCTCACACCACCAGGGTCCGGGTTCGATTCCCGTCTCGGCCATGTGTGTGTGGAGTTTGCATGTTCTCCCCGTGCCTCAGGGGGTTTTTCTCCGGGTTCTCCGGTTTCCCCCGGTCCAAAAACATGCACGGTAGGTTGATTGGCACCTTGGAAAATTGTCCTAGTGTATGAATGTATGTGTGTGTAATGTGTGTGTGTGTGTGCCCTGCGATGGGTTGGCATTCCATCCAGGGTGTATCCTGCCTTAATGCCCATAGACGCCTGAGATAGGCACAGGCTCCCCGTGACCCGAGGGAAGATCGGATAAAGCGGTAGAAGATGAATGAATGAATATAATATAATATATATATATATATATATATATATATATATATTATATATATTATTAGGTTTAGTATGATTTTAGGTCAGACCATGAAAAAAAAGAAGACATATTCTAATTTGCTTTTATTACTCGTACCACTGATGCACGAGAAGTAGCTGTATTAGTTTCAGTCACACCATTTTTTCAGATGGAAAGGTGTTGGAGGATGTTCAGCACGTGGTGAACGATGCCTCGTACAGGCCTGAAGATCCACGGGAGTTGTGTGGACGCCTTTTTACCACCTGCTACATGGGTAGTGAAAATTCCTCAGAGGACACTCGTAACCGAGCGAAAGAGCTGGCTGCTCAAATCGGCAGGTCAGACTTTGTTGTTTACAGACAAAAACAAAAAAAAATGTTTGTCAAGTCCAGTGCTTGGGATTCCTTATGGCAGGGAAAATCCTTTTTTTTTTTTTATGCCAAAATGTGGTTATGTCTTTACCAGTCATCCTTTTTATTTATTTATTTTTTGGATGATAAATAAAACAACAGAGGTCGGTCAGGTCAGATTATTTACAGTAAAAGTCAAAACGGCGAGTACTGCATTTGAAATCGACTCTCCAGTGATGGCTTTATGAAGAATATATGAATTTGTTTATATTCATATATATATGAATGTGTGTTGTGTGTGTGTGTGTGTGTGTGTGTGTGTGTGTTGGTAAAATGTTGCATTTATTTTTCTGATAGCAATCATCTGAACATCAACATTGACATGGCAGTGAAAGGCTTGCTGGGAATCTTCTCCATGGTCATGGGCAAGTGGCCGACTTTTCGAGCAAATGGAGGGAGCAGTAGAGAGAATCTGTCTCTGCAGAATGTACAGGTGTGGACCTTATTCATATATATATATATATATATATATATATATATATATATATATATATATATATATATATATATATATAATTTTATTTATATATATATATATATATATATATATATATGAAGCTGTATCTTTGGCTTTATTTGAACCATTGGCTAAATCTCTTGATTCTCGTGTTTCCTGTGGGCTTGCGTATGATCAACCACAAATATCCAGATGTTCATTGGAGTCTTTCCAGAATGGCTGCTTAGGATTGAAGGGTTGAAGGCTAAAACAGCATGGTGGCATTTAAGCGTATTATTTGATTAGGGTTGGGAAACGGATATTCGATTCCGATTCTGGAATCGGATACTTGTTATAAAATGAAAATTTCCATTCTTCTTATCCATTCATTTTTTTTTTTTTTCTTCACCTGGCAATCTACCAGGACCTTCCGCACGTCTAATCTGCCAGGACCTTATGTGGTAATGTTAACTTCAGTTTATGAAAGTGTGGCTACACTTTGTACAAACCAAAGACAAAGCTAAGTGTAATTATTGTAATAAGCAAATATGTCACAAGCAAAGTGTCACGACCGACATGAATAAGCAGTTTTGATCGAAAGCGGAATCGATCAAATTAAAATGAGACCCAAACCTATATTTTATTTTGCAAAAGTTTACATGAAGAGACTTTTTCTGTACATCATGCTATTTAAAGAAGGAGATGTTGGTGTCAGAGCTTTGTAAATAGTTTTCAGGGTGCATTAAATGTGTTGTATTGAAAGGTTTTGGAATAATTTTCCGTATCTGTTACAATAACATGTCATTGATTGATTTTTCTACAACGCTTTGCGATGTTACTGTAGGTAAATAGAGTGATGGTTATACAGCAATACTCATTTTAAAAAGTTGTAGTTCTTCTCCATTAAAACTTAGTCACATTGCACATTTGTACTTGAATGTGCTTTGACTATTTGAAACCGTAAGAAAAGCCCTTAGAAAACTTTGCAGATTGCTTTTCTCTGCCGAAAACATATGCATGCCATGTAACACAACCTAACCACGGTGTTCACACTTACGCTGGACCGTTTGACAACATTCAACTCTGTGATTTGTAAAAACACAGCACATTTTGCGAAACAGTATACGTGGCTAACATCTGTCTCCTTCCCTTTGCTGTGGGGAATAATTTTAAGAGTGCTTGTAATAATGCATTTGTTTCGGGTTATTCATTGCTTAATGACTATAATATTCATTCATTCATTCATCTTCTACCGCTTTATCCGATCTTCCCTCGGGTCACGGGGAGTCTGTGCCTATCTCAGGCGTCTATGGGCATTAAAGCAGGATACATCCTGGATGGAATGCCAACCCATCGCAGGGCACACACACACACACACACACACATGCATACACTAGGGACAATTTTCCAAGGTGCCAATCAACCTACCGTGCATGTTTTTGGACCGGAAGGAAACCGGAGAACCCGGAGAAAAACCCCCTGAGGCACGGGGAGAACATGCAAACTCCACACACACATGGCCGAGACGGGACTCGAACCCGGATCCTGGCGGTGTGAGGCGAACGTGCTAACCACTAAGCCACCGTGCCCGCATGGCTATAGTAAATATTAAAAAAATATCAATAACATATAGAAAAGTGTTCTATCCATCCATACAACTCTTTATTCATTGTTTATTCATGTTGATCTTTCCAACATGTCACGCTGCTTTCTTTCCCTCTTACTGTCTTCGACGGGGTAAAAACAGAGGCTGAAATGGGAATGAAGGTTTTTTTTTTTTAGCTCCCAAAAATGGATTGTATGAATATTTAAAAGTAACAATAGCAGATATAATGCGTCAATCAAAAAGACAATGAAAAATGTTGGTAGTACCATTTATCACACTGCAGCCTGCTGTATTCTAGAATTTATTTTATTTTTGACTAATTATGTGTTTGTTTGCTCACCCCCCCCAACTTCCAGGCCCGTGTAAGAATGATTTTGGCCTACCTGTTTGCCCAGCTGTATCTGTGGGCCCAAGGGAAACCTGGAGGTCTGCTGGTGCTTGGCTCAGCCAATGTGGATGAGAGGTTTGACTCGCACAAAATCGCATTTTCAACAATCAGCAATGCGTCAGGAATGAATCCAGCAAAATTTCCCCATTCATAGTTTGACTGGCTACTTCACTAAATACGACTGCTCCAGTGCTGATATAAACCCCATTGGAGGTATTAGTAAGATGGATCTGAAGAGTTTCCTGCTTTACTGCGCAGACCACTTTAAACTCTCTGCTCTTAAAAGGTACGTCCAGTGCATGTAAACAGTTCCTTATTCCTGTCCTGATTTCTTCTATTATTTTTATTTTTGTTTTGCATATGTCTCAGCGAATCAGCCATGAAACCATATCCGTGTGCTGGTTTGTTTTCTCGACACTCGCGGGCCGTCATGCATCCCCATCTCTTTATATTTAGACCATTCTTCCCAGAAGCTGTCATTTCACATTTCCATTCCATTTTCCACTGCCCGAGCATCACGCGTTATAGATCAGCTACAGGGATCACTCTTAGCCTGTAGGGGGCAGGAGGGCAAATAGGAAGGAGAATGGAGAGTCTATAGGCAGGATGAGAGAAGTCCTTTATGATTTTACATGCTCTGCTGAGGCAGCGCTTCCTGTAAACGTCCTCAATCCTAGGAAATTCATCTCCGATAGTAGCCTGGTAGTAATCAGAAAATGTAGAACGTTTGTGAATTTTTTGACCTACTTCAAGTTACTCCAAGAGTGCTTTGGTGACTGTAGGAAGTAGAGCTGGGCGATATGTCATATAAATTGAATCTCTGATTTTTTTTTTTTTTTTTTTTTTTTTTTAGACAAAATTCAGTTTTGGATACAGTGGGATATAAATATTACCTGTTTTTTAGCTGGTGTTTTGTGGTTTGCCCCTGTCATGTTTATCCCGCAGCGCCACCATACTGAATCATATCATATCGGTTATATTTTGCAAAAAAGATCTTGAGGACTTGCCAATATATTTGGTATAATGTTCCGTCAACTGGTTAATCTATGATAAGGTCACTGTAATGGATGTGAAACATTGGGGTTGTAGTGTAATGATAATGATGTTAGGCTTTACTGGGTCTACCTGAAGCAGAATGTCTGGTCTTAAGACTACGTTAAGCTTAAACAAACAATCTGAACTATGAGAACAATTCCAACGTGGAATGTTATCTGAAAGACGCAAAATTAAGGGTTTCTTAGTGGCTTTGTCAAAGTCAAACCGCAAATGAACCCCAATGACCTCAAAGACCTCGAATAGGATTGAAAAGTCTCCAGATTGCACTACTATATCATATGTGTGATGTACAATATGCATATCTTTTTTTACACGTTTTCCTTTTCCTGCATTACATGTTTAGTTAAAGTTTTAAAACTATTTGTACTATGACAAATATGTACCTTCGAAATAGCAAAACACATGAAGCAATCCATATGTTTTTGTTGCGTATGAAATCTCAAGTAGTACGAACCTCCTCCTGCGAAACACATGTTTGTGACATTTTCTTTCTTTGTCTCCTTGCTTAAGCCAAGCTTAAAAATATGCCAGCATGTGATCTTTGGGATATCTTTGGCATCACAAACGAGAGCGACGTAGGCCTACAGCATCATTTTGAATGCTTTTCCCGTTCCTCTGTCCCTGTAGCATTCTAGCTGCTCCTCCCACAGCAGAGCTCGAACCCTTGACCAATGGCCAGGTGTCTCAGACTGACGAGGTATGGATGAATCCCTCTGAGAAACACTCGCACACTTGATTCACACACTTACAACAATTTGAGCAGGAAATAGAGAGATTACCAAAATCATTGGCACACATCATGAAAATGAAGGACAACAAATGATGCTTTACCACATGATGATGCGTAAATAGTTACATTTTAATGCGATCATTTCTCAAGTATTGGTTTCGTAATGAACTATTTAGGGGTCTAATTGCTTTCTTTATTCATCTTCCTGACAGGTCCACGCTTGAAGAATATGATATTAATAACCGAATATTTATTTTTATATCTTTAACTAACTTGTTCTTAGTGATATAAGTTATAAGCACGCACCTTATCTATTTAAAGAATGGACAAACAAGATCCAGTCAAAAACGTTCATACTTTCCAGGTTTTTAATACACTCCTCAATGTAGGCATGACCGATATGGATGCTTTATGCAAATATATGTTTATTAGTGAACTCAACCTATAGCGTGAATACAAAATATTCTTCTATATGTTATAAAGTAATTATGCTGTTTATTATTTTGAGTTATGTAAATCATCAGGACACCAAACAGACCTTTTGCTATTTTTCCACACGGGCGGATTTTGGTGCTCGATTTTTAAAACTTGTCGTTTATTGTTTACTTGCTTGTTTATTTATTTATTTTTATATCTGAGAAAAGAAAGGACATCATGAATAAATGTGTTCATTTCACCCCATTTATATAGATTTATTTTCGTCATTAATAAAAAAAAAAAACGGTGCTGTAATAGTAAAATGAGCGATTGTTAAAATTGCATTGACGTGTTATTACAGCATAATAGTGTAATATTGTGTTAAAAAGTAGGCGCGAGAACACACTTGTGTATACAGTGTTCATTTTGCAGGCACAATGTTCTCATTTTCTTTGTGACGGGTTTAAATCACTTGTATTGCCTTCCAGTATCCACACCTCGGCATGTCTGTAGATCTTGCTTATCCCCATATTAGCATTTTGGGGAGCTGAAGTATATTTATATATAAACTGTCCCTTGTATGGATGAACACAATCTTGCTCTCTCCGCGTGTGTTTCCAAGGCCGATATGGGGATGACCTATTCGGAGCTCTCCGTGATTGGCAAGCTTAGGAAGCTCTCCAAGTGTGGCCCATACAGCATGTTCTGTAAACTCGTCCACTCCTGGAGAGACAGCTGTTCCCCTTCACAGGTCAGTGCAAATTTTGGTCATATATGAACATTAAGGTTAAGGTTATGAAAAGCACACCTTTTTAAAATGAATAGCTGAGAATATGACTTTCTTATGATGATGTTATTTCCGTGAAGCTGTGATAAAGGTTTAGTTAAAAGAAACATGTTGAGGGATTATTTAGCTTTAATTTAAGACGAAGCGTAGTCTTTTAATCTGTGCAAAAATAACAACAAAAAAAAGCCTGCTTCGCTAACATTATGCCGATGTCATGAATGATGTCGTCACTATGATGTAATGTGAGGTGGGAGCTCGGTGGTTAAGGCACTGGTCTCTGGACCAGAAGATTGGCGGTACAAATCCCACCACCAAGCTGCCATTAGTGGGCCCTTGAGCAAGGCCCTTAATCCTCAGTGTAAGTTGCTCTGGATAAAAGCGTCAGCCAAATGTTGTAAATGCAATGTCACTGTTTATTGGCTATATGTCTCATTATTTGATTAATTAGGTGGCTACGAAAGTGAAGCATTTCTTCAGGATGTACTCGGTCAACCGGCACAAGATGACCACCGTGACGCCGTCGTACCACGCTGAGAGCTACGGCCCGGATGACAACCGCTTTGACCTCCGCCCTTTCCTCTACAACACAAACTGGTCTTGGCAATTCCGCTGCATCGACAGTGAGGTTTGTCTCACGAGCATTTTGTCTCCTTTTACCGTTCTGTGTTTGCTTTGGATGTTTTATATTTTTGATATTCTAAGCCATAATCTCTCTCTCTTCTTTTTTATTTTTTTATTATATACAGATTTCCTTAATGGAGGCTGGATATGCAGAATTCATATAATGTCCATATCAAATGGCGTTCTTCACAATAAGTTTTATCATTTGTATAATTCAATAGTTCTGTGTTAAACATGATATATACTCGTGTGTGTGTGTGTATATATACTGTAGTCAAATATCACTCTTTCATCAGTCCTTTTTTTTTTACATAGCCGACATGCTTTATAGTTTATATCTTAGTTTGGAAGTTATATACAGTATTTTTTTCAAAACGGTTCACTTGTGGTGCCTTTTTTTTTTTTTTAATCTTTGCATTAATGATGTTAAGAGTTGTGAATTGTTTGCCCGGTAACAGGCCTCCGTGTTTTCCATTATACCCAACAGAAACTAATCTTATAAAAGCCAATATATGATGAGAAAAGGTTTGAAGAAATTCAAAACATTCGGATATGAACATGGAATAAATACCTTCCTTTACTTCTTAACCACATTAAGGTGTAGCTACAGTGCACCATTCCCATAATCATAATAATAAGCTTCATAACTAAGTAACAAATTAATGAAAATGATGGCATATAAAGCAGACAGACAATCTGTTTATTCACTTTTATGACTGTGATATTTTCCTGGAGAAAATGGCAGGTGACTGTATAGGGAGCGTTTATTTTTGGATGTTATTTGTCTTTCCGATATGACAAACGTTTCCTACAGCGATACCGACTCAGCAACTCTGAAACACGTGTATAAAGATGCTGTCTGAGGAGCATCATCTATGTGGAAACAGTATCATACATTAATATTGTGAAGCGTTTGCTGTTTTTTGTTTGTTCGTTTGTTTTTGTCTGTTTGCAAGAGCTCCAGATTCAGATCTAGCAGCTTCAGTGGACAAAAATGGCATATATTTGTTTTAAATATATCAATTTTGTGAACTGAATGATCCGAGTCAATTTATAAAGTTGTTTGCAAATGATTAAAGATTAGTTTAAATGTAATTCACCCCCAGAAATACCTATACAATAATGTAACAAAAATGAAATGGTCTTTATATTTCTCAACAAGTTCAGTTGTGTATGATCTACATTCAAGCCATAGATTTTATACTTGTTTTACAGTTATTTTTATATTAGTTGCCAGACTTAGGAGTCTGTTAAAAACATTTTAAATCTATAAATGGATTCTTCCGGGTCTTGTGAGTTAATAATAATCATAATAAATATTAATTCATTCATCTTCTACCGCTTTATCCGATCTTCCCTCGGGTCACGGGGAGTCTGTGCCTATCTCAGGCGTCTATGGGCATTAAGGCAAGATACACCCTGGATGGAATGCCAACCCATCGCAGGACACACACACACACCCTAGGGACAATTTTCCAAGGTACCAATCAACCTACCATGCATGTTTTTGGACTGGGGGAAACCAGAAAACCTGGAGAAAAACCCCCTGAGGCACGGGGAGAACATGCAAACTCCACACACAAATTGAAATATCATCATTATAATAGCAGGATAGTTGTTTTTAACCCGTTAGACTGCAGTACTTTAAGGGTCCTGTTCTCTCATTGATTAGTTAATCAAATGGGAGCCACGCCCATACGGTCATTAAGACCAGATAAGATTAAGAAGCAAACAGTGGGTGAGCACATGTTCTAACACAACACAGCAAAAGAGTGAGATAAGGAGTTAAGGAGAACAGTGAAGCCAAAGATGATCAAAGGGGTTTCATGTGAGAGTGCGACTACAAATTACCCCGATATAAGCCGGTGCGTGTGACAGCGGGCATGTCGAGTCGAGTCAAGAGGCTTTTATTGTCAACTGTATATAGCTGACGCAGTACACAGGGACAACGTTTCTCCAGAACCTTGGTGCTTCATAAAACAACATATTCACTTCATACAACATAGAGCTACAAAACACAGACTAGACCAAGTCGCCCTAGCCACATGGAATGCATTGTGTGCAAACAGTGCAAAACAAAACAGTGAAACAAAACAGTGTAGAACAGACATGAGGCAGTGCAAAAGTACACAAAACACAGAATAACAGCAACCTGTAACCTACTGTGTGTATGTGCATGTGTATCTTTTCATTCATTCATTCATTCATCATCAGCATCTTACCAGAGAACCTGAAGGAAAAAACCCCTGAGGCACGGTGCAAACTCCACATACACACACACACATATATATGTATATACACACATTCATTCATTCATCTTCTACCGCTTTATCCGATCTTCCCTCGGGTCACGGGGAGCCTGTGCCTATCTCGGGCGTCTATGGGCATTAAGGCAGGATACACCCTGCCAACCCATCGCAGGGCGCACACACACACACACACTCACACAAATTCATACACTAGGGACAATTTTCCAATGTGCCAATCAACCTACCGTGCATGTTTTTGGACCGGGGGGAAACCGGAGAACCCGGAGAAAAACCCCCTGAGGCACGGGAAAAACATGCACAAACTCCACACACACATGGCCGAGCCGGGAATCGAACCCGGACCCTGGTGGTGTGAGGCGAACGTTGTATATAATATATATATATATATATATATATATATATATATATATATATATATATATATATAAACGGGTTTGGTTTTATATATGGATGGATGGATGATGGACCCAAGGCCGTACACCTCATGAATGGACGCCATGTGGACAAAGTACGCCACCGTGCCTACACACACACACACCACACACACACAATTAGAGAGAGAGAGAGATATGTGTATATATATATATATATGTGTGTGTGTGTGTGTGTGTGTGTATACACAACATAGAAAATAACACTATTGAATTAGAAAGACGTTTTCCGAATTGCTTTTACTTTCAGTTCACGTTTTTTTTCTCGCGATATCGCTTTCGAGCGCGCACGTGCTCGGGACTGGATATGACCTGCTCTAGCAAGCGGCGTATAAAAAGCAGGCGCAGGTCAAATTCAGGCACACAACACTGAGCAGTGGTTAGTTTGGCAAGAAAGCTTGCCTAAAGCCACTACTGGTGCATTACTAGTTTCACAAACGCTAAAAACAAACCAACAAAACCGAAGACACACGAGACTATATGAATATTGGGCGGGGAATCTTCAAAACACCCGCCTTCTTGTTGTCATGAGCCGAAAGCAGTCACCCGGTCCGAGAAGCGAGAGGGGAAACTTCTGAGGTCTGTCCTGAGAAATCCTCGGGCCATTTTATCCACGGTATTTCATCCTTAATGTATTTATTAACGAGTGCTGATAACTTTAGTCGACGTAAGCTAGGGCGATTTGGCCAACATTTCCAGTAGAACCGGATGGAGTCGGAGCCACTGTTATCGGAAAGCAGAACGCGGGACTCGGTGGATTACGGCTCGCGAAATGACTCGGAAACCGACTCGCAGTCCGACTCGAAGGGAAAGAGTCGACTCTCTTGTTCGACCAGTAGGGACTCTGTCCAGATCCAGGAACGTAAGTTCACTTAAAACAACATTGGCTCTAAAATTAAAAGTGTGATTGGATGAATGTATGTGAAATGTAATGTGAAAACTAATACACTATTTTGTTCTAAATATCCTGTTGTCATGATGTTATGGCAGTTTACAAACCACATCAATCTTTATTTGTTTATTTTTTTTGGAGATATTCTTGTTTTGATTATGATTTCCTTCATCAGGAGAAAAAAAAATATCGAAACATATTTGAATGATGTATCCTGTACTAAACTTGAATTTGTCCAATTGAATGCTTTCAAGCTCGTATAGCCTGCCTTGGAGGGGGCGTGTCTTGAACAGAAGTAGCGACTTGGTCATGGCATGTCAGTGTGTTTTTGTGTCTTACTGCATGACATTCCCTTTCCCAAAAATGTGCTGAAATCCAACCTCCTGACCAAACAGAATGTGTTTGCAGTTGGTCAAATGTACAGGTACAGATATTGCACTGATGCGATAAACTGATTCATGTTAACCTTTCTTAAGCCTTCATTTATTCATTCATTCATTCATCTTCTACCGCTTTATCCGATCTTCCCTCGGGTCACGGGGAGCCTGTGCCTATCTCAGGCGTTTATGGGCATTAAGGCAGGATACACCCTGGATCGAATGCCAACCCATCGCAGGGCACACACGCATTCATACACTAGGGACAATTTTCCAAGGTGCCAATCAACATACCGTGCATGTTTTTGGACCGGGATGGAGGAAAACCGGAGAACCCGGAGAACCCGAGAGAAAAACCTCCTTGAGGCACGGGGGGAGAACATGCAAACTCCACACACACACATGGCCGAGGCGGGAATCGAACCCAGGCCCTGGCGGTGTGAGGCGAACGTGCTAACCACTAAGCCACCGTGCCCCTAGCCTTCATTTATTTTCAAATAAATCCATCTGTAAATGCATTTCTCTATAGTGTGTGTCGAGTTTTGAGCGGCTTTTGGGATGACCACACCCACCAGAAGTGTCTTGTAAGACCTTCTTGTGTTTTGTCAGCATTAATGCTTCCAGTTTGTCAAAAAGTAAAATGGTGACTCATGCAGTTCAGAGTGTGTGTTAAAACCACAGTACATTGTTCACAGCAGTGTGTAAAGTACTGGGAAAACGTACGCACATATTTTTGCAGCGGTGGCGGTTTGGAGGGACTGAAATGTGAAATGTGTACTTATTTTTCTTAGCACCGTTATTGTGTTTTCTTTATAAAGCTACACAAGCATAGTTTCTCCAACCAACGTTTGCATTAAGATGTATTTGAGTTTGTAATATTTTTTTTGTCTAACTATATTCAATACAATGGGAACGGTGGTTTAGTGGATAGCACGTTCGCCTCACACCTCCAGGATCCGGGTTCGATTCCCGTCTCGGCCATGTGTGTGTGGAGTTTGCATGTTCTCCCCGTGCCTCAGGGGGTTTTTCTCCGGATTCTCCGGTTTCCTCCCCGGTCCAAAAACATGCACGGTAGGTTGATTGGCACCTTGGAAAATTGTCCCTAGTGTATGAGTGTGTGTGTGTGTCCTGCGATGGGTTGGCATTCCATCCAGGGTGTGTCTTGCCTTAATGCCCATAGACGCCTGAGATAGGCACAGACTCCCCGTGACCCGAGCGAAGATCAGATATAGAAGATGAATAAATGAATGAACAGCGTACATTTCATTTAGCTTCGTGACATTGGAAGATGGAGGCTCGAACTCGAATTAATCGATAATGATAATGATTTATCTCTAGTTTCATTATTAAGTTTTCATCTTTTTCAAAGTAAAGAGGGTCCTCCTAGGAAAAAATGCCCATAGACGCCTGAGATAGGCACAGACCCCCCGTGACCCGAGGGAAGATCGGATAAAGCGGTAGAAGATGAATGAATGAATGAATATCGAAGATTTGGTAGTCAGATTCTTCCACTTAAAAAACTTTCACTACATGAGAAAGTTGATCCCATATTAAAAAAACAAATTTATCTGTTAAGGGATTGCCTTCAAAATGCACCATAATAAATACCTGCTCCTCACCAAAGCCAAAGTCGCACTGTGCATTAAATTCATTGCTTGTTTACGTTTATCAATACATGTTTATTAAAATAAATCGCAATCTGATGCTGGTTCCTTTTTTTTTTTTTAAAGGCCGAGGCAGTAGAAGTTCAAAACCAAATGAAAAGTAGTGCGAGTGAGAATGATTCAGGTGTTAGTAGCTCTCTGACTTGTCTGCGGCATGTGAGTCTCCTCACCATGTATTTATGACACATAGGAAGATTATGACACAGAGAGATGCACACACACTGCAGGTAATTCATTCTGTATTAGACTTTCAGGCTTAAAATACATTTCTCTTGTCTCCGAAGAGTTTGGGACGTATAGAGATACATAAGATAGGCCAAATATATATATATATATTTTTTTTTCTTTTAAGTGGGAATGTTGACAGGTTTATTACGCTCAAAACAGTTTGAGTACAAAAATAAACATGAATGTGTAAATTAAACAATTTATTGTAGAAGTATCAGACAGCTAGTGCATTAGATTGTAATGGAAAAGATATAACTGAATATTTGATATTGGTGTTGAATCTGACTGGTCAGAATGTGTTGTTTTATGTTCTATAACAGTGTGTGGAAAAGGAGCAGTGGCTGCCAGCTTTCTATAAAATTAAATTATTAAGTGGAGAATTATATATATATATATATATATATATATATATATATATATATATATATATATATATATATATATATATATATATATATATATAGATATATATATAGATAATTCTTTTTCCTTTTTTGAACAAAAAGAACTATATATATGGCCTATATGAAACCCATCCCGTTATTTTGAACATCCATAATAACGAATACACTTGTGTTTTTTCACTACCCAATCCATCTTATCCAACAAATGCTAATAGAAAAGAAAAAAACGATGCTGGGGGAAAATTATATTAATTAATTGATACATTTAGGAAAAAATTATCTATCTATATATCTGTCTGTCTATCTATATCTATCTGTCTGTCTATACACACATACACACATTGTACCTTTAACTATTAACAGTTGAAAATATCAAATCTAAATCAAAATGTAAAAAAAAAAAGCTAATTGGGTTTCACTATTTAGGGTTCTGTTGAATTTGGAATATTTTTTGCTGTTTAGTTTGGAAAGAATATTTCACTACTTTTAGATGTCAGGAGGAACTTGGCAAGTGAGGATTTTACCGCTTGTGAAAAGGAAATACCACAATGTGCTGGGTCAAAATCAAGGGGTATATATATATATATATATATATATATATATATATATATATATATATATATATATTATATAATTTTTTTTTTAATCTTGCCCTAGGACCAACATTGCTAGAAATGGAATTGAAACTAAACTACAAACCTAAAAATGCCATTGAAATGAAAATATCCAAAAATGGATTATTAATTATTATTTCTTAGTAATAATTTAAAATTCTATTTTTTATTTAATAAATAATAATAAAGTTTACTTAAACCCCCTGTATAGTACATAATATAATAAATGTTAGCTTTCTTCATACTATCAAAACAATCATTTTGCACAATTTTGCATTTTGTTCAGTAACACTCACTATTTACACACAAGTATTATTTGAATCACCATGTCGTAAAGCAGGCTCACAGGCACATGATGTACTTGGATTTACTGCACACAAAGCAGTGAATATAAGAAAGCGCACATAAAGACGGTAAATTCTGCTTGCGAGTAGTTCCAACTGAGACGCAGGAGAAAGTTTGACGTTATCGCTGTCCATGTAAAGAGGACATATAACACTTAACTGGCACATGGTGGTGATGAAAATGAACATGCGAATTTATTGGCCAAGTGTGTTTACACACACAATGAATTTGTTTCCAGCTTTTGGTGACTCTCAAAAGTACAGATGAATACTACAGTATAGTATTACACTATAACATATTCTCCACATGGAAGCTGGTTGTAAACAATGATCATTTCTGAAGTGCATGCAAAACGTGCACACAAACGCACATCCAATGTCGAACTCTTGCTCGATACACAGCAATCAATACAGCCGATTATAAAAATTCTTGATTACATCATGCTCAGACAGTATATTGTAATAAAATGATGCGAATGGAATTGTGCAATCAAATAAATGTTTATTTCGCCACTTAACCTGATTAACCCTTCACAAGACTAGCATTACTTTCAAACTGACTTAATCAAAGCACAAAAGGGATCATGCAGGTGAAGTGTGCACATGTGAATGCGTTCCAATATCGGGAATGACAGCTGATGCGTTGTGAAGGCATACGCAACAAAACCATGTACTTGCACAATAGTGTGTTTTCCTACAATTTTCCTACAATAGTGTATTTTCCCGAGAGAGAGAGAGAGATCCTGTAGTTATAACCACACCGTTTGTGTACTTTGTGTTGTAGGTTCGTAAATCTTTCTTCTTTGGTCTTCAGTAGCCCTAACCTATTATACCCTGTGTGCTAAGATGATATAGTGTAAATATATTCTTGCAAACAGGTATGCGGAAGTCTTGGTGCCAGTGTTGCTATTGTTAATGACTATAGAACTAGAAAAGATGCAAGTTTTGTCTAAAAAAAAAAAAAAAAAAGGCTGCACTTTTATAAATACGTTCCTTGACCTTTTGCCCTATAGTGTCTTCTACTCTGGTAGTATTGCGAAAGTCAATATTATGTCACAAGCAAATCTTGGTCACATGGTCATTCGTTTACTCAGTGATTTGATAGTGTGGTTTTTGTTTCTCAGGTTGAAATGACTCAAGCAATAAGAAGTTGCTTTTGAATGCACTAATAGTGGTCTAGGACAGGGCTGGATGATGTGACGGTCAGCACTCAGGAACAGTGTGTATTGAAAGCATTCGTGGAACTTTGAATTAATACAATAACATTAAAAAAATGTTTTTTTTTATTTATCCTTTTCATTGTAAAAATATTTTTGCTTAGTAGCACTTTTCTTTAAAATCTCATATATAGTATGATCAGACAGAAGGATAATCAATTAATCAGTCAATTATTGTCTTGATTCATTTGATAAACATTTAATTATTAGGACTATATAAAACCTCAATTCTTCATGTACAAAAGTGTGCTTTGTAAAGATATTGGATTAAAATCTGCTCTTTTTTTATTTTGACATTTTAAAGCTTAACGTGTGCAACCTGACGCCCGCGACGGAACAGAACTGATGTGTCTGTCCCAAAGTTAACAAACAAACAGGTTACACAATAGCACTTTAATTACACAATACCATTATTCACACGATGAGGAAATGCAGTGTTTGCTTTGCGTGCTGATGTTTCACTTTCATCCGTGACACCAGCACGTTTTCTTTTCATGCCACCATATAACACATGTTCAGCTTGGCCTAACTTGCAGCTTACAGTGTTCTTTATTGAGTTTAATATAAAATGCTCGCATGCATTGGATCACTTGGATGACACTTTTCCCTGCTGCCGGTTAAACATAACTCCCAATTTTTTGTGCTATCTTGATATCACAATGCATATTGTATTGTATTCAGACATTTAAATGTATAATATACAGTATACTATATTATATGATGTATATAAAGTACAAAGCCAAGGGCTTTTCAGGAATCAAGGTGTCTTAGCAACATGAAAAGCGGTCTGTATGTTTGATTTATTTATTCTTTTGCATACTTAAGAATGCCAGAGATGAGAGATTACTGCGTCTCTTAAATGTTGAGCAACATTAAATGTAACGGACAAGAAGGATGAATTTATTAGTGTTCTTTAGTAAGTAAAAGCTGTAACCTTTGTAACCTTTTGTTATTAATTCTGTTTGTCTGTTTTTTGTAAGGTGATGAAGATCTGTATATCCAGCAAGCGGTTGTATTCATTGAAGATGCCGTTCAGGTAATGCCTCATCCCAAATGTGTTTGAACTACAGTGTTTACTGTGCCCTGCTTTCAAACGTTTTTTTTAAATATTAAAATATATATATATATATATATATATATATATATATATATATATATATATATATATATATATATATATATATATATATATATATATATATATATATATATATATATATATATATATATATATATATATATATTTTTTTTTATGTATAAAGCTGGATTAAAAGTGCATTTTCCTCTACAGTATCGGTCCATCAATCACAAGATTGACTCTGGATCTTTGAGAATATACAGATGGTACTATTCCAGGATATGCCAATGGTAAGACCAAATCAAATTATTCATTCATTCATCATTCATCTTCTACTGCATTATCTGATCTTCCCTCGGGTTGCGGGGGAACCTGTGCCTCAGACGACGTCTTTGGTCATCAAGGCCACATACACCCTGTATGGAATGCCAACCCATCATAAGACGCACACACACTCACACATTCATACACTAGCGACTATATTCCAAGGTATCAACCTACCTTGCATGCTTTTTGGACCCGAGAGGGAGGGAAACCGGAGAACCCGGAGAAAAAAAAAAACCCTGAGGCACAGGGAGAACAAACTCCATACACACATGGTGGAGGTGGGAATCGAACCCCCAAACATGCAGGTGTGTGAAGTGAACGTGCTAATCACTAAGCCATAGTGTCCCCCCAAATCAAATTTGACCCAAGCCATTTGGTGTGTGTATATATATATATATATATATATATATATATATATATATATATATATATATTTGTATTTAAGTGCTCCCTTTTCTCAGCAAAATCCCGCACAGAGCAAAACAGAAAAATAGATTAATAGCTAGCTCACTAAAGTAAACTATCTAAAGTAAAATTAAGAAAATTACATTGTTTTGCTTCAGCACTTCAGCATCAACAGTATATTTGGTTAATATTAATATGATTATTTATGACGGCTTTAATCTGCGAATCAATTTGAAGTTTTTTTTTTTCAATGGTCCACAATTAAATATTTAATGAATTTAGTTATATGCATTGTTATTTACATACTTTTGTTTGTGTGTGTGTGTGTGTGTGTGTGTGCGCTCGTTCATGATGCATGATGAAGGGGTCTTGGTCTTACCATTGCCGTGATTCTGGCTCTGGCCTTTGTGGAAAAACCTTCCTCAATCACTTACACATCAGACCCTCGCTTCAGGTCCGAGCCCTGGGAAGCGCCATGTGGCCTCACGGAGGCCATAGAGATGGTTTGTCTGTGCATCTTCATCATGGATGTGGTGGTCAAGGTATGATAATTGCTTGAAATCATTCCATATAAAATGCTGAAAATTGCAAGAATATTTAAAATACAACAACATAAAATAGAACACTGTAGTACTACAGTATGCATGCATTTATTGTCATTGATTTTCTGTTCTGCAGGGGTATGTGATTGGTTGGGAAGAGTTCCGTGTAAACAAATGGCTAATTGGCTATGTGCTGGTTATAGCGGTATCCGTCATCGACTGCGCAGTGTCTTTTGGCATGCTGTGTGGTACGGTGAGTTCATCAGATTTTCTATCATATTATTTTTTATGTTCAATTTCAAACCTTCTTTCTCCTTTATGATATTTTATCCATATCATGCAGACCTCTATGTACAAAAAAATCATCCGAGGGCATCCTAAATTGTGTTGATGGATTGTAGTATTGTTTTTTTATTTATTTATTAATTTTTTATCCCCATATGCAGACCGTACGAGTCAGGAGACTGATTCGGCCATTCTTCCTCTTGCAAAATTCCTCTTTAATGAAGAAAACTCTAAAATGTATCAAAAGGACGATTCCAGAAATAGCAAGGTAAGAATCTTTACAAAACAACATTTATAACCTCTTGTTTAGGCTTATGTCATTCATTCATTCATTCATTCATCTTCTACCGCCATATCCGATCTTCCCCCGGGTCACGGGGAGTCTGTGCCTATCTCAGGTGTCTATGGGCATTAAGGCAGGATACAGCCTGGATGGAATGCCAACCCATCACAGGGCACACACACACACTCACATTCACATTCATACACTAGGGACAATTTTTCCAAGGTGCCAATCAACCTACCGTGCATGTTTTTGGACCTGGGGGAGGAAACCGGAGAAAAACCCCCTGTGGCACGGGGAGAACATACAAACTCCACACACACATGGCCGAGACGGGAATCGAACCCGGACCCTGATGGTGTGAGGCGAACGTGCTAACCACTAAGCCACCGTGCCCCTTACAGGCTTATGTCACTGCTTCTCAATTATTTTCTGTCGTCCTAAGAAGTTGCACCCGCCTCTCCCCAACATCCCGTCAGCTTTACTATAGCAGAATTCACAAAGCGACGTTTACATTTTTACTTTCCGTTGCTAACACCGGTCTTTCCGCATCTCCCATCGTAGTCACCGTGAAGCCAAGCAATACGTACGATTCGTCATATTTTTCCATCGTAATACTTCCTGCGCATACTCCGACAATGAGAGCGCCACTGCCACCTACTGCAGTGGATGTGCAATTATGTTGTATTATCATACCGCAAAAAAGAATATTCCCAGAGGTCACGCTCCACTATTTGAGAACCTCTGGCTTATGTACATATAGTTACTAGAGCTGCAGCAACTAATCATTCATTCAGTCATCTTCGACCGCTTTGTCTGACTTCTCTCTCGGGTCGTGGGGAACCGGTGTCTTTATGAGGCGCCTTCGGGAATCAGGCACACCCTGTATGGAATGCCAACCCATCGAAGGGTGCACACATATTCACATACTAGGGATAATTTTCCAAGGTGCCAATCAATCTACCGTGCATGTTTCTGGGAAACTTGGAGGAAAACCCCCCCCCCACACACACATGGAGGAGTTGGGAATCGAACCCCCGACCCTGGAGGTGTAAGGCAGACGTGCTAAGCAGCAGGACAAAGTGATACCCCGGCCAGTCTATGGGAGAATTATCAAACTCAATAAAGAACACTGTAAGCTGCAAGTTGTGTGTGGCACGAAAAGAAAACACGCTGGCATCACGGATGAAGGTTTAATATCAGCACAGTAAGCAAAAACTGTATTTCCTCATCATGTGAAAATGGTACAGTTGATTTAAAGTGTTATTGTGCAAACTTGTTTGTTTAACTTCGGGACAGTCGCACTAGATCTGTTCTGTCGGGACTTGCGGGCATCAGATTGTATCGCCTCGCGCACAAAATAGCGGTGGATTCTATTTAAACAGTGGCGAACACACACTACATCTAAAAGCAGCCAATAGCAGCAGAAAACGATTCCATTTTTATTTATTGTTGTGGTTTTGTGGTGTTGTACCCCAATGAATATTCATTCATTCATCTTCTACCGCTAGATCCGATCTTCTCGGGTCACGGGGAGTCTGTGCCTATCTCGGGCGTCTATGGGCATTAAGGCAGGATACACCCTGGACGGAATGCCAACCCATCACAGGGCACACACACACATACACTAGGGACAATTTTCCAAGGTGCCAATCAACCTACCGTGCATGTTTTTGGACCGGGAGGAAACCGGAGAACCCGGAGAAAAAAACCCCCTGAGGCACGGGGAGAACATGCAAACTCCACACACACATGGCCGAGACGGGAATCGAACCCGGATCCTGGCGGTGTGAGGCGAACGTGCTAACCACTAAGCCACCGTGCCCTGTCCCCGATGAATATTTTTCCCTTTTTTTTTTTTTTTAAATCAGGCCTGTTCGCTTGTTCACCGTTCTATTCTGTTTTTGATAGCATTATTAGACTATTAGAGCATAAGCATTATAGCCATCTGCAATTATCATTAAATGCAATGCAAATGTTGATCGGCACAAAATGATTTACCTCGCATAATGAAAAGCTATTCTTGTTTTGTTGTTTGTTTGTTTATTATTTTCAAGAAAGAACACCCGAGCCCGGGTGAATTTGTTCAAACGAGAAATACCCGACAAGCTGCTGCTTTAAGCTTTAAAATGGCAAAAAAACTCAATATGTGGCTTTTGCATTTTTTGAAAGTACACTTTTATACATTAAATACCCCGAATTAGGGTTTTATATTGGTACAATAAGCATCTTAAAAAAAAAATTATCAAAAGAATCGTTTTTTTTTTTCAGAATTATGGGATCGTTTATCAATAATAATAATAAAGTAATACTAATTCCGCAACAATAAGGCTGTTATGGGATGTTATGAACACACTTTTCTCTCGCAGCGTGATCCTGCTCCTCGCCCTCCACCTGTGCTTGTTCACCATGATTGGGATGCTGATCTTCCCCAGATCGGAGGTATCATCTGTTAATAAGAATCATATTTAGACTAAAAAAAAATGCATTGCTTAAATGAAAAGTGCTAATTACAGTTGCTAGAACATTATAAGGTTATATACCCGATGATGAATATTCTTCACCTGTTTATTCAATCTGTTCTTTATTCTGTTGTGTTAAAAGGACTCGGCGAAGAATGGGGAATGGGAGTCTTATTTCAAAAACCTTTCTACAGCCTTGTCCTCTCTGCTTGTGCTTCTGACGACTGCTAATAACCCTGACGGTACGTACATTTCTTCTTAGTGCGTCGCATGACTCAAACTTAGCTCGTATGTTTTGAAAAATGCCGTTTATATGGTCATATTTTCGACACTTAGACTATGTGTGGTTAAAACAGCAGCCCCCCCGGTGTACACATTTGATTCAGTTTAATAAAGCAATTCGACATTCGGTTCTATTGAACAATTCTGTCGACTAAATGTATTTTTCATTCATATAATTTAAATATTCGATAATTTTATGAGGGGGCATGGTGGCGTAGTGGTTAGCACGTTCGCCTCACACCGCCAGGATCCGGGTTCGATTCCCGTCTCGGTCATGTGTGTGTGGAGTTTGCATGTTCTCCCCGTGCCTCAGGGGGTTTTTCTCCGGGTTCTCCGGTTTCCTCCCGGTCCAAAAACATGCACGATAGGTTGATTGGCACCTTGGAAAATTGTCCCTAGTGTATGAATGTGTGTGTGATGTGTGTGTGTGTGTGTGTGTGTGTGTGTGTGTGTGTGGTGTGTGTGTGTGTGTGTGTGTGTGTGTGTGTGTGTGTGTGTGTGTGTGAATGTGTGTGCCCTGCTGTGCTGCCCTGATGGGTTGGCATTCCATCCCAGGGTGTATCCTGCCTTAATGCCCATAGACGCCTGAGACAGGCACAGGCTCCCCGTGACCCGAGAGAAGATCGGATAAAGCGGTAGAAAATGAATGAATGATAATTTTATGTAATGCCGTCTGTATATTGTATTCAAACTCTTCTCTGTTGTGATGATCATGCGACAGGCACAGGAGCAACACAGACACACAAAATCTGTACTTTTTGCTATGACACTTGCTATGAGAGCATGGTATTAATTGTGTAGACTAAGTATAATTTCACATTTTTATGACAGTTTTATTTCCACCTTAACATGACATTAATGGGTTTCCCCAGACTTGCCACGGAAATTATATCAGCATTTTCCAGTCCCCAGTAGTTTATGTGATAAATGCACCTTTGTAATTTAAATAAAATAAAATAAACCTGGAAAATGTTTACACCAGGGGTCACCAACGTGGTGCCCGTGGGACCAAGGAGCACATGAGTAGCTCTCAGGCTTGATATAAAAATTTCACAACTCATCAGTGAGATGCATCTAAAATGTGTAAAATGTAGTTAAAATGTAGTTAACTCGTTGTTGATATCATCTGTCAGAAATCATAAATGTATTCACATAGAAAATGAGTATCATTAATAATAATAATAATAATAATAATAATATATAACTAAAGGTATTTCAGAGGAGTATTTCAAAATGGTAGCCCTTTCTGTGACTCAGTGTCCATGTAGTAGGTTGTTGATCCCTGGTTTACACATTCCCAGACAAGTGCATTTTTATATTAAAGGCTCATAACATTTGATCATAACATTTTGAGATAATAATAATAATAATATGAATCACTTTAATGTTTTAATAACCTACATAAGACCTTTTTTTTTATTTGTCATTGATATTTTTGTCATTTATATATAAAAATATGTTGGTGCTGGATTTCCAGTTGTAATCAATAATCAACATGGCCTTTATCCTTTTTTTTTTCATTCATAATTGTTTTGATTTTTTTTTTTTACCTCAGTGATGGTTCCTGCATACTCGCTAAATCGAGGCTATACCATCTTTTTTATACTTTTCAGCGTATGTGGTGAGTTTCATAAAGCATGCACACTATCAAGTACGTTAAACTCTGTATTTCTTGAATATGTTTTGAATATTTATAACATTTTCTCCTTTACAGGAACCTACATCTTGATGAATTTGCTCACTGCTATTATTTACAACCAGTTTCGAGGCTATTTGCTAGTAAGTGTAGTGTCGTGTGTTGTGCTGATTTGGTGTGTTTTGGTGTTTTTGCCTAACTTACGGATTCCTGCCAATGGCTTGTATTGCAGATGTCTGTGCAGGCCTCTATTTTAAGGAGGCGCCTGGGAATCAGGGCTGCGTTTGAAGTGCTGTGTTGTCCAGGACTTGGCCATGACGATAAGTCTGAAGACCATGTGTAAGTTATAGCAGCATCAGCTACTGCAGTGGATGTGCAATTATGTTTTATTACAATACGGCAAAAAGGAATATTCCCAGAGGAATATGTGCTTATGTACATATAGATACTAGAGCTGCAGCAACTAATCATTCATTCATTCATCTTATACCGCTCCGACTTCTCTCTCGGGTCGTGGGGAAGCTGTGCCTATATCTGGCGCTTCGGGATTCAGGCACACCCTGTATGGAATGCCAACCCATCGAAGGGTGCACACATATTCACACACTAGGGATAATTTTCCAAGGTGCCAATCAATCTACCGTGCATGTTTTTGGGAAACCGGAGAGCCCGGAGGAAAAACCCCACACACACACACATGGAGGAGGTGAGAATCGAACCCCCGACCCTGGAGGTGTGAGGTGAATGCGCTAACCGCTAAGCCACCGTGCCCCCGACAACTAATCAATAGAATTCATGTGAATCGATAATGGAATTTGTCGACAACGAATGCTGTTAGTAAGGCCACTCAAGTTCTGGGTTGGCACGATTGCAGGATAACCCCAGCAGCAGGAAAAAGTGTCACCCAGGCCATCCAGTCTAAGGGAGAATTATCAAATTCAATAAAGAACACTGTAAGCTGCAAGTTGTTTGTGGCATGAAAAGAAAACACGCTGGCGTCAGGGATGAAGGTTTAATATCATGTGTAAGTTTGAGCATCATCTCCTACACAGTGGTATTGGACAGTTATTCCTTTGACCTGCGAGGACTCTGATTAGACAGAGACATGGCTGATTCATCTGTTTGTGACAGTCTTTTGGCACTACTTCCTTCTCTTACTATAAATACGATGCACCGGTTTATGCATTTTTTTAATGCAATCCAATTAGATTTTAATTTAGTGAATAGAATCGTTGGAAAGTGTAAAGCTTTCTGTAAGGACATGCTTATGAAATATTGATAAACAGTCTGTAGTGTCAGTGGGAGATTATAAAGGGATTATGTTTTGTACAGACGAATGTGTCACTTTGTTTTTATTTATTGACGTTTTGTGTTTGTGGCAATGTGAAATGTATGTGTTTTGCTGCTTAACATTGGTGGATGCTGAGGGAAGAAATGTGTTAGCATGTAAAAAACCTGAAGTTGTCATATTTGAACAAAGAATGCCGCATTGTTGTTTAAATTGTTGTTTCACCGTTTTTATTCAAAACGGTGAAAAAATGTCGGCAACCTTGTTTGCAATTTATTCGTTTATTACATTTAGCCACACTTTTGAGCGCTTCCCGTAGTCGATCTTGTCAAGTGATGTTTAGATCACCACATAAGGTCCTTGAAGATTGGATGTGCTAAAGGTCCTGGCAGGTCAGGGAAAAAATGCACCCCAGGAATTGACATGAGGAATCGGAATTAAAATTTTCGAACAAGTACCCGATTCCAGAATCATAATCGATTTTTTGATTCCCAACCGTAATAAAAATACTTCTGTATATTACGTTTTAGAATACATGATTATTTACTAGTTTTTTTATTTGTTTTATGTTTCATAATTGAAGAGCTCACTGATCTGGGATTTGTGTGTGTTTTAGAAAGCAGGTTCGCGTGGGCACAGTGCTTCAGGTAATGAACAGAGTACAGATGATGACATACTACAGAGGAGCTATCATTAAGGTGAGTTCGTTAATCTGGTCGAGGGAGGAAGAAAAAAAAAAGGTGAATGAAAAGTGAGAAAAGATTTAATTTTGAATATTAAATTAATTCCTCAGGCTGCGCAGGAATTCCCCGATGGCTTTATTGATAGTGAAGCATTTCAGAGACTGTTTAATGAACTGGAGAAAGAACACATCAAAGAGGTATCATTCCGTGCTACGAGGAAATCATTTCGATGATGCAATTTGTGTAGTTCTTTATTTACTTTTATTTTACTCTTATACTTAATAAAGATTTTGCTGTTATTGTAAATGTAATGCTCTCTTTGTCCACTAGCATCCGCCAAAACCAGTCTACAGCTCCGTATTCTTACAGTCGATCCAACATGCGTGTAGTAATTACTATTTCACTGTGCTTGGAAATGTTGTAGCCCTCGCTAACGTCATCTGTATCTGTGTAAGTATAAATTTTAAGTATATATATATATTTTTTTTTTTGTTTGTTTGTTTGTTTTTATTTATTTATTTATTTATTTATTTTTTCACCTGGATTGAGATCATTTTAACTTGAAGTGGTCGATGTTTTCCTCTTGTGGTTATTAAACTTGTTTTGGAAAGCTTTTTACTATTTTATCATTTGTTTTTACGATTTTAATATAAATAATGCAATACATTTATATAACGTTGCTTGTCATTTCTTATTGAAAGACTGAAATCGTGTACTATTTTCTGTGTACATCGGCTAAGCAGAGAAAAAAGCATATTCTTATTTATGTTTATATTAGGACTGTCAAAATGAAACAGGCAAATAACTCAGCATGCATTTATTCACTAGATCCTTTCTTTTCTCAGATATAAAATGAATAAATGCAATTTTAATTATTTACTAATGTTTCAACATTATTTACTAAGATATCCAACAGTTTAAACTCTGTGTGAAAATTGGTGTCCTGATGAGATACATAATGTAAAACACCATATTTACTTTAAACCATTTACAGAAAACTTGAAAAGATAAACAGATAAATATGTGCGTTTAAGTTGCTCAAGTTTAAGCACTAAATCGTGTGTTAACGCATTTCATTGTGATGAAATATTTTACTTGTTTGACCGACCTATTTATATATAAATATTAGTAAATATTAGCTGTCACAAAGTAATCAAGTGTATATTATTTATATTCATTTAAAAAAGAAAGGAAGGTTGAGTTGTTTTTTTTTTTGTGAGATTGTTTTGTTGTATTGTTTATTGCAAAGTTCCTAAATTGTGTATTGCAGACCATCTTGGTGCTGGATGCAGAGAAGACTGTAATTGAAAGGAATGATTACTACATGGAGGTAAAATGCTTTTGAATGACAACCTGGTTGCTTCCCCACATTGCCTTTTGTAATGATATATGAAATAAAAAGCTCAATTGACATGAGTAAATGGAAAACAATTCTCACCAGTCCTCTGTCTAATCCTATTTAGTTCTTTCTGCTAATTTATTACTTGAGTTTGCTCTTTACTACGTGAGTTTGATGGAAAATGTTTTGTTTAATGGTAGCAATGAGAAGGCTGACTGTCTTTGC
>JACRUU010000023.1:11802443-11884943 GCA_030449085.1 Kryptopterus vitreolus
TATTATTAATATTTATTATTCATGAACACGGGATGGACTTTGGACATGCCTGGTGTATCCCGATTTCCTTGTGGGTATGTAAAGGGGAGATAGTGGTTTTTAAGTCATAACACTTATAATATCTGTAAAATTTGTACTTATATGGCTGTTTGATGAGAAACTGGTCTCTGGTTGCAGTGTTTTACCCAGAATAAAGCAATTAAGAAATTGTTTCAGATACAGCTAGATTAAAATGTACCTTTATTCACCCCACAGTGGAGAAATTTCAATGTGCATAACATGATCTAGTGCATAATGCCATTAATGCCTACTCTTCCAGAACTTTACCTACAAATGGGACAAAAGTCATGCTTTGAGTGTATCGGATGTGGAGAGGACAAGCTACGAGACAACAGTCCAAGTGATGTTCAGGTAAAATATTAGTGTTTTCATCTCTTGTCCACTTTCAGTGAATTTATCTTCATTCAAAATACTCAAAATGCTTTATACAAGGTTCTGATTGAATCAGTTGCCTAATATTAATTCACCTTTCTATAGACAGAAATGCTTTGAGATCACTGGTCAAACATGTTTAGGTACACTGAGAATATATATATATATAAAAAAAACAAAACAAAGTAGGTATACAGCAAACAAATTGCACTAAAAGTGGTATCTCCCTGTGTTGGTCTCGGTCATATCACTTTACTTCATGCCACACATGAGTCTGTTTGTACTAGTTGACTAGCAAAACTAAAAATTTCTTACTAGAGACGCTCTCCACCCTCCAAACAAACACTTTACGATCTTTCACCATTACGAACAAACTTGTCCACAAAGCAAAAATTGTTCGGATTTGAAAATAAAACGTGCCTCTAGCCAGTCACGGAGTGTAGCGAACGAGTGCAATACCCATGTAATGCCTACTACGTTCTCCTCCCACTATTAATTAGTCCTTGTAGTAATTTTATACTGTATTTCAAAATACAGTGTCAAAGCCACAGACTTTCTTGTTAAAGTTTGTACATTTTCTCCTGTTAATCTATTCATCCCAACACTGAGTATATTTTTCGAAATAAATACCACTAACATCCGTTTTGCATTTTTGCGACCCATCACATATCTTTCTACATCCACTTCTCCTTTACTGTAGCATACATATCTATTCTTTAACTTCATTCTCCCTCCTCAGAAATCACATCCAAGAACCAAGTCTGGAGGATGTAGAGAACCAACTACAATGTCTTCCACATTTTCATCTCCCTCACTCGTCTGTTCAGTCGCACAACCCTTAACTACAGCAGCACACACACGCGCCTACAACCCATCACATCTTCACACTTGGAATAATCCTGAATGGATTATGGCGCGTGGGCACAGGCTATCCTGGTCTTAAAGTGTAGGTTTTTTGCAAATCACATGCTATTGACATGGCATGGTTTTATATCGTGTGCCATTTTAATTATGATGTTTTTGTTTATTTATTTTTTAAAATGGTTTAGTTCTGGAGTGTTTTAACTTGACGTTTTTAGGTTTTTCTGTTGTTTGGAACGAATATTTAACCATATAATGAATTTCAAGACAGAGAGATCATGGGCATCTTGAGTATCTAAAGCAGACTCACAAAGTGCAACCAAAAATCCACTTGAAACACTGTTGAGCTCAAATGCAGACAGCAGATGCTAGTGACATGGACATAGTGTGTTCAAATGATCCTAAAACCCTACCATGCATCCATAGCAGGGTTTCGTCTTGTGATGTTGAAATGCACACATGGATAGAGGTCATTTTAACCTCCAGAATTCAGTTTATTTATACGCAACAAAGTCATTCTAGCATTGAATTATAGATGGTCTTAACTGATCTCTCTAAAAAGGTAGTGTAATACTGGAGCTGAAGGTGATCATACCTTCCTTAGGTGACTGTAATGTTTATAAAAGTAACGTGTGTGTGTGTGTGTGTGTGTGGCATTTTGAGAAAACTATATAAATAATACAAATAATGTGTTTCTATTTATATAGTTATGAAATGTTTTGCATTTGTCTAAAGTAGAAGTACAGATTTGAATTTTAAGAGTAAGAAATGATTATGTTTATATATTATATATTTATAAGATCATATGTGTGTGTGTGTGTGTGTGTGTGTGTGTGTATATATATATATATATATGCAAAATATATATGCAAAACATTTCATAACTATATAAATACATATACATTTCATTCTGAAAGAGGTGGCATGTAGCGATCCACCTTGATCAAAATGCGAGAGATACATTTTTGACGACTGAGAATTTGAGACTTGAGATATTTCTGAAAACGTTGACATGGCAGCACATCTCACACATACCCACTGCTGTTTTTCCTAAATTTGCTGCGGCTCTTTTTACCAGATTCACCACATTTGTCATTGCGGTTTGTAATTTCGAATTTGCCAACACGTTTGCGATTTAGTTTGTTCAACGGTGTTAGATGTAAACACTGACGCATGCCGCTCCTGGATCGGCAATCTATACAATTTGAGATTTTAGTTTAGAAAATGCACTAAATACCAGGGTTAAAAAATCCTTTTTTTTTTTTTTCTTTATACAATGTTTTTCCACAAATCACTTTTTTTTCAACTCTTAATGTTATTCTTCAGGCATTTTGGCATGGTTTATGTATTGGTGGTTAATGTGGTTTTGCTTCGCTGGTGTTGCTTTTACGCATAAAAATTGCTTTTATGTTTTTGTATGGATAAAGATTTTGTTGGTTAACAGAAGCATAAAAGCGATGCCTTAAAACAAAAATGTTAAACCTGTGTATGGGGCTTGACTGTGTTTGTTAAACAGGCTGCTTCTTTATTATTATTTATTCACATTATGTGTATTAATTTTGGGACACGTTTTTTATTATTATTACAGTCGACCCCCAAAATTCGCAGGGCATGCGTTCCTAGAGAACCCTCAAATTTAAAAAGTAAAATAAAATTATTATTGGATGTGGTCCAAAAAATGCCTATAAATTCTTATTGATTTTTGTTTAAACCCTAAATGTGCCCCAAAACACTTTAATCACATTTCAGTCACAGCTTATTACCTTTTCATTACCTTTATATGATATTATATATATATATATATATATATATATATATATATATATTTTTTTTTTTTTTTTCCCTGGTTAATTTTTATTTGGGTTTCTGCGACTGCGGTTGCGATTTCTTCGGGGGTCGACTATTATAATTGATTCATTTTTGTTTGTTTTAGTGTGTATATCTCGCACCATCAGCATCTTGTTATGGTTTAGAAAGCAGTTGGTTCGTAGTAAAATTTATTCATTTCTCAGCGCACAATAGTACACACATATTTCGCTTTAGTGTATTTTTTTAACACATTTGTTTGCATAACAACCATAAACATTTAAGGGCAATTATCAAGCAGATGAATGTTGACGCAATTTGTATATTTTATTTACACATGATGGTAGCATGTCTGAGTAGCTATAGCAGTCCTAATGGTGAAGTTTTGAATTTCTGTTGATGATCTGTCCTTTTCCTGTGTGTTAAAAGCCAACAAACAATTTAGCCACACATATGTAATAATATGTAAAAATTTCAGATTGCTGTGCTTTTAACTTTTAAATGAAATTACCAGTAATAAAATGCGCATTTTTTTTAGTACACTGTAACCATTGGATCATTTTAAATGACATTTTTATATTAAACTTTTTTTTTAAGTATAAATTATTACTCATAAAGGGAAATCATTGCTGCAAGAGGAGCCATTTTTGTTACTTGGCATGTAAATAAGATTTTATTACTATAGCTTTTATTGTCACTGTTTGAATATTTTAAACTATTCCCAAAACGTGTGCCATATTGATTCGTCTCTGCCATCGAAGGAGCATTTCATTATTCTGAGATACATTTCAATAAAATGTTAAAAAAGCGAAATTGTCCAGAATGTTCCATTTTTTTTTCATGTTTATCATTGTCTTTTTTTCTATTGTTAAATTCTAGATTCTAATCTTGTAAAGATACATTTTCTGTAACACCAGCTACTGTAATGCAAATCACACCATTATACTATCCTTATAGTGTTATTTTTATTTTTATGTCCTTATAAAAGTAAGACACTGGAATTTATTTGTTCCTTAATGCAAATTTTCGCAATCTTATTTCACCATAAATGTCTGTATCAAAACAATATTGACTGTGATGTCTGTGATGTCATCGTTTAGAAGTGCAGTATTGCCTTTTAATGATCATGACGGGTCCTTTAAAGCCAATTATGTGGAAAACACTAATCCTGCACCTCTGTTTGCATCCTGCATTTTTGGTTGCTATTTGACCACAGAGAGCTAAAAAACACACAAACACACCCTATTGCATTGGGCACGTTTACCCAAAACCTTATGCGTTTACAACCCAAACGCCCGGGGACACACATCAAATTACCCACCCCTTTATAAACACACACACTATTCCTCTAATACACATTCTTAACAGATTGCATTCTTATCTCAGCTTGTTTATTTTCCCTGATTTGACACTGAATTGCCCACTGAAGCTAAGCAGGGTGGAGGCTGGTTAGTACATCAATGGATGACCTCCTGGGAAAACTATAGGTTGCTGCTGGGTGAGGTGTTAGTGAGGGCCAGCAGGGGGCGCTTACCCTGCGGTCTGTGTGGGTGGACGCTATAGTGTCAAAAAGCACCGGATGAGACGTTAAAACCGAGTTCTCTGTGGTCATTAAAAATCCCAGGATGTCTTTGGAAAGAATGTAGAGGCGTGTCCTCGACATCCCGCCCCAATTCACCCATTGGCCTCTGATTTCATCATTCTGTCTCCTCGCCACCAGTAAGATGGTGTGTGGTGGGCATTCTGATGCACTATGGCTGCCGTTGCATCATCCAGGTGGATCCTGTACACTGGTGGTGGATGACGAGGAGAGCCCCCTCTTATGAGGGCACTTTGAGTGTCTATATAAATGTTCATTCATTCATTCCTTCATTCATCTTCTATATCCGATCTTCCCTCGGGTCACGGCGAGTCTGTGCCTATCTCAGGCGTCTATGGGCATTAAGGCAGGATACACCCAGGATGAAATGCCAACCCATCGCAGGACACACACACACACACTTACACACATTCATACACTAGGGACAATTTTCCAAGGTGCCAGTCAACCTACCGTGCATGTTTTTGGACCAGGGGAGGAAACCGGAGAACCCGGAGAAAAACCCCCTTAGGCGTGGAGAGAACATGCAAACTCCACACACACATGGCCGAGACGGGAATCGAACCCGCGCCCTGGTGGTGTGAGGCGAACGTGCTAACCACTAAGCCACCGTGACCCCTCTATAAATTTTATTAATTTTTATTATTATTATGAAATATTGATGCAAACCAAGTACACGCCTTCCTGACCATGCCGTCCCCTATCGCGTGTAGCCTCGGTTTCCAAGATTAATGTTCTCTGTCAAACTGCAAGAACTATTCAGGGATGGTTTGTGGAAAAAGACAAAAGACGATGTTGATAATGCCTCTATACAACAGATCTAAATCTGATTGAGCTTATGTGGGCTTTCTCTGGCCAAACAAGTCCAACCAACTCACACCTTTCTAGACTGAAAAAGGTCCTGGAGATAACATCTTAGTGTACGATACCACATCACATCTTTGGAGTTCGGACAATATTAGGCTTGCTAATGCATATCGTTCTACTGACCAGGTTCATATCACCAACAAACTATATCAGCTTCTGTGCACAGTGTCAGCTAAATAGTTAAACAAACCCCCCCAAATGCTAAAATCTATTTACCTTTGTTATCAAGAATGAAAAACTGAAAGCGTATTTCAAATCCTGCCCTCAGACCTCAATGCCGTTCTGCAAATGTTCACTAGAGGGCACTGTTCCAAAGTACTACGCTGCAATTTTAACCAACTAAGCCACAGTGTGTTTAAACGTTATCCAGCTCAAGTGCACCTTAGACGATATAGACATGGGGTTTGGACCCCTGATATAAAATGTGTCGAACATAGCTACTAATATTAATAGAAACCAATCATAATAAACTAATTATATTATGATAAGGCAATTAAAATGTATAATAAACTAATTATATTTTGATCAGAGAATGAAATTGTAAATGCATATTTTTAGGATTTAAAAAAAAAAAAAAAAAAAAAAAATATATATATATATATATATATATATATATATATATATATATATATATATATATATATATATATATATAGAGAGAGAGAGAGAGAGAGAGAGAGAGAGAGAGAGAGAGAGAGAGAGAGAGATAGATATAGATAGATAGATACATAGATATAGCATCGTCATGGACAATTACTTGGACAATTAGGTGGACAATTATACATTACAATAACTTCAGCTTTAATTTTGATGGAACTTAACATTTTAAAGATGTTTTTACTTTATTTATTTATTTATTTTTTATAATTTTTTAAAAAACCCTAAGTGTCTCCCTTTTCGCCGTTGTCATCCCGTAACCGTTGCCACATTGAAGATGGGATATTTACTGTTAGCTGTATGTGTTTGCTTTACATTTCTGTGTGTTGTGCTAATTAGAGTTCAGGACTGATTGACAGTTTAAACCATGGTGTGTGTGTGTGTGTGTGTGTGTGTGTGTGGTGTGTGTGTGTGTGTGTGTGTGTGTGTGTGTGTGTGTGTGTGTGTGTGTGTGTGTGTGTGTGCCAGACATATAGAATAATCCTCTGCGCCCCATAGACTTTGTGCTTTTAAAACACTCAACAAATGAAGATTTTTGTGTATAAAAAGTTACACATAAATAATGTGGACATGTGGAGTTTAATAGGGTTAGATATGTCGATCCCCACAGCACTAACACTAAATGAATGTCGAGGACTGAGGGAAGCCATTTAGGCCTTATAAATACACGTTATATTAAAGATAACCAGTATATTAAAATGGATGTAACTGGTTCCTTTAAATCTGCAGTTACACCAGGGAGAGTGGAGACGTTCTAGAATTGTATATTAACTAATCTTCAGAATGCTTTTAGCTTTTTTTGGTTTTAACTATTTTTTTAATAACCAGAATAATTATAATAAAACATAGAAAACATTTGCAAAGTGTTTTATTACTTTATATCAATCACTACATAAAAAATGACATTGTAAACTAACTGAAATATAAATTGGACTTTATATTCATTTGTAAATCATTCTATCATCCATCCATCCATCCATTCATCCATCCATTCATGTGTAATGAGCAAATGTGTGAATTTAAAAACCTAATCCATTTCACATCATTACACACGTCTTGTAATCACACACACACACACACACACACACACACACACACACACACACACACACACACACACACACACGTCAGCTCAGTTTGTACATGTGTTTTTGTTTACTTAATATCAATCATTGCATTAAAAAATTGTCCATTGTATACAAACTTAAATATAAATTTGACTGTATATTCATTTGTAAAATGTTTCTCATCATTATAATAATGCATTTCAAAACGTATAAATACTTTAAAAAGTTCCAGAAAAGAAATGCTTTATAAGTATCAATTATAGCAGATCAATGGACAGTTATAGTATAATGCAAAATATGTGTGTATGAATAAAACTTCTTACAAATATAAACAAATTCTTAGAAATAATATTCTACGATCGCGGTTCGGTCGCGATACGAGTTTATCGGCACATCCGTCAGCGGAATCCGTATCGCCCGACGCAGTCCGCCTCTAACGCAAAACCGGAATGTACAGTTCTGCGTGCGATGACAGACGGGTAAGCGATGTGAGGCCCTGTACTATGTGAACTATTTGGATGGTGGTTTGCTTGCCTGTGCATATCTTTTCTCTGTAAAGGGCTTCTTTGATGACTTGAGGTGTTTCCCATCCCTTCCTCTGTAAAAGTGCTCACCTGAGGAATTCGCAACCCGTAAAGCCTCGCCTCCCACTGCATTCCAAGTTCAGAACTGATTAATGACTGATCTTTTCCCATGCTGCATTAACGGCTTAAACATTACGGCTTGCCAATGACTGATTAAAAGGCGATTATAAGATAGCAAACGTAACTAACGTAAGCGTGTTGACCGAATGGACCTGCAGTTGTAAAATCGGAGCTGACAGGTGGCTGCCATGACATTCTTTAACCTCACCTGCTCTTTATCTCGCCTAACTGCCGCTCCTTATACGGGCTTCCTTCCTAATGCACAGTGGGTTCACCTTTTGATTCCTAGATCTCAGATGCACATGTTGCACAATATATATGTATGATATATATATATATATATATATATATATATATATATATATATATATATATATATATATATATATATATATATAGCACAGTACACTAGTACCTACATTTTTCATATGATAAATAGAACAATAGATATATTACATCCTCACATATCCCCTCTTGTTGTTGGTAGCTGGAGTCAGAGCGCAGGGCAGGCCATGATATGGCACCCCTGGAGCACAGAGGGTTAAGGATCTTGCTCAAGGACCCAAGGGCGGCAGCTTGGGGCTCAAACCCGGGGCTCGAACCCGGATCTTCCGATCAGCAGCCCAGTGCCTTAGACCACTGAGCCACACCCCCTTCCAGCGCACCCTCTTTTATTTCAATCATTCATTCATCTTCTATATCCGATCTTCTCTCGGGCCACGGGGGAGTCTGTGCCTATCTCAGGCGTCTATGGGCGTTATGGCAGGATACACCTTGGATGGAATGCCAACCCATCACAGGACACACACACACACACACACACACACACACACATTCATACACTAGGGACAATTTTCCAAGGTGCCAATCAACCTACCGTGCATGTTTTTGGACCGGGGAGAAAACCGGAGAACCCGGAGAGGTGTCAATCAACCCCCTGAGACACCAAGAGAACCCCCTGAGACAGGGGGAGAACATGCAAACTCCACACACATGGCTGAGACGGGAATCAAACCCGGAACCTGGAGGTGTGAGAGGCGAACGTGCTAACCACTAAACCACCGTGCCCCCCCTCTTTTATTTCCCCTCTTTTAATTAATTTAATGATAAATAAAAAAAAGACTTCTCTAAGGCTTCTATTTTTCTTTTGTGCAGCTCTCAATACAAACTATGTTGGTTATTTGCTTTTCTAAATGACCAGGTGTCGCCATTTTTTTTTTGTCTTTTTATTTATTTTTTTTAGGGATAATGTAAAAAAAAAACAGAACAATATCTATTCTGAAATGACAAACAAAATCCCTCTTTACAACCTTGGCGAACAGAAATGTTTCATTTTCGGGCTAAAACCAAAAAATAAAGGCCCAATAAATGATGATTAAAATGACTATTTTGGAAAATGTTACTATTGTGTTCGGGACAAACATCCGTAAGATTATTTTGAGCTGCGGAGAAACAACCGGCGGCACAAAATATTCTCGACGGTGCTCTTTTTCTCCTCCTGGGGTTGAAAATTCCCAACCTTTTCCTTCGAACGAATCTGTAGTGACGGCACGAAAGCGTTTATTCTACTCGCTTCATCTGCACTTGTGACACCTTCAGGGCATCGATCCATCAGTTTGTTTAGATAGATCCATAAACAGCTGTTGCATGGCCCTTTACTGCTTGCCTTGTGTTTTCTGCTTTGGGGCGGTTTAGCTAACTGCCTCTTTACGGGCTAAACATACAGCCCATTCTCACCACCCTTTCTGCTTCAACCCTTTGAAGACCACGCACCTGGCCAAACTCCTGTGTTTTTTTTTTTTTTTTTGGACAGGTTTGTATTTTCACACTATAATTAAAGAAAGCAAAAACCAGGCTATCGCAGGGCTAAAAAGGACGGCCGTCCTTCCCCTCTGGCAGGGGCTTTAGCGAAGAAAAAGGGAGGTTGTCCCTGCAACCACACAATGCGCAGCAGCTACGGATCAATTTTTTTGGGGGGGGGGAAGAAAAAAAAACCTGAACAACTTATCTGCTTCTCTCACTCCCCTTCTATTCTCCTGTACCTCCACCACTGCTATTCAAAGCCCTCTCCGCGTGCTTTCCCAACTGTAATTATGTGGCCGGCTTGACGGGTCCAGGTTTTTTTTTTTTTTGTTCGTTCGTTCGTTCGTTTTTTTGGGAACGTGTTCGTACCGCGAGCAGATGCACCTGTCTGTTCAGGATCTGCCCTTTCGCCTTGCTCAGGTAAAGTCAGGTGAGCAGAGCTGTTAATCCCGTGACCCTTGACAGCCCAAACACCTGTCGGCCAGGTGCCACTTTATCGCCGCACAGCGCCGCGTTTCCCCCCGTCCCGACCGGGATGAGGAAGGCGGTAAAATAATGAGATACCGAAGAGAAAGTTCAGCTCAACCCACACCTTTCTCACACTGCTTGGCCTTTTGTTAGGAGCAGCTGCTGAGGTGTGTTTCACTACTGGCATACTGATAAGGTGTTTCTTTACAATAAAGACAACATGACTGACTTAACAGGATCAACAGGGGGGGGGGGGGGGGGGGGGGGCTTCAAGAAACTCCGAAATATTCCCATTTAATCCCCTAAATGATGCCGTAGGTTCGTCTTTGAAAGGCAAAACCAGTGTTTTTTGTTATTATTATTTATTTATTTGTTTGTTTTAGTGTTGTTGTATTGAAGACAAATTATTTTATTTCAGTGCTTGTTCTGTTGCTCGTTCTCTCTCTCTCGCACACGCTCACATTCATACCCCCCCCCCCACCTTGCTTAATCTCGCTCTTTTCTTCAGATTTGTCCTTCTAGTTCTTCCCTCAGGTTTCCTGCACTCTCTGTGAATGGCCACTCTTTTGCAGGGGGTGGTGGTGGTAGAGATGGTGGTGGTGGTGGTGTTTTGAGGGATGGAGGGAGGGGGGGGGGTGATTTCAAAGCGCCGTAGTCCGGCCCCGAGTGAATGCACTGAAAAGGATCTTTAACAAACATCCCCTGTGCGCCTGGCTCTCCAAAACCCTCCAGTAATAAATTAACTTGTGGCCAAAGTGCGGCGAACATTCTGCCGAGGCGGAAGCAATCTGCTGCTATCTCGCCCTACCTCTCGCAGATTAATGAAACAGAATGCTGGGGCCGAATTTGCATACAGGTGAGCCCGAGAAAGAGCGAACACCCCCCCCCCCCCCCCCCCCACCCCCCCCCCCCGGAAAAAAAAGAATCAGGCCTTTAGAAAAGGAAAAGGAACTGGTGTGATGAGCATTGAATGGGCAAAAGGGGGATCGTTTTGAGAAGAAGGAAAGGAAAGGAGATTTCAAGAGATAAAGCGAATATCTCTTCTTCTTCTTCCAAGGAAAGAAAAAAAAAGGTCAGTGTTGGCATTCCACGGGCTGCCCAGCAGCTGTCCACATTGCTCCATCATTAGCTGCGAAAGGAGGCCATTAATCAGAGTATCCTCTCTCCCTCTCACACAGAATGCCTTCAGGTGCTGTACCTGCCTCTGCCACTAGATGTCAGTATGGGCCATTGTAATATCAATGTGGTGTAGTATGAAATTCTTGATCTGCTTTTGCTTTTGTTTGGTTGTTGTTGCCCCCCCCACAATTGAAAAATAGATTGTTTACTCATACCATTCTGGCCTGAAACATTGCAATAATCGATAAACTCCTAAACAAATGAGTTTATCTACTTCCTCGAGGAGAGTTTACACAGACCTGCTGAGGGCTTGAGTGATAAAAGACCAGGTACCATCCTCACGTGTGTGTGTGTGTGTGTGTTTATATTGGTAAGTGTGTGTGTGGATGGGTGGGTGGGTGTGGGGGGGGTGTTGTCATGCTTGAATATGAGGTAGTGGTAGATATGAGGGGGCAGATGCGAGCTCCTGTGGCAAATGTGAGAAGTGTCACTGATACGGAATATTAAGTTCCCTAGTAATCACCCTTGAAGGAAGTATTGTGAGTTTCCCACAGAGACTGGACAATGAGCCCAGTCTTGAGTGGTGAAATACAGCTACCTGCTCTCTCTCTCTCTCTCTCTCTCTCATCTCTCTCTCTCTCTCTCTCTCTCTGCCCAGCCGATCCTGGCTCTCAGAGCGTGTGGAATGCATATATCGGCTCAGATTCAGCAGCTACTCAACTGCTCTTGTTGTCACATGAGGTGCATGAAACCTTTGAGCCAAATTTTTCGTCGTGGGTGTAAATCTGTGCCAGCCAGCACGAAGGGAGGTGGGGAGGTGGGGAGGTGGGGAGGTGGGGTGGTGGTGGGAGGAATTCCATCGCTGTAAGAGCTAATATCTTTTTTTTTTTTTTTTTTTTTTTTTTTGACAAACGTCAACGTCCCGGTGATGTTTGAACGGGACGGAACAAAGGCGCGATAAAAGATCGATGTATCCCAAGCTCCGTACCTCAGCCAGCGTCCAGCCACGTGGTGAAATGTACCGGCCGTTTTTGCAGTGCAAGTGTTTGCGCGTTTTATATCTAAGCTGATTGCAATGCATTTAAGGTGCAATGAACCAACTGGTGATCAAACATCGTGACCCTAAAGGGGTCCACGTATAGATCGTCTTCATGAAGGTCCGCGATGAGCGTGAAGCAGCGGCCAGTCTGTTTGCCGTAACCCAAAGATAAGCGGATATATTACAAGCAGATATGTGGGCTTGTCAAGAAATACAGACTGTCTGTTCATGACTAGATAATTAGGGTTTAATCGCACATTAATCACACGTTTTCAATGTAACATAACTTTTTATAACATTTATAATACTGTAATTAACTGTAACAGATGTTATAATTATATACATTTCTCTCAAAATCTCTTCCTTTAGCAAAATTAATGATTGATTTAATATTAAAATTAAAATTTATGTTTAACATTAATTCCTTGTTCATTTCATTGTTACTTTGTTTAGTGGTTGTTGTAAGTGTAAAATATGGGACGTGGCTCCTTTAAGAATTGTGTTCCGGTTGCTTTTCCATATAAACTGGTGATACGTTTAGAAGCGCATTGCATTCACAAAAGATAAAATGCTTTTATAACGTAATACGGATTTGGGAATGTGATGCGCTTGCGTAAGGTTCCATACCTAATATACGCTAATACAGTGAGGAGCTCTTGAATGCACAGCTAGTAGGCGTCATTCTGGAAATTTAGTGGATGCACTGTAGTTTCTTTACTTATTGTTATTGTTTACTTATTTATTTGTTCTTTGTTGTTTGGGATTCGTTCATTCGCCAACACAACGCAGAATGAAGGAGCGGATCACTCACATAGTAATGCAGACTGCGTTGATCACGCGTTAATAACATTAGCGAATTTGCATTAACGCTTTAATAACAGGTTAACTGTGACGGCCCTACTAGATACTTATTCCTGAATTATATTAGCAGGAAAATCACCCAATGTGTATATCTCTTTGCATATTTGTAATTAATACCTATTTGCACAGTTATAAGTACTCTTTGGAGAAGCCTATTGGGGAAACATAACCGCCTTCATGCAGGGTCTCTATGTAGAACATCTATGCTATAAACTTTGTTCATGTCAACTGTTCTGTAAATTCAGACTAAAGGTTTTCTGTACAATTCCGACCCCAAAGATGACGGTCTTTCAGCAATCATTTCAGCGACGATAGAAATATATGTCTGAAATCATTATCTCGTTGATGGATCGATCTACAGCCAAGTATGCTCATACATCTATTTCCTGGCACGTTTGTACACATTTCCAAAAATGTGATTTCCAAAAATGTGCTGATATTTCATTATTATTGAGTTTTAGATCCATTTGCTGACTTGTGCAAGTCAACAATCTGCCTCATTTGTGCTGAAAGCTCTGGTTTTCATCATGGTGACGGATGATGCCTTGTTGGTGGTCAAAGGCAATGCAAGTATCAGGAGACGGAGAGACGTTTGTAGAGGGGGGGGGGCTTGGGGGAGTCAAATGAAGAGAAAGAATAAGGACAATTCGTTTCAATTCATTCGCTCTGCTTTCATTTGATCCATCTCGGGGCTGTAGTTGATCCAGAGCCTATTCTAAGGTGAACAAGGCCGGAATGCACGCTAATACATTCGAGGTTATCATGCACACATCTGTTCTTTAAATAATACCTACTAACAAATATACTGTTTTAAATAACCTGTGGTGACGAAAGCTAATTGAAGTTAATGGACATAAGAACAGGGTGTATATTCAGAAAATGCAAATCAGCGATGGCAGGTATTTCGTTTAATTTGATCCTAAACATTCTGTTTTAATATGTTCGACGCAACGTTTCTATGGAAAGTAAGATCATATTTGCGCAATTTCGCCATATTTCAAACTTATAAGGTAATTGACATCCAACTATTGATCGTTTGATCAGTCAGGTTCTCCTCTCATATGAATTATTCTTGCTGCTATGTGTTTATTCTGGCACAGATGAACAAATCCAGTAAAATGTCTTTTAATGACACTTAATGAACTTCTCGGTTGCTTTCACATCTGGGCGTCCTGCCCGTGTCTCACCTGTGTGGGAAAACAATACTCCTGCTTGGAAGCTATGCAACAAAACAAGACGCAAATTTTCCAGTGTTACATTTGTTATTTGAAAATTTTTATAGGAAAAAAAATAATTTTTTGGAGAGTATTAAAGGTAATTCATGTTTGCCTTTCTTGCTTTATTTGTAGGTGTTTGTCTTCTTTAAAAAAACAACCAAAAAAGAAATATTTTAACCCTTTGGTCCAGTTCAGTCATCGCCTTGATTCCCATAAACTCTTAATTGGAAACTCAAACGAACCCATGATTGAAATATTTTTAGTTTAAAACTTAAAAAGAATACATTTAAAATCCGCAAATGTGTTTAAGTGAATCATAATCGACGAATAAAATAATGCTAATGAATCACAGCTGTGCACGTGTATTGTAAGTCACTCTTGATAAGGACATCAGCTAAATTCATTAATTCATTCATCAACCGATTTTATCCGATCTTCCCTCGGGTCACGAGGAGTCTGTGCCTATCTCAGGCGTCTATTGGCATTAAGGCAGGATACACCCTGGATGGAATGCCAACCCATCGCAGGACACACGCACACTCACATTCACACACACATTCATACACTAGGGACAATTTTCCAAGGAGCCAATCAACCTACCGTGCATGTTTTTGGACTGGGGAGGAAACTGGAGAACCCGGAGAAAAACCCCCTGAGGCATGGGGAGAACATGCAAACTCCACACACACATGGCCGAGACGGGAATCGAACCTGGAGGTGTGAAGCGAACGTGCTAACCACTAACCCACCATGCCCCTTTCAGCCAAAGTCCATAAATATAATTACATTAATTATATCTAGTCAGCCTGGGATACAAACCTTTCAGGTGGCTATTAAAGATAACTGGTAAAAAGCCCCAGTTTCTGTTATCTGTGTAGTACATGACGATTGTTCTATCCTTCACAGAGGAACCATGACGGAGGCAAACTTTGCAGCAGTTCCTCCTTTATACTGATAAGGTTGTGTTAGAGGTAAACACTTGAGATTGTATCTCACCTTCACCGGGGAGAATGTTGTGAGAGTAATTATTGTTTCGTAAAATGAAGGATAAATGTATTATATGCTTTTTTTTTCAAGTTTTTATTGCCTTTATTCAATCGGGCTTCTATTCCATACTTTTTTTTTTTAATGATAAGTTATATATTTAAAAAGTTACATATACACACACTGAAACTCCTGCCACACCGGCCACATACCATTCATTATCCATCATATTTAACATTTTTCCGTATTTCTTCGTTCCTATTTTCTTTTACACACACTATTTTGATTTTATTTGTATTTCCATTTATTAATTATTATTTGCTATTTCGTTTTTCCTTTATGTTAACATGTCGTAAGAAGCATTTCACTGTGTAGTAGTAGCAGTGTCTGGAAGGTTACTTTGGAAATGTAGTAGGTTACAGATTACAAATGACCCTATTCAAAATGTAATAAGTTGTGTAACTTTTCAATTACTTTATAAAAGTAAAGTAACTGATTACATTTGATTACTTTTTGATTACTGTCATTTTCACTCGGAAAAAGTGGGATATATTATCGGAACTGAGCTGCTTCAGAATCAAATTGTTGAAGCGGAGGTGGGGGGGGGGGTGAAATCTTTTTATCGAGGACGGTGGGTGGGTTTTATGGAATTTGTAATCTTCAACGGTATGGTAATTGAATTACATATTTTTCGCTGTAACTGTAACGGATTACTGTTACTTTTAGTTTGTACAAACCGGATTCCAAAAAAGTTGGGACACTATACAAATCATGAATAAAAACTGAATGCAATGATGTGTAGGTGCCAACTTCTAATATTTTATTCAGAATAGAACATAACACACGAAACAAAAGTTTAAACTGAGAAAATGTACCATTTTAAGGGAAAAATATGTTGATTCAGAATTTCATGGTGTCAACAAATCCCAAAAAAGTTGGGACAAGTAGCAGTAAGAGGCTGGAAAAAGTAAATTTAAGCATAACGAGGAGCTGGAAGACCAATTAACACAAATTAGGTCAATTGGCAACATGATTGGGTATAAAAAGAGCTTCTCAGAGTGGCAGTGTCTCTCAGAAGCCAAGATGGGTAGAGGATCACCAATTCCCACAATGTTGCACAGAAAGATAGTGGAGCAATATCAGAAAGGTGTTACCCAGCCAAAAATTGCAAAGACTTTGCATCTATCATCATCAACTGTGCATAACATCCTCCAAAGATTCAGAGAATCTGGAACAATCTCTGTGAGAAAGGGTCAAGGCCGTAAAACCATACTGGATGCCCGTGATCTCCGGGCCCTTAAACGACACTGCACCACAAACAGGAATGCTACTGTAAAGGAAATCACAGAATGGGCTCAGGAATACTTCCAGAAACCATTGTCAGTGAACACAATCCACCGTGCCATCCGCCGTTGCCAGCTGAAACTCTACAGTGCAAAGAAGAAGCCATTTCTAAGCAAGATCCACAAGCTCAGGCGTTTACACTGGGCCAGGGATCATTTAAAATGGAGTGTGGCGAAATGGAAGACTGTTCTGTGGTCAGACGAGTCACGATTCGAAGTTCTTTTTGGAAATCTGGGACGCCATGTCATCCGGACCAAAGAGGACAAGGACAACCCAAGTTGTTATCAACGCTCGGTTCAGAAGCCTGCATCTCTGATGGTATGGGGTTGCATGAGTGCGTGTGACATGGGCAGCTTGCATGTCTGGAAAGGCACCATCAATGCAGAAAAATATATTCAGGTTCTAGAACAACATATGCTCCCATCCAGACGTCATCTTTTTCAGGGAAGACCCTGCATTTTCCAACAAGATAATGCCAGACCACATTCTGCATCAATCACAGCATCATGGCTGCGTAGGAGAAGGATCCGGGTACTGAAATGGCCAGTCTGCAGTCCAGATCTTTCACCTATAGAGAACATTTGGCGCATCATAAAGAGGAAGGTGCGACAAAGAAGGCCCAAGACGATTGAACAGTTAGAGGCCTGTATTAGACAAGAATGGGAGAGCATTCCTATTTCTAAACTGGAGAAACTGGTCTCCTCTGTCCCCAGACGTCTGTTGAGTGTTGTAAAAAGAAGGGGAGATGCCACACAGTGGTGAAAATGTCCTTGTCCCAACTTTTTTGGGATTTGTTGACACCATGAAATTCTGAATCAACATATTTTTCCCTTAAAATTGTACATTTTCTCAGTTTAAACTTTTGTTTCGTGTGTTATTGTTCTATTCTGAATAAAATATTAGAAGTTGGCACCTACACATCATTGCATTCAGTTTTTATTCACGATTTGTATAGTGTCCCAACTTTTTTGGAATCCGGTTTGTAATTAAATTACGTAACGCCGTCACATGTAGCTACTTACTCCCCAACACTGTGTAGTAGTTTGTATGCATGTGTATGTCTCTGCTTTATTGTTCTTGTTAAAATAATGGGAAGAAAAGATAAAAAGAGGACTTTCCAACCTTCCGTAATGACTCTCGGGTGCGGATGCGTTGGTGTTGTCAGGCAGTTTACACGCTCACTGATGTCAAACCAACATTTGCAGTTTGAAATAGATCATTCAATAAACCCGTTTTCATAACGCAAACACCTGATGTTTTCTATTAGGCTTTCTGAAATCGGAAAAGCTTCGATTGACTTTTAAAGTGCCTATCGACAACAAAACATGACTTCTTCAGACGTCTGTCGTACCGAAGGTCGCTCGGACGCGTTTGCATCTCGCACTCATGGCAGCTTGGGAAACGAGCGTAAAAGTTGTACATCAGCAAGTTCGCCCCTATTGTGTGCATTTTATCCCGATTCCTATTCTTTATCGTACAGCGTACAGCGCTATTTACTCCCATCTTCATCATCCTGTCATGCGTCTGTGCCATTTGTCATTGATCGGGCACAGTAAGCATAACCGTGCTCGATGCCGATCTGTCCTTGGTGAACTCTGACCCAGTTCGGCCTCCCGGCAAAAAAAAAAAACGTGCAAAGGCCACTGCGTCGCTGTATTGTACGTGGGGGGCGCTGCTCTCGTCAGAGCGGAGATGGTTTTGGGGATATGCAGATCAAGGGGTAAAGCCTTTGATAAAAGATGTGAGAAAGAGAGAAGGGGAAAAAAATGATGCTAATGAAACAAATGGGCAAAGCAAATAGAGAGAAGAAAGAGAAATAATCTCATAGAAATCGGGAGCCCCTTGCTGAGCTTGCAGGGGGACAGCAGGGGCTGCTGCGTTTCCCGCTCACTCGGTCCATTAGCATTACTACCCTCCACCACACCCTCACCCCCCCACCACCCTCCACCTCTTCCCCTCCCCTTAATGCATACCTCACACAGTTGCCATCGTTAGCAGCGAGTGCGGCCTGTCAGGCGCTGCAGTGTTGGGCTGGGCTGTACAGGTCCAGGCTGGCCCCCTTTGTACAGAGTATGGATAGAGGAGGTGTGTGTGTGTGTGTGTGTGGGTAGAGGGAGGGAGGGAGGTGGGGGTGTCGGGTGGGGGTGGGTGGGGTGTGGGGGGGTGTGGGTTGGTGGGTTGGTTGGTTGGTGGGGGGGGGTTGGCTTGGGGGGGGGGTGGGGGGGGTTGGGTAGCGGGTAATGCCGACAGGGCCTTGCAGCTGTCGTGAGGGTCGAGGCTCGGACGCCTGTGATCAGCCAGCCGTGAAATCTGCCCTGAACAGCTCGGCATTCAGAGCCTGACCCTCTCACATACACTCCCAAACACACACGCACTCGCTCCGACACTCTGCTCTCTTTGGCGCTAAATCTTCCCCAGGCTTGTGGAGCTCGTCTGGCGCCAGCCATTCGTTGCGCCCTGCCTGTCGATAACCCTCGCTTCCCTCAACCACCGCCCCCTGCAATAACCCCCCCCCCCCCCCCCTTTGCCCCCCAACCCCCCCCCCGGCCGTCTCCCACCTTCCCCACCCGACACTAGCGACACCACTCCATTCCTGGCCTTCTCTCTCACACACACACACACACACACACACACACACACACACACACACACACACACACACACACACACCGTTCTTCAACATTTACTCCACGAAATAGCACAGCAAAGATGGCAAAAAGATGGCATAGATTTGTATACTTATTAAGGGTTCCATTCGGACCTCCAATGAGTGAATGGCGTGAATGAGTGTATTCGGGCCATTCTTAATATTCCATAGTATTCCTGGAATAGGATCCGTCACAATCCTATCCGGGATAAAGAGAAGAGGGAATGAAGTTTCTAAGACTAAATAACAACATATTGATGCATAAGCATTACAATTGGACGACTTCAGCGTAGACTTTGTGTTGAATGAAGCCGGGTGAAACTTTGGGAAATATTTTGGGAATTTACAGTAAACTCACCAGGAGAATTAATTAAAAAAATAAATAAATAAAAAATGAATCAAACTTCTTGCCAACTAATGATTAGTGATAAACTTTGGGGGAAATCCTTTTTTTTTAAATGTTCATGGGATAAAAAAAAAGAAAGAAAAACTTTCTGAATAATAATAATAATAATAATAATAATAATAATAATATGAACTTTGATTACATGGGTTTTGATGACTGGTGCTCTTGTGATGAACTGTGAAAGTGCGCACTTTTGTCAGCACTTCCTGGTTAACCGAGCTGGGCATTAGTGTTGTACTGACCTTGTAATTTGGTCGTTCTTCTACTTTTAAAAACGTGCCTTTATATGTGCGACCGGCATTTGGCAGCCTCATTGACTGGCGATGAGGAAAATGGTGTGGTGCAGAATTTCACCTGGTGTTCTTGATTTTTCCCAATGCATTCACGTTAATTAATTGGCTTCGATGATGTCGACTGTTTTGTCGGTGCTTTTACGTCGACGGAAACCTTTGATACCAAATCAAGGTTGTCTGCCATTAACGCCCTTTAGACGCATGCTTAACCAATTGGCTTTTCTACGGTAAGTGTAATAAGGCATGAACCTTGGCATGAAGCAGTGGCTACAATTCATTTGAAGACCAGCTAACTAGCGAAGGCTCACAATGTGGGTTAAATAGGGATAGAGGAGGCACATCCCTTCATGCCCATTTTATCAACAGGGGCCCAGGCACAAAAGGAGGTGGGGTCAGCCCACCCACACTGCACAGTCTGCCCACATCCTGGGCCCTGTGTCCTCATCATTTGGCACTAGGCTTGGTTTGGACGAAGACCAAAATGGCTGTTGCCTCCAGTGCAGTGCCTCTTTACCCTCTTAAGTTCTGCCAGTCGAACCCGGGGTTTTTGTGTGATACTTCCTTCGTCTTTTAAACCCCCATTTCGTTCCGAGAAATTATCTTTATCAGCGTTCCTGTTTGTCCACTTTGTCACTTAAATACGATCAAGACGCAACATCGGTGTCATGGAGTTCGCAAGGAACTCGCGATAAAGCAAATGCGTATGGGCGATTAAAAATATACTGCTGGGAGATCGGGATGTAAAGTATTTACATGCAGGATTCGACTTGTAGAAAGAATTAGTAAGCAAAAAAAAGGTTGGTGTTTATTATCATATGTACAGTAAAGAGACACGTCAAAGACCCCCCCCCCCCCCCCCCCCGATAATCAGTAGGATAGAAAATTATTGAACGAATTAATATATATATGTTTTAAAAGCAGCGTATACTGTAAACTACATATTTGCCTTTAAGAAAAAAATGACTATATTCAAGGCCAAATTGTAGCTAATATTTCAGTTATAATGACCTTTGCGGTGTCTAGATTATAATGGGCATATAATGGGCAATTTATTGGGCATGTATTCAATGTATTGGCTATAGGAAACTAATTAATAATGATGGAGTACCAAGCTAATGTCAAGTTACTTTTTGCCAACCCAATGTTAATAATTCTCCAAAGATTTTGTTGATATAATCCAAAGACAATTTTACAAAATAATAAAATGTATGCGTGTCATATCCACTGAGAGATATATTGAATGTTTCTAAATATCCTTGAAACATTGTTTCTGAACCTGAAGCAAATATGTTCAAATATAGCAGATACCCTTATTCAGCGTTAAGTGCCTTGCTCAAGTGCCCACTAGTGGCTTCTTGGTGGTGCTGGGATTTGAGCCTGCAACCTTCTGGTCCATAGCGCAACGCCTTAACCACCTAGACACCACCTATCCTTGTCATGTGACACAGCTCTAAAGTGGAGATGTGTAGATACACTTCATCAGTAGATTGTTTCCTTAGAAACGATAACATGCAGCATTACAACCAGTACATTATAATAACATATGAATGCTACTGTCATCGAAACCCGACACCTTCTGACCAATCAGTGCTGTAGTATAAACAATTTGAACTTTTTCCACCTTTCTCATATCTCATAATGAGAGTTGGGAAGGTTTGCTTTGGAAAATGTAATAAGTGTTTCCAAATATATTTCAAAATGTAATAAGTAGTGTAACTTTTCAATGACTTTATAAAAGTAAAGTAACCGATTATATTTGATGACTTTTTGATTACTCTTATTTGTCCACTAGGTGGAGCTTTAAGTTGTCATTCTAAGAAAAAATACGTCTTTCGAAATTAAACTGCATCAGAATAGGATTGTTGAGGGGGGCGCCGGGGGGCGGTGGGTGCTGGTTGAGGTTGTGGTGGGGGTGTTGTGCACATGCTTGTTACGCGATTTTTTTGCCGTGTTTCTCCGCTCCCAGCGCATATCCCAAGAGCGCCACTGCCACCTACTGTAGTGGATGTGCGATTAAACTTCCTTTCTAGTACGGCAAAAAAGCAGATTCCCCGGGGTCACAAGTGCCCCCTCAACGCGCCACGGTCCACTTTTTGAGAACTACTGCAGCAGTCTAAAGCACTGACTTTACATGAAATGCTATATCTTATTTGTAATCATTGCCGTGTGTGTGGAGTTTACATGTTCTCCCCGTGCCTCTGGGGGTTTTTCCTCTGCGTTTTCCGGTTTCCTCCCAGTCCAAAAACATGCACGGTAGGTTGATTGGCACCTTGGAAAAATTGTCCCTAGTGTATGAATGTGTGTGTGTGTGTGTGTGTCCTGCGATGGGTTGGCATTCCATCCAGGGTGTATCCTACCTTAATGCCCATAGATGCCTGAGATGCCCTGTGACCCGAGGGAAGATCGGATGTAGTGGTAGAAGATGAATGAATGAATGAATGAACATTTTTATACGTAACTGTAATCTAATTACACATTTGACTGTTACTTTTATTTTGTAATGAAATTACACAACGCCAGGATATGTAACTAGTTACTCCCCAACCCTTCTCAATATGTTTTCAAACATATTTCCATACTGCTCCTATCTTTTAGACCTTCTTTAAACCCCTGGTCCTCGAACCTGAGAAGTTGGCAGCTGAAAGAAGGTTGAAATGCATTGATCTTTAACACTGTTTATTTACCATCAACGTTCCCCTCTGCTAACACTGAACAGACCACTTCCTGCCCTGTGGCGGTACGGAGTCCTGTTTCCGACCCCTAGTGCCCTAACCTGTTCCTCCACTCGACAGCTTGTAGCTTTTGGCCTCTCTGGTTGCCATTACCAAGGACTTGTTGAGAAACCCTGCATGCATTTGCCCCACCTCAAGTTTCTCGCAGGTCAACTGGGGTCAACCAGAATGTCAGAACTCGAGGTATTTCCCAGATCCGTCCGCGGATAGCGCGGAACCTAACGGGATTGTTGTTGTCGCGGGTTTCCAGACGACAGCACAATAGCGTTTGGAAACATGTTTTGTTACACAAAGCGCTATTCGTAAAGGGACTTTGTGTTGTGTGGGTCTGGTCCAGGACACAGCCTTCCACCCTTCTGTCCTCCTCTGTCTGCTGTGGCATGGGGAAGGGATGGTATCGATCAAGGGTTTCCCACACAGGATAACCCTCAGGGTTGCTTTCCAAAGCGTACAGCGGGGTCCACCGCAAGTACAAACAGAAAACACACAAGTCTCACAAGTTCACCATTAGAAGTTCGCAGTCTGTCCAATGTGACTTAAAGGATTTGCCCCTGCAATTCCTTATCACATAAAAAGCAAACGTCATTGTGTCTCTATCAGGAAAACAGTTATACTTAAACTCGACAATCGAGCATGTGGTCTTTACTTTGGGATAAGGCTTCTGCGTAACAACGTTGAACGAATAAAGCTGCGGACATCAGGTGAGCTTTTGCACACGTCACATCCAACAATTATACCATTTCATTATTATGAAAAACATCCTGATCTTCCTCTTGTTGTTGTTTTTTTTTATTACGCGACCCGTCACCGTTTTTTTTCTCGTTTTTTTTTTCTTTCCCCAAACTGTTGGAATTCTTTATTTTTATTCGTCCTCGACCCAGACGTCGAAAGCTCTTCAAACAGGATACGAAGGTAGATGGCAAAAGAGATTTGAAGTGATAGCCCATTTTAGAGCAGAGAAAGGCTCTAATTGTCTCCGCTCCCCACAGCTCCCTCCCTGCGACAGCCTCGCATGCCACTGGAGAAAGAAAAGAAGAAGAAAGCGGCTGAGAGAGATAGAGTTAGAGAAAAAAAAAAAACGAGCGAGAGAGAGAGAGAGAGAACTGGAGAGGACAGTTTCGCTGTGCAGCTGCTCCCGTGGATGTTTTTGGATTACATCAGTGCTGTGCCAAAGAAAGGAGCGAAGGACAGATAGACAAGGGATCAGAGGGAGAAGGGAGCGGGGCACACTCCACAAATCAGGGCTCTTAGTTCGGGAGGGGGCCCCGGCTCGTTTCTTAGCGTTCTCTCGGACAGAGCTGTCATTGTTAGCAGGTTGAAGTGGATAAAGCCAGGGCTGAATAGTGCAGCAGGCCCCGCTCGTCACTGCTGCACCCCCGGACCCCCCCTAAAACCCCCTCCCATCCCAGCTACATCCTGACAACACAGCAACAGCAACTCAACCTTGCCCTGTCAGCTGCCTGCACCTCTGCCCCACGCCGGAGCTTGGCATGCAGCTGAGATTACATTGCTCCGGGCACACACTCCTGCTTCGTCTTTGGAATTAATACGTACACATTTCTGTTTGAGCAGCAGGCACAGGGCGGCCAGGCTGTCAAACAGTGTGAGAAACGGGGAGGGGGATAAAAGAAATACACATTGGAATGTAAAAGGACTTTTTATCACTTCTAAATATTATAAATTGTCGTTTCAAAATGTTTTCAGGCGTCCTAGTGGTGGTTTTAGTTCTACTACTGATGTGTCGCAGGGTTTTATGGCACGTCATCTGCCTGTGCATCGGTGATAAACTGCTCAGGCCAAAAGCCAGGAAAGATAAATCCTCAGAATAGAAGGCATTTTTGGATTTTTTGTGCTTGAATGATGTTTTTCAGCTGTTACTATAATTATTACTACTAACAATCATCATCATAACCTTAAGTGATGTCATTAAATAATTTGTAGAATTAAAATCATTCAGATTAAATAAAAATTGATCATTTATATGAATGTGATTCAATAATTTAGAACATTTTGATTTCATCCTTTTATTAAATGTTTATTCTAGTGATGTCTATAATGGACATATAAATAACAGATACGATTTTTTTTTATTTTTTACAATACCGTTGTTTATGATACAGACACAATAATTAGTTTACTAGCAGTTAAATAGCCTTTAATTTGAAAGAGAGGTAATCATCCGAATACAAGTCATTTTTTCATACTCCATGCATTTTTCATTTTTTAATGGATGTTCTTGAATTATGTTTTTGAACTGCAACTACATGTATAACCGCTACAACTAACAATCATCATCATCATCATCAAATTTGGTGTTGTCATTAAATAATGTGTAGAATTAAAAGCAATCAGATGAAATGAAAATGAATTCAATAAACAAACGTGATTGAAAAATGTAGAACATTTTGATTGCGTGATTAAAATGTAGTGAAGGATATAATTATTATATAAATCACAGTGAAGAAAATGTCTTGTTTTTTTTTTATGAAAACTCTTGTTTATGATGCAAGCTGACTAGTTTACTAGCAGTTAATTTGAAAAGGGGGTAAGAGCCAGGAAACAGGAAATCATCAGAATAGGAGTTATTTTTGCAAAATTGCAATTTTCTTCTTGAATTGTTTTCGAACTGCTACTAACAATCATCATCATCATCATCATCGTCACTTTAAATAATGTGTAGAATTAAAACTAAATAAACCAATGTGATTCAAAAATGTAAAACATGTTGATTTCTTCCTAATTGTTTTTTTTTTTTCATTTTAGCCATGGCTATAGTGGTTATATAAAAAACAGAGAAGAATTGATTTTCTTTTTCACAAAACTCTGGTTTATGATACAGACAGGCTAAATAGTTAAAAAGCCTTTAATTTGAAGGGGTAAAATATTTGGTAGTTTGCAATTACGAATAAATAATTCCACATTCTGACAAATCCTATACGACTTTATATTGTGCTTATAGGTGTTTGATATGCATCTGTTATCTCTGTATTGTCGCTACCAAAATATCAAATACCTGTTTAATTTGATGTACATTCAAATCATTGTGATTTGTTGTTAATGCTAAGCAAATAATTAGAATATAAATAAATAAATAAATAAATAAATAAATAATAAACTAGGACATTTCCTAAAGAAAATGTGAGTGATGCTTGCCGATGCAAACCGCAGTTCCGGCGTGACCCCTTAGGCCTGGTCCGTTTAATATTTAGGAGAATATTTAATGTTTAGGAGAGATGAGTGTTTAGACACCAAAAACGCCTGTTTTTTTTTTGGGAGGGGGCGGGGCCAGTGACCAGGTAACATCAAATTATCAAATTACATGGGTTACATGTCACATGACCCTGTGTCCGAGTTTCTTGGTTTCGCAGATTTTTCACGTTTTCACGACCTACTCCATCTCTTCTGTGAGTGGATATGTCAAATGTGCATTTTGGGCGATCATAGGCCGAACAGCGGGTCGGAATATCGTGGATTTCCCGAATGTCCGGCTTCTACCATTAGGGGGCGCCACAGCGGATCGGCCTTCTCTATACCACCGTGTCCTCTACATCTTCCTCTTTTACCTCAACTACTATGTCTTTCTTTACCACATCCATAAACCGCCTCCTTGGCCCTTTTCTTTTCCATCTAGGCACCTCCATCCTCAGCATTCTTCAACCTCTATCTCCCAGGCCTCACCACAGCCCTATAAACTTTCCCTTTCACTCTTGCATATACCACTCCATACATATCACTCCATCTGCTCTTCTCCACCCACTCCACCCTTCTCTAACACACTCTCCCGTACTTTGCACTGTTGACCCCAAGGACTTAAACTCATCCACCTTCACCACCTCTAATCCCTGCACCCGCACCCCTCCACTACCTTCCCTCTCGTCCGCACACACACTGTCTCCAGCATGTTCCTCCACCTCTCCAGATTCTTCTAAAGATGTTCCATACTTTCACCCCAAATCACAATATCATCTGAGGTTCCTGTCTGATCTCGTCTGTCCACCCGTGTATCACCAGTGCAAACATGAAAGGGCTCGGAGCCGAACCTTGATGCACCTCCACCTTGAACTGGTCTGTTCTTCCTTTTGCACACTTCTCCATCAAGCATCCACAAGGCTCTTCCTCAGCATGGAACCATACCGTAGCTCACAGATCGTCCCTGATCCGAGCTTCCACTACTCTTCTCCATAACTTCATGGTGTTGCTGATCAACTTTCTCCACCACACTCCTCCATCTAGTTATAACTCCACCTCCATCTTTCCTAAACATCTCCACACTCTTGGAATGTCATCTGGTGCCACCGATGACATTCCACTTTCCACTCTTCATCCTCTTAACAGCTGCTCTCCTTGCTAATCCCATCCTCTTCCTGCTTCACCACCTCCACAACATCCACCCTTCCCTCTTGCTCTCTCTCTCTTATTTTCCTCATTCATCAGCTGCTTAAATTCTCCCTCCATCTTCTCAACACACTCTCCTCACTAGTCAACACCTTTTCATCTGCATCCTTTATCGCTCTAAATTGCAGCACATCCTTCCCAGCTCGGTCCCTCTGCCTGGCCAACCGCTACAAATCCTTTTCCTTCCTTAATTCAACCGCCCCTCATATGCCTATTGCCACAGCCCCCTTCACCTGCTGCCCCATATCCTTCTACTCCTGCCTACTTTTCCCCATCTCTCTGCCGATCCCAATGCGGTTTCTCTGACCTCGTTCTCCTTACGCTTCCCTGCACTTCTTCATTCAACCACATCGTCTCTTTGTCTTCCGTTTCCCTTATCATCGGTAGCCCAATCATCCAACCTCTTCCCTGAACCTCACACCTATGTCTTCCTCCATCGGTTTCCACCAACTTTTCAGTCCTCCTCCTCTTCTTCTTCACCTCCAAAGCCACCGTACAGACCACCATCCGATGCAGTCTAGCTACACTACCACCACGTTACAATCTCTTTCAGACTATAGTCCACCTGTGTGCCATCTCCATCTATTTAGGTAATCTACTACCAGCTTTCCTTCCACATTCCTCTCCTTAAGGCCAGACCGGCCCATCATCACCTCTGTTCCCTTGACCAACATGACCATTGAAGTTCACTCATGCCAGAATCTTTACTCCTGATGTATTTTGTATTATGAAAGGATATTCTTTGATATTTAATGTCCCTAAAAGGGATTATCTAACTTCTCATCTGGCACGAGTCCATCTTTTTTTTGTCGTGGTACAATATGGATGTCTTTCGGAAGGTCTGGTCACAGATTCCAAGTCAGATCTGCCCTTACACCGAGCCTCACGTGGTCCAGGGAAATTTGTGCTTTGGGCTTCTGTCTTGGTGGACGATTGCTTTCTTAGGAAGTCTTTAGAATAAGACTGGGTTTCCTTTTATTGCCACTTTAATTGGCTCCATCTATACTGACTATGTGGGGTACAGTGGCTTAGTGGTTAGCACGGTCCCGTCACACTTCCAGGGTCAGGGGTTCGATTCCCCCCTCCACCACATGTGTGTGTGTGGAGTTTGCATGTTCTCCCCATGCGAAAACGTCAGGGAGTTTTTCTCCAGGTTCTCTGGTTTCACCCCGGTCCAAAAGGTAGGTTGATAGGTACATTGGAAAATGTATGTATGTGTGTGTCCTGGGCGTGTCCTGCCTTGATGCCCGAAGACGCCTGAGATAGGCAAAGGTTCCCCTCGACGGATGAATTAATGAATATATTGACCATTATGGTGAATTGAAATAAATCTCCCAATATAATCCTTCTATATATTTAAAAGCATTCATGAGCTGCTTCATCATGCATGTTCATACCACACTGTCTATCTAACGAGTCTGAATTTCATTCATTCATTCATTCATTTTCTACCACTATATCTGATCTTCCCTCGGGTCACGGGGAGCCTGTGCCTATCTCAGGCGTCTATGGGCATTGAGGCAGGATACACCCTGGATAGCATGCCAACCCATCGCAGGACACACACACACACACACACACACACACACACACACACACACACATTCATACACTAGGGACAATTTTCCAAGGTACCAATCAACCTACCGTGCATGTTTTTGCACCGGGGGAAACCGAAGAACCCGGAGAAAAACCCCCTGAGGCACGGGAAGAACACGGGACCGAGACTGGAATCGAACCCGGATCCTAGAGGTGTGAGGCGAACATGCTAACCATTAAATCACCGTGCCCCTTGAGTCTGAATTTCATTTTCATTTTTGTTAGAACAATTTTTCCTGCATTTTTTCTAAGAAATTGCGTTGGCTTTTTCCCAAAACTGCTTACTATAGACTGCACATGTTTTTTAGCCCCTAAAATGAGGTATTCAGATAATGCTGTTTTCATGAGTCCTGCAGGTTTTTTTTCCCCGTTAAATTATAATGGACTGTTGGTTCTGTCATGGGAGAGAGCTCTGGAATCTTCCGCTGCTTTTGCGTCTGACTGGTCGCACTGATTGATTGGTGTTGAATGCATGGTCTAGTCAACGCGAAAAAGTTGAGAGAAAACTTCAGACGCCTCCCGTTTTAAACCAGGAGAAAATACACTCCGTTTTTTTAGCGTTTAGGCATTCTCGGGTCATCGTTATGCATAATTGTTGAGTCGTCAAGTTCAGCCGGCCCTGGACTTGACTGACCAACAGCCAGATGCTGTTATTCACACAAAAAGGAGCAACACATTTACGACGGAAGGTTAAGAAGTAAAGGAAAAAAAAGAAGAAGAATGCACTTATTTTGTTACGGGAAAGTTCCTCTCCTTCATATGACTGTTTGGGGTCATTTATATCTCATTTGAGCTTAAGAATAGGACCATTGTGCGACTGGATAGGTTTCTTTTCTTTTCTTTACCATTTTTTTTTTTTTTTTTTTTACAACTGCCCTTTTTTTGTTTTCTTATTTTTATATGGTGACGTTGCTTCTCAGCTGGCCAACAATGCGACTCAGTGGTCAGTCATGGGGCTCCCAGCATTGTGACATGCTTGGTGTGACCGCAACCCTCCCACAGATCCTAGCAGGCAGGATTTACTGTGCTTTTATTGTTTTATGGGACCCCCAAAGTCAAGGACCTGTTCTGGTGAACGTCCTGTTTCTTTACAACGCTAAGTGTAATTGTGTTATCACGTGCGATCTGTTGCTTTATCGTGCCGGAGATAGAGAGGCCGACCTAAGCGTTTGCTATGTTTACGAATGGATGATTACTGATTAGTCGACACTTTAATTGTGCACACATTACATGCCAATGGTTTGTAGTGTAGTTGATGGGTTACACTTCGGTTCCCGGTCTCGCCCGGTACCACATTATAGCATTGTAATAATTCACGTCCAATTACTAAAGTCCAATTACTAATTACATACCATTTTTAAAAATTGGAAAAAGATGAATAAAAAACGCACACAGAACATCAGATACACTAATATAGTGTATTATTTCTCTGATAACAGAGAAAATGTGAATGTGAAATGTGAAAATGTATCAAATTTTATATATGGCACTTTTTTAATGTATACAAACCTGTGATGATGTGATTGCTAAAGGTTGTTACGTTGTGTAATTAATAGTTCACATATTAGCTGCCGGTGCAGCAGCGCCAACCCATAATCCCCTCAACCTGAAGCCCTTATTGTGTTGGAAAAACTGTCAGTTTTATATAACCTGTGCAAAAAAAAAACTTGTATAACCTGTGAACTGTTTAGAAGGCTACATTGGAAATGTAATGGATTACAAATGTAATAAGTAGTGTAACTTTTCAATGACTTTATTAAAGTAAAGTAACTGATTACATTTGATTACTTTTTGATTACTTTCATGTTTCTAATGGATATTTCCAACTAAACAATTATATATATATATATATATATATATATATATATATATATATATATATTCAATATACCACATACATTAAGAATTTTATTTAGTATTTATTTTGCAATTTGCTTCTGTAATATGTAAACATTTTTGCCTCAGGGTGTTATTTTCAGTAAGTGCCACCTAGTAGATGAATGAAAGTAATCAAAAAGTAATCAAATGTAATCAGTTGCTTTACTTTTATAAAGTAATTAAAAAGTTACACTACTTATTACATGTTGAATAGGGATATTTCTAATCTGTAATCTATTACATTTCCAAAGTAACATTCCTAAACACTAAACCAACGGAAGTGCAACAAATTATTATTAATATTGTTATTATTATTATTCAACATATCCTAGGTTTTTAAAGAAATTGCTCAAATGTAACGCTATTTTTAATCGCTATTTTTAATAACGCTGTAATGAATTCCTGTTACATTTATTAAAGTACGTAACGCCGTTACACGTAACTAGTTCCTCCCCAACACCCCCTGTGAAAAACTCCCCCCAGAAAAGTGAATTTGTTTATGCTTTGGATGCACATTTTATGTTTATGCACATTTTCTCAGACAAATAAATTCTATACATGGTCCAAGTGTTGTTTCTTTACAGGTCATAAAAACAACCAAACTAATAGAGCATGGGGATGTACTTGACCATGAGGCACATGATGAGCCCTGGTAATCCGTCCTACCATCATCTACCATCTCTCTTTGGCACATCTTTTCATGGTGTCTTTGTCACCTCGCCTCGTTCTCCGCGAGCTTTAAAAGGGATTCCTCGGATGCCAAACCTGAGCATGTCAAAACGGAAGCTTCCCGGTGCTTTGATGAAGCAGGGCTCATGCTCATTCGCCAAAGGAATGTTTTTCCAGCCGTGTTTATCGGAGGCCCTGATGGCGCAGCCGTCCAGCCCCGGAGTTAAGCTCTGGGTCAGCCTGGATGCCAAAGCCTTAAAAATATGTCAGTAAAACTAATGGCCCTTAATGGGACCACCAGAGGCGGTTGTTGCCATGTAAACTTGCCCTCAACTTCCCCCGTTCCTCAATCGGCAAGTAAATTTGACCTACCCTAACAATGGCATGGTGAACGATTTTAAAAGCGTGGGCTCAACAAGGATTCGCACCTCTCCGAGAGGGCTCTCGTGTTTACAGCGTCTTTAAGCTTTACCAATTGCAATTTACACCTAACCAAAAAAAAAAAAAAAAAAGAAAGGAAAAAAAACACCCCCGGTACTTTCCCCGATTTCACGGCCCTCTGTTGTCTCCCAATTTCATGGTGTATGTTGCTATTCAGCACTTAAAAGGCTTAAACTTCTCCTTCTCCAGGCCATCGTTTTCTGAATGCGGCAGACAGTGTGGTCTCGCAGTCATTTCACTCCAGGGTGAAGCATTTATACCCGAGACATCTGTGTGACTTCAGAGTCACCTTGTCAATTCCACAACTCAAATGACCTAATGGTCGAGCCGTGACCACTTAAAAAGGTCTTCGTACTGAAGAGTGTGCTGTCTGTTAGGGATTGACTTACACTTATTAGGTAGAAAACCACATGAGATGATTTTCGGATACGGAATGAGTTGAGGAAACTCTTCTGGGTATTTTCAACCTTCATTATTATTATTATTATTATTATTATTATTATTATTCATCTTTTTAGTGATACAAGAGAAAAACAACAAGGACATGTTGTAAGCTTACAAAACTATCGAATTCGGTTTATTGGAACGTGTTGATTCAATAAAAGTGTGTGTGTGTGTGTGTGTGTGTCCCTGTAACTCAAGTAATAAAAGAAATAAATTATTAAATAAAAAGAATAAAATAATTACATAAATAATTATATAAATACTAAATGAATGTTTCACAAGTATCACAAGCCGGCAGAACCTCCACATGATCTAAGCCTGATAGAAAATACCCTGGTTCATATTAAATGTAAATATGATAAAGATTTTGGAAACCTAGAACTTCTTCCTTTGTCACTGTCTTGCAAACACAACAAGACAAAAAAAACAACAACAACAACCCTTAACTGTGATTAAGGTTGTTTGTATCTTACGTTTGTAATCGATCATACCAGAGATTATTTAGATGGTCTTAGATGGTTAAAGCACTTTTTTTTTTACATCGTTCTGGATAAGGGCGTCTGTTAAATGCTGTAAATGTAAATGTAAAGGAAACAACTATTCTTTTATTGTATTTTAAACACGTATATGTGCCTTTAATTTATATGCAGCATACTAGGTAAAAGGCAAAAACGCACACGGATTGGAAATTTTCTGAAAGAATGGGTAACAGGAAAGATATTTTGGCCTCAAACCCACCGTCAAGCATGGAGGTAGAAGCTTAAACGGCTTGGGGTTTGTTTTACATAAACATTTACATTGTTGTTGTTATAAATAAATGTAATCCGTATCCGACTCTCTAAATTTTATCTAGAGAACCAAGATTTGACTGGAGGCTTATCTATAAGCAGTGTTGGGGAGTTAGGGCGTTACATAATTTAATTATAAAATAAATGTCTGATTTACTGAGAAAGAAAATGTGTAACTAAATTAAGTTACTTATGAGAATGCTAAAGATTCTTCTAAACAATCTAAACAATTTCTTTTAAAACCTATGTTAAATAATAATAATAATCATCATCATCATCATTCATTCATTCATTCATTCAATTCATCTTCTACCGCTTTATCCGATCTTCCCTCGGGTCACGGGGAGTCTGTGCCTATCTCAGGCGTCTATGGGCATTAAGGCAGGATACACCCTGGATGGAATGCCAACCCATCGCAGGGCACACACACACATTCACACACACATTCATACACTAGGGACAATTTTCCAAGGTGCCAATCAACCTACCGTGCATGTTTTTGGACCGGGGGGAAACCGGAGAACCCGGAGAAAAACCCCCTGAGGCACGGGAAGAACATGCAAACTCCACACACACATGGCCGAGACAGAAATCGAACCCAGACCCTGGCGGTGTGAGGCGAACGTGCTAACCACTAAGCCACCGTGCCCCTCATCATCATCATAATAATTATAATTATTTTTGTTATTATTATTGTTGTTGTTGTTGTTATTATTGTTGTTATTGTTATTATTTTATTATAATAATTTGTTTTCCTGGCCCTGCCATGTTACTCCCCAGTCTGTCCTGTCATATCTATGCAAAGATTTGATTTCTAAAACAGTATAACATTTCTTTATTTTTTTTTTATATTATGAAGTCTGGTTTTGTTGTGTCCGTGCTTAAAAATGAAATTAATATAAGCTTCATTAAAGTGATGAAAGGTTTTGAAATTCTAACAGTAAACAAGAGTTGAGTTACTATTGTAAGGTTCACTGTAAAGTAATAAATGTATGGAAATGATTTAGTTGGAAATATCCATTAGAAACTTGAAAGTAATCAAATATAATCAGTTACTTTACTTTTATAAAGTAATTGAAAAGTTACACTATTTATTACATTTTGAATAGGGTCATTTGTAATCTGTAACTTATTACATTTCCAAAGTAACCTCCCCAAATTATGTAATGTCCTGTATCTTTGTTAATTTATGTTATCTGTTATAGCACCTTGGTCCAGGGGAAATGTTGTTTCGTTTCACTGTATACTGCACTGTATATTGTTGAAATGACAATAAAAAGCTGACTTGACATGAAATCCTATTGAACTATTCGTGGATTGCAAGGTCAGAAAGAAATATTTTTCTGGTAAAGACCTGGCAATTTATTTTAGCTGAATGTATTAAAAAAAAACACTGTCTGGATGCTAAGAGTGTATAAAGCTGTTATTCATGCTAATATAGGCTTTTTCATTCATTCATTCATTCATTCATCTTCTACCGCTATATCCGATCTTCACTCGGGTCACGGGGAGCCTGTGCCTATCTCAGGCGTCTATGGGAATTAAGGCAGGATACACCCTGGATGGAATGCCAACCCATCACAGGGCACACACACACACACACACACATTCACACACACATTCATACACTAGGGAGAATTTTCCAAGGTGCCAATCAACCTACCGTGCATGTTTTTGGACCGGGGGAGGAAACCGGAGAACCCGGAGAAAAACCCCCTGAGGCACGGGGAGAACATGCAAACTCCACACACACATGGCCGAGATGGGAACCCGGGTCCTGAAGGTGTGAAGCGAACGTGCTAACCACTAAGACACCGTGTGCCCTTTAAAGGCTTTTTTAATGACAAAAAAAACATTTATATGTTGGTTTCGTCAATTCTTCATATTTATTAAAATGGCTAGTTTGGTGCATATAAAAAAATAAAAAACTTTTTCCCCCAAACTTTTGGTGTTAGGGATTTTTTTTAAAAAGCCAGTGAGAGGCTGTGCCATTTTATCTCTTCCCTTTTTTCTTCTGAACATAACAAAGGGAATCCCACCAGACATGTGGGAATATGAACCATGACTTGAAGTATGCATGGCTCTATCGTTTAGCAAGTCGTTGCCTCATCAGTCTCAGGAACTGAGTGCAAAACAGCCTCTGTTTTAAAAATACTTTTTTTTTTTTTTTGTGAATGGGAATTCCTTCCAGAAGGAGGAGAAGGGGGAAAAAAAGCTCTTCCGGCCCATTTAAGCTGCATCTGGGAGGCCTCTGTTTGAGCATGGTGAGGGAGAGAAGTGTTTATTTAACTTTCACCACTTCCTGCTGCAGCTTTACATTTACCTAAGAGCAGGTTTAAGTCGAGGGCTTTTTTTTGTTGTTGTTGTTGTTGTTGTTTACTACTTTTATTGATTAATGTGATCTGAACTTTTTGAACTTGTCTTGAGGCCTTGAAAAGTTTTTTTTTTGGAAAATGATGAGTGCTGCACTGTACATGTACAAAAACCCAAAAAACAACAAAAACAACCACACACCGAATTATTTCTCAATTCCAGAAACATCTGTATTGCGTTGTTTCATTCTTCCCCCAATTTCATCAACGCTAAACCCCCACCTCCTTCCCACCCCGACCCTCACCACGCTACCCTCAAGCCCTTCAAACAAGAGTGTTAAATGCACATTTTCACCATTTCCTTCCCCTCCACCGAACCCTCTGTCTTTGAGCGAAGAGGCCTTAACGCTTTTAAACTAGCTCTAACCCAAAGGATCCATTTATTTTCATGTGGGACATGCCCCCCCCCCCCCCAAAACCCCCCCCTACCCCCAACCCGACGCTGCTCAGGCCTGAGCTCTGTGGGTTCCAGCAGTGGGGCTCTCTGTGTGACGCTATTTAAAGCCACATCTGCCGGCAAGCCTGCATTTGCATTTCTGAATGTATGCACCACAAACAAGAGCTACACCCTCACAGCTTAGCAAAAAAGCAGAGCACCCATCTGTTAAGAAAATATAGACCCTCTGCAGCTCACACTCTTGGGCTCTGGGAAGAGATTGGAAGAAAAGAACAGAGCTTTAAGGAACCTCCTCTCTGAGTTGTTTCAACATTCTTCTTATTGATGCGGAGAGGCTTTTGTTTAGCCAGCGAGACGGGGGGAATACATCAGGAATCTAATATTATAAAAATGACACTTTCATCGTTTTTTTAGGTTTTTTTTTTTTATTAGTTTATTTGATTTTTTTTTCCTCTTTCATTTTCTTTTTGTATCTTTACAAAACGATGCATGAATTTGAACGTGTGATATTACATCCAGATCTACATTTATTTCCTATGAGCACAAAACAAAGTAATAATGTTATACACTGTACACACAGTGCCTAACGTGAATGTATATATATATATATATATATATATATATATATATATATATATATATATATATATATATATATATATATATATATATATATATATATATATATATATAGATTTTTCTATGGCTTTCAATCCATACTTTCTCATCACATTTGTTTATATGCACCACCAAATTAGGTATTTTAATAAATATAAAGACTTGACCAAACAAATATTTAAATATACCAATGTTAAAGTTTTTTTTTTTAATTGAAAAAGCCTCTCTTAGCATGAATAATAGCTTTACACAATATTAGCAGACATTTTTTCCAAACATTCAGCTGAAATAAATTGCCAGGTCTCTTGTAAAACTTGCCAAAGGAGTTCTTTACTATCTATCTATCTATCTATCTATCTATCTATCTATCTATCTATCTATCTATCTATCTATCTATCTATCTATCTGTCTGTCTGTCTGTCTGTCTGTCTGTCTGTCTGTCTGTCTGTCTGTCTGTCTGTCTGTCTTGTTGTCAAGTCATATCTACTTAAGGATTTGTGAATGGATTTGTGATGTCAATGTATATTATTATTTATTATATATTACAGTGAACATAGATTAAATGAAACTGTCCAAGTAAAACGTAAAAATGCACAAACATAAAGTTAAAAAAAAACAATATATATATATATATATATATATATATATATATATATATATATATATATATATGTTTTTATTCATCACTAAGTGTTGTGTGTGCGTTAGAAGCACACGTTACTGTGATCTAATGTTCGGTATATGGCAGCATGAAATGACATTTCAATGCAATAAAATAGCTTTGCATTCAAAACAAATGGAAAATGAACTAAAGGTACATATCTATCTGTATACCTAATAATAAAAAAAAAAACCAGAAAAAACATTTTGCCAAGTCTAACATAAAAAACCCCAAAACAAATCCCATTCACTTCCTCTGTCCTCCTTAATACTTAGCTGCTGAAAGAAAAAGCACGATGTCTAACCAAGCGCATTACACAACTGATGGTAAACTTCTGGGCCTCTTTCAATTCATAGCGCTGACCTTTCAGTGTACGACACTCCATCGCAGTTTATTTATTTGAACTTTGTATCATGCCTAACTCTTAGCTATTCATAAGGACAACTGGGCTCCGTTCGCTTATAGGGCTCCGAGGCTAAGATCACTTACTTTCACGGTGGTTGTGGCCCATTTTTCGGTTTCCCAAGCCTATAGTTCTCTAACACCTACATTTTAAATGCTTGCATTTTGTGAATGCGTAATTACAGTGCATTGTGCGGCCCGACTATAGTATAGAGATTGGCTGTCTACTTGCATTAGAGTAATTTAATTGTGTGGGCATCTCGAGACGGGCGCTCTTTTTAGATCGATCTGAAGTCCATCGCAAAAAAAACCCCAAAACAAAACAAAAAAAAAAACCTTGTGTTTTCCACAAGATGCCGGGGGAGCACGGGGTTGTCAGCGCTTGTTGTTGTTACATGATCGACCTCTGAATTTAGGCTGCAGCAGCCAAAGCGAGCGTGGAGGATTTACGCGTTCTGAAACTCCCTCTTGTGAAAAGCGCGTTTGTCTTGTGTGTTGTTCCTTCCATTCACGTTCTGATGAGTGCTCCATTTCTTTAAGCATGTCTCACAGTGAAGGGAGCTTTGTCTGGAGGTGCTGCGAATCATGCCGCAGAAAGCCCAGCACTGATACCAAACCACCGACACCCCCCCCCCCACACACACACACACACACACACTTAATTGGTATGTTCTTTGAGGTGGAAGTGCAAGGCTGGCTCGAAACAGAGCACGGTCTGCCAACGGGTGGCGCTCCGTCACAGTGAAACTCAGCTTCTCGGCGGTCGGGGGAAAAAAAAAGTACACTATATTACTGTGGGTCTGGTTTTGTTTTAGACTCGGGATATTTCAAGGCTGCAGTGTCTTTGTTCCAGGCTTAAGCACTCACTGCAAACGTGTGTTACTGTAGTACACGTTTTTAACTTCCAACAAACTTTCAACAAACTTTTCAACAAACTTTTCCATTTTCACGGAATCGAGATGGTGCCAGGGAACTCGATTTACCTCCCCGTCCTAATCTCTGCCCCCCCCCCACCTTCCCCGGTCAATTCCAATATTTCGCGAACGTTGTAACCGTGTCGTCCTTTCCCACAAACAACCCAGAAGGCTGATCAAAGTTGCCGCATAGTAATTGCTCTCTATTTGCTCTCCAAAACAAATACGCATTCTGCCGCGGCGGCTCCGTGCTGCCGGCACCCTCTAACCTGTGTTCACAGCGTGGGCGGCAGAAATCCTTAGAATCCGCGCATGTACCTGAGCCGACTACGGGGCAAGCTGACCTCTTTCTGATCCCGTGTGCCAAGCTTTTATCGGCTGGGCCGCGGTGTTTTCACACAAGCTTCTCTTTGCTCTGGCTGGACTACCCGTGCTTCGTTTACTCGGTTCGTTTTGAGCTTCTGCATCAATGGTGGAATGAGTTCAATCAATTCGAAATTTACACTTGTGTTTATGGGTAGCCTCTATCTCTGCATGCTAAATACCATGGTGAGCACATCTCAATCAGATTAGAGTGGAATGCCCAAACCTTCCTGTTGGGGGGGGGGGGGGGGGGGGGGGGTGAAAAGAAGCATTCAGACAATGCAAGGTATGGTTTAGGAGCTATAAAAACCAGTTGAAAAATGGGCGTTCACATCAGCAGAAAAGAAAAGTTATGGTTATCAGTCGTGACCCAACAAAGATGGGCGGGATGATTGCGCAGGATTCCCATGCAGTACCTCAGAACGATATGATCTGGCTCGCGCAAACATTATCCACGGCCTTGTATAAATTCACTGTGCTTTTTTTTTTTGTTGACAGGCATAAATGGGCTTTTTATTACGTATTTTTATTAACTGTAAAAAATGTACACGTGACATGTCAAAGTACGGCTTGAACGGCGGGGGAAGGGGAAATCTTTGCTGAATTCTGTACTAAAATAAGAAATAAGGGGTTTGGACAAAAGAAAGGGGGTGTTGACATTTTGTGACACACAATCATTCCCCAAACCGTGAAGGTGTGAGACAACCGTGCTAACCTCTAAACCAACGTATCCCTACACATACACATAAATGAACACGTCTTTGGTTTTGACACTTGTTTGTAGTGTTTTATTCTACTTGTACTACAAGCAGACTTTTGAGGTACTCGATGAATAATTATCTGAACTACGGACGTTTTTTCCCACACCCCACATTTTCCACGTATGAAGGGCTTCATCAGGCCAAACCGCACACATTCTATATCAGGAGACAGATGTGCAACAAATGGATCCATGCAACAAGTGCATGGCTTCCTCTTTTGCTACCACTTGTTACCACTGTTCTTGCTGGCACCGGTTGGAGAAAATAACACCCCCTGCACCTGCAAATGTGGCCTCTGTGCCCAAGCACAATGGTCCACCGTGCAAGGGCACACTGAGCCCCTTGTACAGTAGCTGCGTAAGTCCGATAATGTGACATTTTTTATTGCTTCTTTTAGAAGGATAGCTCCATGTGTTCGGCACACCCCAGCAGGTCAGTCGCCCAGAGGGGCTTATTTTCTTGGCGCGCACACAGTAATCCTGATAAAGGGCCAAACCCAATGCGCACTGTACAGTTGCACCGAGTTGACCCTGGAGCATGTCCTACTGTACTCAAATCCCCCAGGGACTTTTGTTCGAAATGAGTTGCTGGGCTGTTGGTTTAATAATGAGGGCCTTGTGTCGGGCACATGGCAAACCAATGCGGGGGCAATGCTGCTCTTGCTGATGGGTCATCAGGGAGCTAATCTGGCAGGTGCTTCTTTTGTTTCGGAGGCAGTGATGGCAGACAATAGCGCCCAACTTGTCACTCAAATTCACTAACATGTAGTTAGCAGAGGCCTCAGGCCAACCGGGCATGAGGAATTAAGCTGATAAATTTCAAATTAAGCAATTTGTAGTCATTTCTGTTTTTTTGTGGGTGGGCAGGAGAAATTTATGAGTGCAGTAGGGAAAATTTGATCTCTTCTGGAAAATTTCCCAAATTTGTTCCAGTAATTCTTTGTCAAAAAGTAATTATTTGTGTTTTCCCAATTTCCACCTTATTTCCAATATCCATCTTCGCTACTCCACTTTTAGAACTAAGTCTAATGTGACGAGCTTCCCCCTGCATCAGATATGACATAGCCCAGTGGGGTGTTATGAAGTGTGCTTGGCTTATGATGGTGGCCATTGGTCCCTCGTGGACAGGCGGGGGGGACCCTCCTCTAATTTGTTGACCTCATTGCCCCTTGTTCCACTTAATCATTCCAAACGAATTCTTTTTTTTTTTTTTAAAGATCCCGTATCCACATTCCAGATATGAGTCTTTAGAGAAAAGGATCCCTCTGAGGTAAAAAAAAAACAAACAACAACAACAACTAAGGAGTGTGGTCAATCATGTGTAGCTTATTTGTGTTACAGTAGCAAGTTTTCTGTCCTCAAGGGACGCAACGACAATTTAACCCATAGTTTCCACGTGTCTCTTCTCACATTTTAAAATCAGGAGTGCTCTGACATCACAATGTTTTTGTTTTTTAGATGAAAGTTTAAAAAAATGTACCTGAAGTTTTATTTTCAAATGGTCTATTATTCAATATATTACACTTGTATTTTTGTTACACTTGAGTTTAGTGCAAGTAGTGAAGTGTAAAAGTTATTTTCTTAGCAGCCTTGAGAACCTATCCATGATCTTCTTGAAGAGTCGTCCAGGATATTTGTTTCCAGTTCTTGCACTACACAAAATAATTGTGCAGCATGATTATTTCAACTGTGCACATTGATTGCTTGCTGTGACGGGTTTGATAACAATATATTGGGAAATAGTTTTTAAAAATGGAATGTCTTTTAAGAAAAGTTTGTATATATATTATATATATATATATATATATAGATATATATATATATATATATTCATTCATTCATTTCATTTCTAACGCTATATCCGATCGTCCCTCGGGTCGCCAGCGTGCCTCATATCTATATAATATATATATATAAATATATAGGATATATAGAGGGGGGGTATAATATATATATATATATATATATATAGATATATATATATACACACAGTATATGTCTATATCTATCTATATATATATATATATATATATATATATATATATATATATATATATATATATATATATATATATATATATATATACACACACACACACACACACACACACACACATATATATATATATTAGGGCCGTCAAAGTTATCACGTTATTAACTATAAACTAATTCATTTTAACAGCACTAATGTTATTAACGAGTGATTAACGCAGTGTGCATTACTATGTGAGTGATCTACTTCTTCACTCTCCGTTGTGTTGGTGAATGAACGAAACCCGAACAACAAAGAACAAAAAAAAGACAACAAATCAATAAAGACATTTCAGCGCATCCACTCACGCTTACTAAAGTTGCCTGAATTACGCCTACTAGCTGCGCATTCACAACAGGTAGGAGGTCCTCACTATATTAGCGTATATTACCGTATGGAACCATTAGACCAAATAAATCGAAAAAGTGTGTCTCTAAATCTCTTTAAATATGGCACTGCCAGAATAAGACAGAGACATTATCTGTGTATCTGTGTACGTGTCTGGAGCAGGGAGATGAACACTACACTGAAGTGTGGGTAAACAGACCTAAAACAAATGCCATTCCAGCATCTCCTTTCCTCTGCACTGCCCCTGCCCCACCCTTGAGTAAAGAGACAAGGACCTCTTTTATTGGGGAACAAATGTGAACTCCTCAGTACTGTTAGCAGCAACAAAAGGAATCAAAGCTCGCTCGTATGAAAGGCTGCGAGCTTCTGGCATGGTCAGTAAGCTGCTGAAGCGTGTGGCTGCGGCCAAAAACAGATGGGAGATGGTGCTATAGACACCAGACCGGGCCAAGCACCTCGTGTTAGCAGAGGGTAGTAAGGTCAAGTCCAGGTTTGGCCTGGAGGAGGGGTGCAGGTCCATGGTGGACAGTGGCCAAACCATTTTGGGAATATGATTTATGGTGAAAAGGGGAGTAGCGTGGGTATCGGCAGATGAACAGGTGTTTGATAGGTCCTGCGGAGTTAATGAGTGGCACACGCTGGCCTCACGTCATGTTCGGAACTGCTCAAACAAAGGCATCAGCCAACTTTGAAGGTGTCCAATTAGATGGAACTAAGGTCCTTCTGTCCATTAAATGACAACAGATTGAGTACTAATGTTGGATTTAGGACACTATAGTGGTGAATGCATGAATTCGATAGGATGGAGGTTCGGCTGTCAGGGCCAATCATCGATCTTATCAATTCAAGTGTTAAAATGTGTAACTATGCTTTAAAAAGCTGCTAAATGTCTATTAAGTATTCGTCATGTCTGCCTAAATGCAGTGTAGCATCGGAGAGGGAGCTCTGTAGCTCAGTGGTTTAAGGTTCGAGCCGCATTACTGTCTTCTTTGGGTTCTTGAGCAAGGCCCTTAACCCTCTGTTCTGTAGGGTTGCTGTACCATAGTGGATCGGAAAAAAAAACAAAAAACGCACCTTTAGCAAGTCACAGAGCTTAACAAACCTCAGTGAACGAGTGTAATACTGATGTGTCCTCCTCCTCCTCCTCCTCCCACCATCCACATACAGTATTAACAATGACATTCCATGGTAAGTACTTATTGCATACATTAATGTATATACTGGTTATTCCTTTTAAATGTATTGCTGTTAATGTTTTTAATAACTTTTCTTAATTCAGGAATGCAGTAAACGACCGTTTTCTGGATATCTTACGAACATGCGTAGACAATAGCGAACGCCACGCGTCTGTAGATAAAATGGGGGGGCGGAATGTAAATGAAATAGTTGAAATGTTTCTGGAAGGGCAAAATTGAATAAAAACATTTACAGGTGACATTTCAATAAATGTCTAAGGATGTGGCATCGTTCAAAACCATAACGAAGCCGACTAATTTCCTGTCCCAATAACTGTGGCCTCGTAAGCATTTCTGACTTCCTAAAATTGTCCACATGTAGCGTTGTCTGCGGCTCTAATTTCTTGATTTGATCATTTATTTGTTTATTTTTTACATGTATATAGGAGTAGAACATTTTAATAATGCACTAAATCCGATGCTGCACATTGCACTACACGCAACGTTTTTAAATATGCCTCTTGCTGTCTTCCCAGCTTCTTTCCTCATGATTGCTTCCTAGAAGCTGAAATGTTTGGACAATAGAGGGATCTGTGTTCTGAATCAGGAGTAAATTCAATCCGGCAGCTTCAGTTGACTGTCTCGCTCAGGTTCTGGGGCCGTGGATGCATCCGGTCGTGGAGGGAAGCATTCCTTAGGGATTAGGTTCCCAGGTTAGTAATGATTCCCACCATGCCAGGAAGATGGATCCAGGATCCCATCATTTCCACTTTGCATCTCGCGGATAAGTAATCATTGTCGCAGTCTCTGCACCACTTTTCAAATAAAATACAGATAAACACTCGTCTTTATTCCTCTTTTGCATGTGATTTAGCAGGATGCTAACTTTGGTCTACTAGCTGAATGCTAATAGTTAGCACTGAATTATTAAACCTCCCTTGCGAAATACAAATTGTTAGTAGTTATAAACAATGATTATTCACTCTCGTTCTTACTTTCTTTATAAAAAAATATGCTTATATTATTTGGAACATTACATAAAATTACTAGTTGAAAGAGTAATTTGAATAAAGTACAGACACTTAAAAAAAAACACAGACTAGCCATTCATTTCATTTGTTTTGGCCAGACCATGACATGTTTAGACTTTATACAGGTTATGGTCTTGAAAAATGAATATAAAGGAGAAAAAACCCACCTTGAATCTTATTAAATACTTTGTGCTTTGTTTGTGCTTTCGATGCTAATTCGGTTGCATTTTTCTATTATTCTGGATTGAGAAAAAAGAATACCAGTGCCTATGATGAAGATCTCTGAGATGAGCGGTACGATGTCACTGCGAGCAAGAGTTGCCATAAAGTACTGTTGCACTAAACTTGTTAAAGAAAAGAAGATTTACCGCTAGAAATATTTTCCGCATTTGTCGAACGGCATTGTGAACGGTTTAGGAAAAGCGATAATAGACTATATGTATATTTATTCATTCATTCATTCATCTTCTACCTCATCTTCTATGGGCATTAAGGCAGGTTACACCCTGGATGGAATGCCAACCCATCGTAGGACTACACACACACACACACACACACACACACACACACACACTCATACACTAGGGACAATTTTCCAAGGTGCTATGTTTTCCAAGGTGCCATGCCTACTGTGCATGTTTTTGGACCCGGTGGAAACCGGAGAACCCGGAGAAAAACCCCCTGAGGCACGGGGAGAACATGCAAACTCCACACACACACATGGCTGAGACGGGGATCAAACCCGGACCCTGGCGGTGTGAGGCGAACATGCTAACCACTAAGCCACCGTGCCCCCCTTTATATATATATATATATATATATATATATATATATATATATATATATATATATATATATATATATTTGAAATACAGATTTATTTGAAATCGATCATTAAAATGACTTAAACAAAACTTTTTTAAAACTATTTAGCATAGAGTGTATAAAGCATAACGTTTAGCTTGAGTCCTTTTGTGTTTGGGCATAAGATGGTCGTTTTTACTCCTTTTCAAAGGGAACACCTAGATCCTGAACGCAGTGGTGAATTATAAAGGTACATCGCGCACCGCTGGACATGACGACATTCTTTCTCGACCTCTCGCGTCCAGTGAAACAAAGGCTCGCATTTGGCTGCTTTGCTGGGCTTGAATCATTTTGACAGCTTTTTTTTATTATCGGTGTGTTGTTTCTGGTTCACCAGACAGATGACCATTGTTTTCCAATATCTGCCTCACTCTGGCTATTGTCCCTTGACATATGAGTGGCATGCGGCTCCTGATTGCCGGGTCCAGCCACACACATAAGCACACGCTCATGAGCGCAGCATGGGGACAGCTGCATAGAAAAGGCTCGCTCCACAGGACATGGGAGGGAGGCCACGTTCGCCTTATGATTCTAGAACATATCTCTGGCATCACATATGCACATGGATGTGTGCACGTGAGCAAACGGGGACCGTCCTCCCAGTGGACAATCCGCTGATAAGACAGCAGGACCTGTTGATTGTGGTCAGTGGGGTAGAAATAATCTCCCATAGTGTTGTTCTGTAAATTGACAGTTTGGATTGTGGGAGAGAAAGCAGGAAACTATGCCACTTGAATTGTCCTCTTCTGTCTCTCACAGTGGGAGGCTGGGAGGACCAGACAGTTTGAAGATCTTTTTTTTTGTGATTGCTTGTTTGTGCATTGTAGGTTATATAACAGGATTAAAAATGTATCAAAATAGATTGTATTAGGTGCAGGATTGACAATCTGTCGAACCATTGCATGTAGTGCGTGAACTAAATTTGAGAATGCCCTCTAGTCAGATGTTTGTCGAAAAAAAAAAAGATATCCAAACAGAAAGAGAAAATGTCAGTGTATCCGTTTAGTCTTCATTATTTTACTTTGGGTGTAAATTGTTGTGTAAAGTCTTTGCAGTGTATAAAATTTCCTAACATTTGTAGACAGTACCATTAAATATTTATATGCTGTCAGAGAGGTATGGTTCATCTAAGCATGTTTATAACTGTATGTGAGTATGTATATGTGTATGTATGGGCATCATGTTGGCTCAGACTTCTTGTCTTGGGTTTCTGTCTGTCTGAAGTCGGGAATATTCTCCTAGTGTTCATGCGAGTTTTTGCCAAGTTATCCTCTTTAATCCAACTTACCGAAAATCATGCTGGTAGGTGGACTTGAACTTGCCCCTAAAGGTGAGTGCGAGTGTAAAAATGTGTGCCCTGTGATGGTCTGGCATCTATCCAAGGTGTAGTCCTGCCTCATAGCATCCAGTATAGATTGCAGATCCAACATGATTCTGATGAAGTACCTGTTAAATAAAATATTAAAAAAAATGTTTTGTATGCATGTATGTACGTATGTACCTATGTACTCTATGTATATACATATATATATATATATATATATCTATATATATATAGATATATATATATGTTATATATGTGTGTGTGTGTGTGTATGTGTGTGTGTGTGTGTACTGAATGTATGCATGTATGTATGTATGTATGTATGTACTCACTGTATGAATTTATATATGTTGTAGTATGTATGTATGTATGAACACATATGTACTATATATATATATATATATATATATAATATATATATATATATATATATATAAATATATATATATATATATGTGTGTATTTGTGTGTATGTATGCATGTAATCTATGTATGTATGCATGTACTCTATGCATGTTTATATATAGGTATGGAGGGATGGTGTAGCTCAGCGGTTATGGCACAGGATTACTGATCAGAAGGTCTGGGGTTCGAGCGCCAGTATAGCCAAGCTCTTGGGTCCATAACCAACCTCTGTGCTCCAGTTGCACTGTATCATGGGATATGTGAAGAAACAATTTCAATATGCTGTAATGTATATGTGACAAATAAAGCTATTCTATGTATGTGTTTAAGGTAAACCAATGCTATTAGCTCTTACTTTTGTTGTCTTCATAAATAAATAAAAAAAAAAGCATAACTCAGCGGAAGAAATGTTGTGATGTTCAGTGATGTATCGACTTAGCTGTTACGCAACGCCCTCGCAGTTTGCTTCCTCATAGTCACACATGCACAAAGACTAATCCAGAGCTTATGAATGGAGCTCCAGGTGTGCTCTCAGGTAAATTCCCTGCCATAAAGGGAGGACAGTTAACAATATGAATGTCAATATGCCTCTTCCTATCTGCTGTTTCATTATCCGTAAGCGCTCGCCACCTGTCCCTTTTGGTGTATACTTAGTTCGGGGGAAGGTTTTAGAAGACGTTAAGCAAATAAAGGCTTGGAAGGGAATATACCTTTAACAGTCAAAAGGACTGGCAGTGACTAAAAAAAAAATAGATGAATATGAAAGAAGCACCGAAAGTAGATAATAAATGAAATTGTCGTCTTTGTTTGTGGAAACACTTTGAAGTGATGTCTGGAGCTGTCTATAGTATTTTAAAAGAAGCTTTCCAATATAAGAAACTGCTACTTACTGCTATTCTTAAAAAAAAACAAAAAAAAAAACGGGGTCACGGGGAGCCTGTGCCTATCTCAGGCGTCTATGGGCATTAAGGCAGGATACACCCTGGATGGAATGCCAACCCATCGCAGGGCACCAACACACATTCATACACTAGGGACAATTTTTCCAAGGTGCCAATCAACCTACCGTGCATGTTTTTGGACCGGAGAATACCAGAGAAACCGGAGAAAAACCCCCTGAGACACGGGGAGAACATGCAAACTCCACACACACATGGCCGAAATGGGAATCGAACTCGGACCCTGGTGGTGTAAGGCGAACGTGCTAACCAATAAGCCACCGTGACCCTTGCCTATTGATCTGTCTATTTTAATTTTATTTCGAATTGACATGATTAGCATTTTTATTCTGTGTGATAAGTTTACCTCTTATGGCTTTCAAAGTGTTGTGACAGACGTGATGTGTTAATAAAAAGAAAACGCCATACGTAGAACAACATATGTGCAAATTGCATATTTGATGAGATGGTCATGTATAATGTACTATATGGCGGTGATATTATGAACTAGCTTGCTCCGTTTAGTTATTTTTACTGTGTTGGTATGAAAACTATAGGACTAGGCGAACTGGGGCTTTGTGTGTGTCAGACAACACACTGTTTCGAAGATCACATCCATCTGGAAGTGACACTGGTCTTTGCGCAGTCAGGCCTGATTGACTCTGCCTGCATTCTGTGGGTGTCATTCTGTGGGAATGAATGATAGATAATAGTTTAAAATGATGACTAAAACAAGAAAGCTAACAAGGGAACTACTTCAAAAAATAAATCGCATTCAAATTGACCATGCATTATTTGGCAGCTTTTAAAAAACCATTACATTTAGTTGGTTTAATGTGGTACATACTATAAAGTAGCCAAGAATAATCCAGTCGTATTTAATATATGCTACTATTTTGGACCCTTGCGGTGTTTTCTTTTCTAACGTCAAATCAAATCAAGTGGCATTATTAACGCCGCTGGTACAGTGCACAGTGAAAGGACACAACAACAAAACAACCAAGGATTGCATGTGCCGCAGAATTCAACACACAGGATTATACGGTAAACAATCACAAGCAAGTAAAAGAAATGTAACGCGGGACATTAAGCGCCACACGAAAAAAACTATTTCAGAACAATAAAACAAATAAAAACAAACGGGGCAATACAAAAAGGTCCTGAGTGGTTCATATTCCAGGGAACTCGGGAAAAACACAATAGATAACCTGAACACAGGGCTACAATCTCACACATGCAGCCAATAAGCGCGTTTCCATTACCCTTCAAAACACACATGTATAAAAAAAATATATAAATATTTTAAATATAAAAGCACCTCGCCTGAGGTGGTTTTTTAGACAAAAAGAAAAAAGAAAAAGAAAAAGAAAAGAAAAAAAAAGAAAAACTGTAATGGAAACGGCTTTTTCGCATTTCCAGGTCACATGGTCTCCCTTGCCTTGCCTTGGGCATGATGCACAACTGCACAGCTCAATGAAAAGTGGACGCGTTCATCCGGAAATTCAGAAATTCACCACAGGTGAAATCGCGCATTATTACCTCTCAGAACAAGCATGGCCGCTCCCAAGTAAAGGGAGATCGCCTCGCCATTAATGCTTGTATAACGCGCTCACGTCCCCGATTACAAATAAAAACAGCTAATGTTATCCGTCGCCATTCCGCATGATATGTTTAATGGAAACACCGTCATTTCGTAACAGTTCTTTTTTTATCGACATTTAGAAAATATGGCAAATTTGTAATTGGAACGCACCAAGTGAGCACAAAATGCCCATCAGCAATGCATGTCTAGTTAAAGGAAACCCACAAAAGCACGCTCCACAAGTCCAAACCAAACACACATAGGGGGAAAACCAGATTACACCCCCCCCCCAACCCTGCATGTGTATGGAAAAAGCGACTTTACCACCTGGTCCCTTCTTATTAAATTGGGCATTATGAAGATATGAACATTGAGGATAGAAATAAATAAACAAACAAAAACCTATATAAGGAATGAACTATGTGTGAATGTAAAGTGACAGTTTCTCGGTTGCTGCAACTTTACCTTTTTGTTCAAGGTTAACTGCATGCCCTCTCTTTGAGGATGATACAAACAACAACAAAACGACATCACAGTACGATGAAGAAGAGGCACTCGAGTGAGATACTTCTACTTCATTGGCCTTACGCCTACTGTTTTGTTGATAAGGTTATTATCATGGTGGTACAGTGTAAGGTATTAGAGGGGGGCTTCCACCTCCACCCTTTGCTCTAAGCCAGAGGGGGTTCATCCCTGATAACTCTTTCCCATAGCGTAAACGTGGGCCAAGGAGGAGGAGGAGGAGGAGGGGGCTCAATGATTATCAGGTTCTCGGCATGAACAGCTGGCCGTGTGGATCTCTTTCCTCTGAACGTGAGAGGGTAGAGCTATTACCGCCCTCTCAATTACTGGGTTTTTTTTTTTAATGATTCGTCAATAGGAATCGCATAACAAACAAAATGACTAGGTATTAGGTAATGCAAAACATAATGCTGGACATTGTTGTTGTTTTTGTTTGTTTCAACGGTTCCCACAGACGGCTGCTATATTATCCGTTAATTTACCTTTTGGTAAGCTTTAATAGACGGGTTAATAGACGTACACCCGTGTATCAGTACCGATTGATAGACTGGCTTGGGTTCTACCATTTTTACCAGGATCCAGAGGAATCAACTTTATCATTACTGTAGAAGCACTTGTTCGGAGGCATTTTCCATGACTCACCAGAATATTGCTTGACTTTGTCCGTCAGTCATGTGGTCGCCCGGCTAAGCAGAGGTTAATTTTCAAGCTTGTGAAATGGAGTACACTTTGTATAAATCTGATTCGAATGGGACAATGTACATTAACCATGAAATGAATGTCACCGGTTCAAGAGTCATGGCGACGGTCCGAATCTGTGCGAAGAGCAATGAAAGCTGCAAACACGGCAGCGGCCATCGGCCCTTTCAATCATTCACCTGCAGGAATGCGGGAATTGCTGGATATTTCTCACCTAACTAGCGAATTCTTTGGTTGAACAAACAAGGATGGACGTTTTCTCTTGCTTTGAGCCACCGCAGCCCTTTGCTCTTTAGTCCTCTGTCCTCTGTTTTTTCTTTTCTTTAATCCTCACTTACATAAAAACAATGGTATTTTCCTATATTCACATATCCAGAGCGAATTACAACCGAGCAATCAAGGGCCTTGCTCAAGGGCCCACTAGTGTCACTTATGGTGATGGTGCGATTTAAAACCTGATGGTGCAAACTTCCCGTCCTTAACCACCGTGCTACCACAATCATAAAGCTAGTTTATACATGTGTATAGAACGTCCGGGAAAAAAAACGGCTGAATTTAGTCATTCGTCGTAAGTAAAACATTATTTTGTGGGTCCATGGTATTTAAATCTACCACAAAAATCCTATGAAAAGCATGGATTCCAGTGAGATCAACATGTAATTCCATATCTAGTAACTAGAAAAAGGGCCAAATCTGGACTTGGTATATTCTTCTCCGTCCCTTGTTTTTTTGGAACAATAATAAAATCAACATGACATTCGTTCACTCCATGAACGCTGTATACTTTAAACCACTTAATATGCAGACAAAGTACCTCTATAAGACGGGATTTAGTGGATTACGTGGGATTTAGTATTAGTTATGCATTTGGATCATGTATTTACATTTACATTTACAATTGTGGCATTTAGTAGACGCCCTTATCCAGAGCGACTTACAACTGACCAATTGAGGGTTAAGGGCCTTGCTCAAGGGCCCACTAGTGGCAGCTTGGTGGATTTGAACCTGCGATCTTCCGGTCCGTAGCCGAACACCTTAACCACTGAGCCACCACCTCCCTCCCTATTTAAATTCTACTTTTATTATGAGAATGATATTTATATAAAAATTTTACTTATGTATGTTATATATATATATATATATATATATATATATATATATATATATATTTTAAAAAAAAAATATATATATATATATATATATATATTTTTTAATATTGAAGAAATGTTTGGACGATAGTAGATGGGTACAAATATTCGCTCAGGCATGTAACTGTAAGACTGCACTTATGTAATGTATATGTAATGTATATGTATATGCAAAATATGTCATATCTTTATGAGCTCTGACGGAGCAAACAAAACGCACTTTCATGGAGGTTTTCTACATTGCATTGCACGAGGTGTGAAACCACGTTCTGACAATTATTCCATTTGATTGCAACCGTTATTAAATGATTCTTTTAAAAAAATTGTTCCTGAAAAAATTATAATCAGAAAAAAATGATGTAATAAATTTAAAGGCTCTGACCTACACAGACATTAAATGACCAAGCCCAAAGGCCCCCCCCCGCCTCCCCCCATATCGAGTGAGGTTAGGTCAGTCCCCTAAACCACGCCGACCCCTTTCCGGTTATCAATTTCTACTTTGTGTAACAGTGATGAATCAAGTGGTCCGGTGCCAAACCTGCCGACTAAGAATGCCTCCTAATAAATCCATTAAATCAGAACGGCTTTAGCTTCTCACGGCCCGCCGGTCATTCCCCTTTGATCGACTGCTGTTGACCAGAGAGGCTTAGTGTTCGGTGTTTTTGTAGCCCTTCCAGGTTGGGTACAGATATCTAGACTCACACAACACAGAAGACACACCAGGAGAGAAAAGCCTCCATATTCCCCCTCAGCTATCGAAAAATAGCATTGTGAATCATTTGGCTGAGAATCGCATGTGCCAAAGCAATAAAATGAGCTTTTGAGCTAATGTTACACAAGTCATTGTTTTGTGTAGCTATGTTTGATTCCTGCGTGACTCAGTACGAACGTGCCAATGTTGCGTTTAAGGAATGAAAAGAGTCATACTTTTGGTTTTTCTCAAGAGACTCTCAAGGTTAGTGAGTAATGTGTTGTAGCGGTGAATTATTCACAAAGGGTCGCGTTTGGGGCAGAAGGCTGACTCAGTCCTACTATTTGTAGTGGGTTATTTGTAGATTTTGAATGCTGCTTCAGTTATGATTCTAAGTGTTTATTGTGTGTGCGCCACAGGAAGACAAATAAAATTAAAAAAAAGCCCAAAACGTCTTAAATATCACGCGGGCTGTATTTATATCACCGTTATAATCTTTAACAATGCATGTGTATTTTTTTTTTTTTTTTACGGGAATGTTTTATCCAAAGCACTGCCTCTACACAGAGCACGTTCTACTTTTAGTTTCAGTATTTCTCCAAGCACACTTTGCACCCAAGACATTGTTAACTTGTGAAAGTGATAAGCAAGCCCTTTTCCCATGCCTCCAGGCACTTATCATTAACTAACCTCTATGTCTGAATGTTTTCAATGCTCTTTTTTTTTTTTTTTTTTTTGAAGCAGAGGTCATTCTAGTGTAAGTGACAAACTACATATGTAGCACAGTGCGAAGAAAGTCATTGATTGACGAGTCATGAGTTTTGGGGCCTTGTGGCTTCATTTGCTCTTAGGTTCAGCAGTTTTGGGAGTTGTAGTGCGTATCTTTAGGATCTTTGCGAAGGACATAATGCATACATGCGCTCTATATCATTATATAAACATATAAACCTACAAAAAACAAGTGCTTTCTCCATGTCGCCTTTTTGATAAGTACTTCCAATTCATGAAGGAGATTTGGCATTAAAGTGTTGCCTGAAATCTCGGGCCTGTTTCGACAGTTGATCCATATATTTATCGACTATACAAATGGCAGACAAAAAAAAAACAAACAAACGTCTCTTCATACTTTCACCAGCCATGCCCAGGCCTTGACTCATAACAACATTCGATCCTATTGATATCATTAATCTTTTCCTGACATCATTGATTAAGTGCCTGACTAATGATGATTTAGTGTCCGCAATTAATCACAGCTGCATTGTTTACCTCAGATATCACTCGCATTGCTCGGCTTAAGGAAACCTGATTAGGAAAACAGCTAACATACAGCTTGTTAGGAGATCTGTCACTTTGAGGGAAACCTTGCATTCTGCAGCAGAGGACCATTCATTTTCCTTGCTTGCAGGTCCGTGCCCTCTGATTGCCTGCACACACACACACACACACACACACACACACACACACACACACACACACACACACACACACTGCGTTGTGTTGCTCCTCTCACATTGTGGCCTGGGCTGTTTTTCAGCTGAGTGTGGCTGCCCTTAGCTCTGGTATGATAGCGACCGTCCTTTCATCCTCCCACACAGCGATACGACGGCTTTGGCCTTTGTTCTGTCAGGTCGCTCCCAGTCCCGATGCACTAGTGACTCTGCAGAAAAAGAAAGAAAAAAAAAACCCTCCACCCCCAAATCACCAGGACCCTTCACCCCTAAAGAGAAGATACACAATGGCAAAAAGGAAATTTGACCCAGTTAACTAAGTCTAATGGAAAGGGACACATCAGCTGACGTAAAAGTGAAGACGTCGTTGTTGTTGTTGTTTTTTATTGAATGTGATATGCCGTGTACAGAGACTGGACATGCATCCGCTTTAATATTGCTCCATGTCACTTTTGCCACATCCCACAGGTGAAACGGAAAGAAGTGAACAGCGTGTCTGTTAAGAAACCTGTTAAGCAGCTACAGGTGTTTTTTGTGGTACTTGAACTGGTGGTACTGTAAGAGGGTTTGTCAAGAATGCTGGGAGAGCTGGTGGTAGTGGTGGCGAAAAGGGAACGGGGTTTGGTTTGTTTGGGGGGGGGGTCGGGTGTCAGAGAAGAGATCAAGGGTAACCCGGGACATATTGGAGGTCAGCATTCTAACACCCAGCCTCGCCTGGCAACCAGTCCTGGAATGTTCTCACGGGCTGCTCAGGGGAAGTTGGGAGCCCCCAGACAATTGGCTGAGAGTTAATATTGGCCTTCCGGGCCAAAGGTTAAATTCGGGGAGGTCAGGCAGGAGTGCTGGAATGAGCCAGTTTGTAGAAGCGCCGCCTCGGTTTTTATAAACTGATCCTCAGAAGTGCTCACAGAAGGAGCCAGAGAGAAGAGTAATGTTCCCCCCTGCTCAAGAACACCCATTGGGCAACAGCTGGCCTTGGAATTGGGTTACCTCCTCCACACTGTACGAGAGGATAACGCAACACTGTCAGCCATATGCAGACAGATGTTCATGCCATAAACGAATCTATTCTTCAGACTTGGACTGGAGGAACATAAAATATTTATTTATGGCAGCGCAGAGTGAGGTCAGTGTTTTAAAGGCATTTGTACCCCAGAACTACAGAATTCATGAATCAGATGGTGTGGATGAATTTTTCTATTCGTTTCCAGATAAAAGAGAAACTCTATTATTATTATATTCGTAGAGTATACGCTTTGTTAGAGCTTTTAGGTAGGAGACATGTACGCAATATCACATGTGTTAGAAGAAACAATTCATTTTACATAATCAACAAGTTTAACAGAGTAAAAGTACCACGTCCGCAGTCTTTTGAAGTGCAAATCGGTATTCGTTCATTCATTGGCTTATTCGCCAGGCCTCGCTTTGCCTGCAAGGACGTCCGAGTTCCCGGAATGATTGACAGCATCTTTCGGCGGCGGCAGCGCGGCAGGATCTTACGAGCCCACCTCCATCGCCGAGGCTCATGTTTCCCTAAAGAGCAGCAATGCATGAATGGTGCCCTCTTCATATCAGTAGCTCCCCCTTTCATTCACAATTTCTTTATGCCATTAGTCATCTGACCTACACTGTTCAAACAGGGGCGGATGCCAAAATGGCAGAACACAAAACTTTTAGTGTTGGCGCTTTTTTTTTTTTTTTTTTTTATCAATATTTGCCTACGGTTCATTTCCTACAGGAGGTGTCAGAGCAAAGGATATGGAGTAAATGTAAACAGATCCGAGTCTCCTCCAATAACTAGGCACTAGGAAGTTGAGGGAGGAAACACCAAAGAAAGCATCTAAAGATGACTTTATGTCCGTCATAATAACACACCAGTAGATGGTCTAGCACTTGTGTTCCAGGTCAACGTTTTTTTTTCCTCACCAGTGTTGCATATACACCAAAGTCTTCTTGCAGTCCAGCAATAAGTTTGCACTTGTTAGCCCTTATCATTTCATTGCACTGTATGCCTGTCATAAAATATTCTTCAGAAGGGAAATATCAAAGAGACCTATCCTTTTTTATGGAGTTGGAGCATGCATGGTTATCAAGAACAAAGCTCTATTCTCTGTGTCTATTCAGGAATGTTTTACTATAGGGTGTGTACCCATGGGGCCTCTTAATAATGCATTTAAGCCTGAAACAAGTTGGTCTGGAGAGAAAAAAAAAGAAAAGAAAATGTACACACATACACACACACACACACACACACAAACACTGTCATATTTACACAACCCAATAATGATGGAAGGATCACTCATCGCCTCCGTGTCAGTTCTTCTCCTTTATTATTTGAAAGTTTGAACGATTGTCTGGATCGTTGACGAAGCTACAAGTAAACGGAAGGCTAGACCAGCCTAAACAGAACCGGCGGCTTTGTAGATAGTGAGTTGCCGGTTGCCAGGTGAGCAGTTTATGTGCAAAAAAAAAAAAAAGAAAAGTTTTGGAAAGTCGATTGTGTACGGAAGGAAAAAACAAGGGCACGTGTGGAAATCAGTCTGTTTCTGCCAAGATGTTGGCAAAATAGCTGTGAAATAGGGATGATTTCGTGGTAAATGTATTTCCCAGGTAATGTTTTTTTTTTACGCACTGCGATGGACTTTTATCCTATTGCAAATTGAATAAAAAGAAAAAAAGGCACCTTTTTTGGTCAATTATAGACTTTTCACTTATTAGCTGGTTTCAATCTGGCAACCCTGTATGTATGGCTCTGACAAATGAGTGTAGAGCTTGCTAAAAATAAAGAAGGCCCTGATGACATGCCAGCATTGTGTCCTCTTCTTGAATGATCGCACCTGGACTGATTCTTATACCTGACTTGACTACGAAGCAGGCCAAATCAACTACAGTGGTCATTACACCCCGTCACCTCCCTGTCCTGTACACGTCCTCAATGTTAGTGAGGCAATTTCTAGTGAGGCAATGTCTCACCGCTGACGGATGACCTTGGTGCTTGTAAGAAGGCTTACTGATGGAAGGTGGAATAAAAGACTACTTTTAGAAATACACCTACAACCGCACCCCCCCATCCAAACCACTGGATATAAGCTCTCCCAAGGGTACTAATGATGCTACCAATGAAATCAATCTAGCAATATTTATGCAAATGGCACCACATTTTCGATTTTTATTCTGTGAATTGTTAATATATAAATATCAAATATTAATATATAACTCTTTATCTATAAGCTTTATCTATATCATCAGTGTTTATCCCTCAAACATTGTTGGTTCCTACAATGTAGGTAAAACAAATCCAATACGGATAAATTAGGATATAATCATAACAGAAAAAACAGAATAAAAAACAAATAAACACCTTGGTTACTATAACAACGTGAGTAAATAGCTGTTTAATCATTGCTGTAATATTGTAATTATGCAAATATATACGCTATTTTTTAATAGTCTGTTTTCTGTACGTGTAGTTCTCATTAAAAAAACATATTAATTCATTAAGACATATAAACATATGTTCTATATATTCTTGTATTATATATATTTGTATATTGTCGATTATCGCTGATGTGTATTTCAGTGTATTGATTGTTCATCACAACACTACTGAAGTTAAAAAAAATTAACATTGGTATCAGAAATTTAAAAATTGTGGCTTCTGTAATTTTTTATTTTAGAAACGTTATAGATAGACATGACTCGAATCACCATTAATGCAGTGTCACACTGGAATCTTTAACACACCCTTGGATGGGGGGAAAGGGTGTCAAATAATTTGTACTTATCAGGCACTGACAGATGTAAACCCCTTGTCACGTTTCACAAGAATAAGCCCAGAAACATCAGCTTCAATAATAGACACCCATAGCATATCTCTAAACATATGCAATAACCATTTACACCCATGCAGTACTTATCTGCACAGCTCACGTCTTATGCAATTTAACATTTATCCTTTCATTGCATCCTACTAAAACATCCCATGATATGGGAAAGATTGACCATCTTAAGCAACGCACTGTTGCTGTTCATATATATATATATATATATATATATATATATATATATATATATATATATATATATATATATATATATATATATATATATATATATATATACTGTCTATATTTGTCTATTTATGTATTAACAGATTATTACAGGTTTATGCGGTATTGTATTTCGTTTAGAGAAAATGAATCTTTAAGAATGCATACTTCACCACATGTAAGGCCAGGATCTGTTACTTGTATATTTTTTAATATCATACCAATGAGGTAACAATGATCAGTGATAGCATTTTTTATATTGCTTGAATGTTTAAAGGGATCTGGATGGCGTATAACACCGGCTGCAGTTTAGATGGAGTTCCTCAAGGTGGCGCTTTTAATCCAATTGCACTCTTTGAGAGTGTGGGTGGACTGGGAATATAAAATGAATAAACGTCCGGTCACTGTTTTAGAACCTGAATCACAGCCTCTTGGCTCTGATAGTCATTGCGTCTGACTGATACATTTAGCATTACAAGTGGGTGAGATAAACAGGTGCAATATTGGGGTGTGTGTGTGTGTGTGTATAGTATATATATATATATATACACACATATATCCATTTTCCCATGCTTGAGATGAACCTACTTCTTGTTTTCCAGAATTCCTAAGATACTTCTTAGGTACAGTAACCGAGAAGAACGCTAATTATTGTGCATGGCATATGAGAGGATAAACTTTTGTGACTCATAAGGCACAGCAAGACACTGCTCGTCCTACATCAAGCCAGCACATGGCAAAAGTGAAGTGTCAAACAACAAGAAGTCAGGAAAGCTGGGATAAAGGTTCGAAAAGTTTGACGCATCAGTTATAAAGGAATGATTCGACGGAAAAGCTCAGTCGATCTTTCGATAGCAAGTTCAGTCGAATTTTGATGCTGCAACCGAAGTTTGGTTTTTGTTTTTAAATCTGTTTTTATCCCGAATCTATCTTAAGCGCGATCCAAATCCGGTGGAATTTCAAGCGTCGGTTCGAAGTATCTATCTGTCTGGGAAATCGCCTCGTCTTATACACTTTCTACAACTGCCTTGTGTTCGGGGGACATTCTCTGATGTTGTTCCCTCATCAGTGTTGTTTACTGTATGATCCTTGTGTATTGTGTCTGTGGGTGTTTGTGTGTCTATCTGCACATGTTCGGTGTTTAAGAGTGTATCGGGGGGCAGCGTGCATTCCTGGCTTGATGCGCGTTTGGTCTCTGTATACAGCCCTCCCTCATGCAGCATGCTCTCTTTCTCTTTCTCTCTCTCTCTCTCTCTCTCTCTCTCTCGCTCTTTCTCCGCCTGCTTGTTGCTCCGAGTTCTCATGGGACAGTAATCTACAACAAAGACTTTCCAGCCCACACACTAGGCAGGGGTAATGCTCCCACGTAAGCTCTCTCTCTCTCTCTCTCTCTCTCTCTCTCCCCCCGAGCCATGTGCTCTCAGCCTAGCATGAAGCATGCGGTCCAGCTAGCTTACCAGGGTAGCCTTGTTAGCAAGGCAGAGAAGAGTTGCTCTTATTTTCAATTCGTTCTCTTAGGAAAACCTCTCAGAGATAGACTTTGAACTCGTTCAGACTTGCAAAGATTCCAGTGAAGGCCGCGTCAAAATGGTGTAGCGAGCATACTTTGTAGGGCCGGTCGCCTTCTTTTCCCCCCAAACGTGACGTTAAGGACGAATAGAAGTACGAGGAGGGCCATTAATAATAAACCTTTTGTGCTGGAACCTTTTCTTGTTGCTTCCTTCTCTTACATTCGGTACTAGTTTACATACTGTTTTTTTCTTTCTTTCCGAGATATAGTATTACAAGAGCTTTTCATGACAGGAGAAATGCTTTAAGATACTGGCTGGGATGATAATCATCAAACTTGCCTGCGATCAAGTGTATGCCTGTACAGAGCACCTACAGAATTTTGCTGAGTGCATGGCTTTGAAATCATCCCCCACCAAGATCCTTTGGCTTTCTCAAGCCTCCACCCACATCAAACCCTATAGAATACAACCTCTCAAGATAGCTAGACCGGTCAGTTAAACTCCCCCCCAGCACACACACACACACACACACACACACACACACACACACACACACACACACACACACATGGCCAGTGCATAAGTAATGACTGTAATTGCATAAAAGCGCTTGACCGTGCATTTGAAGAAGTTTCCCAAAGAGATCCCATAAAGACGTAGTGATGTTGTGAAATATTAGATTGATATTATATTAATTAGATTTAATGTTAGAGAACTTACCATTTTGAACGACTATTTATAAGCAATTCTTGCGTTTTTTTTTTTTTTAAACTATCGTAAGTGTTATAACTAACTAAGATAACTGAAAAGATATTTAACGTAAGAATCTTCTCCAAGAGATAAAGATCTCTATATTTAAAAAGATATAATTCAATGTATGGAAAGAAATGACCAAAACCCAGTCGTATTGTTTGATGTTTTTTTTTATTCAAGAAAAAAAATGCATGAATGTACACAAACACTACATTGCATGCATAAAACACAGTAAATGATAAGACAGCTCATATTGACCATTGAGAAGTTCGGGACAACTTTGCTCTGAAAAGAAGAATCCATTTGTTTTGCATGCATTTTCCAAAGGATTTAATGAGTTAAAAGGGCATTCTTGGGTGTATGCACTTTTAGCCTTTTTTTCAGTTCCTGATTCTTTTAAAGGATTGCACAATAGTTTCACTGCAGAACAATTGAGACATGAGAAAGGTGCCTTTAGCTTTTTGTGAATGGTGAAAGCTTGGGGAGGTGTGGGGGTGAAAGCCTGTGAGGATTGGTGGACCAGTTCAGAAGAGCAGTATCATGACTGGTCCTTTCCTCTCGGGGAAAAAAAAAACGCTTTCTGATTGGAGCAAAGGCGAAAAGATCCTGCCTCTAACAGGAAAAGACTTGCAGTGTTGCTGTGTGTGTGTGTGTGTGTGTGTGTGTGTGTGTGTGTGTATGTGCGCATGCGGTTGTCTGCTGAAAGAGGAATATTATGTTTCTGCATCTGTTATTGAACCAGCCGCTGGTTTGAAACCACAAAGCGAAGACATTCACATGTCAGTAAACCATTGGGACTTGATGGGTTTTTTTTTTTTCCATTTCCACAACTTTGCAGAGATATTCTTTCTCGTTTTTGTCAGTGAGAGCAGAGAAAAAAAGGAAGTAAGGGTTAGCAGTGGTGGTGGCCATGCTTCCTTCCTCTGTCCGGTGTGCTTTATGAATCAGTCCCTCTCATGCACCATACTCGTGCCACAAGCAGTTCATTCAACTTCTTTACTGAGCTCTAATACAGGGGGGCAGCCTTCACAACAGTCACTGGGTGAGATGTCACAAATGCGCAAATCATAAAGAAAATGTCTTCATAGAATGGTTTTAGTAGTAGCGCCGAAACTAAGTGCCGAAGACAACTTGTTGTTGTCTTATACCCTTCAGCTGAACTGAGTAAATACAGTTCGCAGGGATGCAATTTAATAAGGAGGCAGTTCCTTTTCAGTGTCATAAATCCTAACCAAAAATATTTGTTTGACTTGTGTTTGTGCATGTTGTATATCCTTGCATATAGAACAATTACTGTTATGTGGCAAATATGTCACATAAAAGCATGGGGTCCTTTGTAGATCTGATCTGGCTTATCCCCATGCCCCATCTATCAAGGAACCCCGTGCCCCATCTACCAAGGACCTCATGCCCCATGCCCAATGCTCCATCTACCAAGGACCCTATGCCGCATCGACCAAGGACCCCCATGCCCCATCTACCAAGTGCCCCATACCCAATGCCCCATGCCGAATGCTCCATCTACCAAGGACCCCATGCCTCATGCCCCATGCCCAATGCTCCATCTACCAAGGACCCTATGACCCATCTACCAAGGACCCCCATGCCCCAACTACCAAGTACCCCAAGCCCAATGTCCCATCTACCAAGGACACCATGCCATATCTACCAAGGACACCATTCCATATCTACCAAGTACACCATGCCATATCTATCAAGGACCCCATGTCTCATCTACCAAGAACCACATGCCCCATCTACCAAGGACCTCATGTTCCATCTATCAAAGACCCCATGCCCCACCTAACAAGGACCTAACCATGCCACATGCCCCATCTACCAAGGACCCCATGCCCCATGCTGACCCCACACCTCCCACCTTGAGACCGCCCCAAAAGCTGCAGCTACTTTGACCTTTCAACTCTGTTTCTTCAGGTTGCAATCAAAGTGCCAGAAGTTCTTCAACTTGCACTGCAAAAGCCTTCACTCCAGTAGTCCCAGTTCAGTGACTCAGAATGAGTCACAGTGTTGCTAGAGGAAGCAGTTTTGTGGGGTGAGTTGATAGGGTCAGCAATATCATAGACTTCATGACCACCTGCACCTAGAAAATGGCCCCCAGTGAAAGGTTTGTTGTGGGTTTGAATATGTTGGACTGCTTGCACCATTAATCAAAGTGATTATGATGCATTCTTGCAAAAGGCTTGCTCTTGTTTTCCCAACACCCTGGATCTTTTCAGAACCCACCTGTAGCCCTTAATGGGTCAAGCAAAGGTGTGGGGTGTGGGTGGGGGTGGGTATTCAAAATGAATAAATGATCCTCTGACTTTGCAGAGGTCACCTTTGCTAAATTCACAGCAGGCTATCAGTAATCTGCAACTTGTGCCTTGTGCCAAGGTAACCACATGACCTAAAGGAAAGCGATAGTCTCAGTGTCCAGCTATGATGTAATGCATCCTTCAGCACAGGACTACTTGAACTTCAGGTTGTCCTCATCTATGGGTGTGGGTGGAAAGGTCTGTAGAACAGAGGCAGTTTTCTCGGACACTGTCCTGCTCATCACAAGGAGAAAGAAGGAGGAGGATGTGTATGACAATTGGCACGATCCGGGTATCCGTTGATTCGGATCAGCTGCACATGCAACACCTGATGACAGCAATTGACACTTTTAATTCGATTTCGTTTGAGAGAAATAATGACGCATGATGTTTTTGTAGCTCCGGAAAAATAAATAAATAAATCCCCTCTACAATCGTGATTAAGTGATTTGTTGCTTCTGTTGTATACACTGATTTCACCATGCTTCTTTGTACTATCTTTTTGGATTCAACCCTACAGCTGAAAGTTCTCACATATTGGCCTCGGACGAGTTTGGTTACGACATTAGAAACAGTTTTTTTCCCCCTCATTCATAGAAAATCCAAACTTTTCTTGTGGGCTGTTTTTTTTTTAAACTGACAATGAATGCACTCTACTCGTAATATCTTTTTTTTTTTTTACAAAAATATTGCATTGTTTATTTGGACAGCTTACACTTAAATACAAAGAGAATATGTCACGTTTAGATTTAGTCAGTTGACTCATATAATGGAGAGAACCTTCTAGTTTTGCTGAAGGGAACCTTCGGCATGCAATAACTCTACGAGACACGGCACTTTTGCAAGCCGCGGACATGCTCCACCAGGTACCTGAGGGTGTAGCACTTCGGAAACGGATGACTACTGAGAATACAATGAAGAACATTTTTGATCCAGGCATGTGCCTGGCCCACACGTTGCATGCAGTGACATTTGGCTAAGTGCACCGATAAAAAAAAAAAAAAAAAAAGAAGAGAAATAGGCATGAGAAAGAGAGAGGACAAGAGAAAGGGGGAGGAGGAGGAGGAGGTGGAGGAGGAGGAAGAGGGAGAGAAAAAAAAGGCCCTTGTCCAGACGGCAAGCACATGCTCATGTAACAGGAGTCCTGAATTCCACAAGGCTTACTGACTTTTACTTCCCATTAAGCAGGGGAAAAGAGAGTGGCTGAGCTGTGGTGGGGGGGGTAGAGAGCCTGGCAAATCTGATCAAATATCAAATAGGGGACTTCTACCGACCCTCTCAAAGCCTTGGGAACATCTGATTGGATCTGATTTCCAGCGGGGGCCCTTCTGATGCGGCGCGTCCCTGTGAAAGACGATGACCTGGGGAAATGAGCTTCTTGAGCCGGCCTCCTGGTCTTACCTTAAGGAATGTGACTGCGGCCTACAGCCACACTGGACTTGCTTGTTTGGTCCATTCGTATAATTTCTTTTGTTAATTGTTAATGCTCGCCACAGACTGCTTCCACTTGGCCTTTTATGTCATGTAAGCGGTAGAGTTGTAGAAGATAAGGCTCTTAACTACCAAAATTACATTTTAGCATCCAAAATCCAAAAAATTACAGTGAGAGTAAATGAGCAGTGATAAGTATATCCAATATGTAGAATATATGATAATTGCATATATATATATATATATATATATATATATATATATATATATATATATATATATATATATATATATATATATATAGTATACAGAGAGGTAATACAGTGAGTGTAAGCGAGTGGGGGAAAAAAATATTGTAACTATGATAAGTGATAGAATCATTTGCATATATAAACAATACACATTTAAATTGTAGGCTGAAGGATTATATAAAAGAAAGAAGTTAAATATACACTTATAGTGTGTCATCAGTGTGTGTGATTGATTTCCCAAGTTTGCTGATTCTTCAATGAAGAAAGTGTGTGAGAACTCGAAAAGAGATGAGCATTGGCTTTACCCAAAAATGGTTACAGTTAAGCCATATTTATTAAAAAAAATAATAAAAAATACAGTATTATTGAAGTCCAGGCTTTGGTGTCTGCATTGCTAGTTGTGGCCATGAACCAAGAGGATCATTTTAATCTGTGTTGTGTTGTGTTTGTCTGTGTTTTATGGACTTTTTTTCCCTTTGCTGAAGTGTTTTCTAACATATATGCATGTATTACATGTCATTTATTGTATTGTGTTAATTGTTCTCATAGTAAACAAAAGAAAAGCCCAGTGACAGAATCCCCTGCCACATATGCCATCCTGTGAACCCCCCCGCCCCCCCTCCCTCAAGTCTTATATACTTGACTGTAATCACAAATCTATTTATATGTCCCAGTGGGATAACTTTGCTGGTTGTAGTGAAGTGTGCGCAAAAAGGCATTTAGAGCCAATTACACTGAAAACTGCAAGTAAATTCCAGCACATGTGAAACCACCCACGGATGACTCAAACAGTAAATATCGCAGTCATTGTCTTCGGTGCTCTTTTTTAAAAAGCATCGCTCATAGTGAGCAGTTTACATTGGTGCATTTACACTTAACCCAGGTCAGTAGAGTGACAAGTTGAAACACAGTTGTTTTGCCATAGGGTGAGCCACTCCCGGAAAAGGTATAAAAAAAAAAAGTAGCTTGATTTTGCGTGCTAGTTGGGTCAAATTTGGACAAAAGTAGACGTGAGGTTTGGTGCGATGAGAAGTGCTGCAAAGTTCATATCATATCAATAATGTTATTCGGTGTATTATTGATTATTCGCTTTGAAGTATGGAGGCGTTTTTCTTTTTTTTCTGTCGATAGAGTCCGTTTCCTTTTCTCTCTTTGTCACTCGTGCTGCTCTTAACACTAATTCGTGAACACCACAGACAGATCCGAGAGTCAGCTGACCGGTTTTACTTCTGCAAGCTCAGGATAAATGACTGAACTGCATTCAGTTCTGCAAACGGAGACAGCAGGCCTGAGGTTAGGAGGGACAATGGGCGGGCAGCCATTGATAAAAATAGCTTAATGTCGTTAGGACTTCATAGGAAATCACATGAAACCATAAGTGGGAACCAATGACAGACATGCTGACAAAATCAACCTGCAACGAGATGAGGAAGAAGTCATGCATGGAGAAAAAGAGAGAGAAAGAAAGAGAGAGAGAGAGAAAGAGAAGGAAAGAAAGTAAGAAAAACCAAAGTAAACCATCACAAATCATTTCTAGCCATCCGGTTTTTGTGAATGAATGAAACGCTTAGGTCAATTAGGGTTTCCCTGTCTTATGTGAAATCCTGTTTTAGTGTTTGGAGGATGCCTCCTTATCCTGTGGCCTGAACCTTTTCTCAGTAAACAATGTGGCTTTTGATACTGCACGCGCTTCACATACAACACAACAAACGCAACGCAACGTATAATGCAATACCGGTAATTCGTTTTTGTTTTTTTTTTTCTTCCGTTTTCGTACTGCAATGTTAATTGTTTACGTGGGCCCGGAGAGTATGACAGGCAGACTGTTTGTGTTGTGGAAATTGAATACTTTTAGTAGATGTGAGAGGAAGAAAAAACAGCCACACGCCCTCCAGCGCTGGGCCCGAATAAAGACGGCATTGTCAATTAAGCATCTGGAGTGATTCAGCATGCTTTGTAGATACAATAAACGTATGACAGCTTGCCGTGTGATTTATCTCAGGCTGTTCGCAATTGAGCTCACGTGTAGGCATTTGTTACGAGTGCAAGAACGGCAGGCAGAAGTAACGCACCTTCCGGAACTTGCTACGTCTGCAGGGAATGGCATGAAAGAGCTTAAAGAGGGAGGGAGGGAGAAAGGGAGGGTGAGAGAGAGAGAAAAGATGACTAACGACGAGCCGGATATCCCAGGTAATTTAAAACAAAAGACCTTGGGCAGACATTTCTGACAGTAAATCTCTTCTCCTCTGAGGATGACACGCTGATTCAACCTTATGCACAAGCATATAATTTAAGCAAACTGGTATCTAAGTTGTAAAAGCGCTGCCATCTCAGGATTGTGTGAAATCGCAGAAAGGTCAATGAGAGAAACACAAACTGGCATCTTACAGTAGACAAGTGGAAGCTTGTGTGGCGTCCATCCTCATGTTGCGGTGGCTAGGCTAATATAGCATGCTAGTTAAATATTCAGACTAGCAAACAACAAACAATAGACAGTGCAGGGTGTTGATTCCAGTGACAGTAGGGAGCGACTACAGGATATCATTGTCAATTCCATGCAAATGATCTATGACCTGGTGTGCATATAGGTGGTATATAAGCATGTATGGTCCAATTATTTTTCTCTGTTGCTTACACACAACATTCCTTCATGCAAACAGATCCCATTTACTGTTAGCGTAGAATAGAAATGTACAAAATGTATAACCGTGTTTTCATCTCTCATCCTCTCATATATGTCTCGCTGAAGGTATATATAGATGGTAAATTGAATTGCTATGAGTATATTAGGGATTAGGGATAGTTTTGCACTCATGTATCGATCAGGAAACAGTTGGTCACTGGAGCAATATAGACTTCCTGTTAAAACTGTGATCAAGTTCCTATTTGTCCTTACAGTACACGGATATAGAAGGGGATTAGTGTTAATATAATTAGTTATATATCCAGGGTCACACTGATGAGGTTGGTTTGGGTTCCCTTTTGAACCTGGTTCCTCTCATTGTTTTGTCTTCCAATTGTGTCAGTGATTTTTTTTTTGTTTCCGTTTTTTTCACCGCCTTTAAATAGTTTTTAATATCTGTAAAGTGTGCATATAAATATATTCGATTCCCCTCTCTCGGCCATGTGTGTGTGTGTGTGTGGAGTTTGCATGTTCTCCCCGTGCCTCAGGGGGTTTTTCTCTGTGTTTTCCGGGTTCCCCCCTGTCCAAAAACATGCACGGTAGGTTGATTGGCACCTTGGAAAATTGTCCCTAGTGTGTGAATGTGAGTGTGTGCCCTGCTATGGGTTGGCATTCCGTCCAGGGTGTATTTTAATAATAACAATTTCTTGTTCATTCAACTTGTTCATTTCTTCTTATATTTAATGTTACTTTGTTTAGTGGTTGTTTTAATCGTAGGCGTAATTCGGGGAAATTTAGGAAGCGTGAGTAGGTGAACACATTAATGCATATATGTATATATATATATATATATATATATATATATATGTATTCATTCATTCATCTTCTACCGCTTTATCCGATCTTCCCTCGGGTCACGGGGAGCCTATGCCTATCTCAGGCTTTTATGGGCATTAAGGCCGGATACACCCTGGATGGAATGCCAACCCATCGCAGGGCACACACACACACACTCACACACACACACATTCATACACTAGGGACAATTTTCCAAGGTGCCAATCAACCTACCGTGCATGTGCACAGGGGGGAAACTGGAGAACCCGGAGAAAAACCCCCTGAGGCACGGGGAGAACATGCAAACTCCACACACACACATGGCCGAGAGACGCGAATCGAACCCGGACCCTGGAGGTGTGAGGCGAACATGCTAACCACTAAGCCACCATGCCCCCTATATATATATGTATATTATGTATTCATATTAATGTATATTATACTGGAAAACAGCTTATTCCATAATGTGTGCTGGTATGTCCACTCCGCTTGACTACACATCATCTAAAGTCTCGGTTTAAGGCAACTCTGTTTCTTCAACAGTTCACACTAAGGCAGTTGAAGCACGCAGGTCGCTGCCCGGACTACATTCTTGTAGCACATTTACCTACACTCACAGTAAGATCTGCATTCAGCTTCTGCGTCATCACAAGTCATCTCTCGTAGCAGAAGTCGCCGTGGTTCCAACCCGAATGGGATGTGCAGTAAAGCAGAGCTCATTTCCTCCATTTGTGCAAGGAGGCAGCCATCCCTAACGACAAATCAAAGCAAACACCAAAGCTCACTGGGAAATATGTAACTGACAGTGTGAAGACAACAACCTAATATTGACAAAACGAGTGTCCAGGTGACATGCGCCAGTTCTTCCCACGCCCACTCATGTTAAAATTTCACATTCTCATCACAAAGGTAACTGAAGTGTAACTCATCACTGAGAAGCGTGGGACTGGTGTGTGTGTGTGTGTGTGTGTGTGTGTGTGTGTGTGTGTGTGTGTGTGTGTGTGTTTGTGCGTGTGTGTGGTGGTGAGAGAGATAAAGTACCTTTTCAAACTTTCATACCATCATCCAGGCTTATAAAAATATAACATCTAAATACATTTCTTTATTTTACCGTGGCATGTTTTCCCTCATTTGGATCACATTTTATCACATGATGCTTGATGTCAATTCATCTTATAACATTATGCTTAATGTCTTTCAACAAACCAGTCAGATTGATAATGAGACCTTCAGCCTTTTAATTGACACAAATGCAAAATATATTTGTAAAAAACTACAAAACAGAGTAGATACAAAGTATTAATGTGTCCAAAAAACTTGACTTATATTATATTATATATGTTATGTTATGTTATATGTTATTATATATATTTAAAGGGGCTTTGATATTTCTCGAATGCTAAGTTTGAGCCAATAAGATCCTTTGCTGGGTCTGTTAGAGGACATTCCTTGAGATTTGGACAACACACAAACTTTCACACACTTTCTCAGGTTTCTTCTGGTCATGGCATCCCGTGACTAACTTATGCAAAGGATTTTTGATTTATAATGTTTCTTTAATAAGGCTGTGAAAAGTGAGTCTTTCATCTTTTGGGAACATGGCTGTGATGGGCTGGCCCGTGACTGCACAGGAACCGTTTATCAAGAGCGATGCCAGTGAATGGAGGGCGGCATTCCTGGAATATTTCCGTGCTGCTAAAATGTGTCACCTCTTGATTCCGTTAGGGCAGATCAGATTGGGTGGTGCTCGGAAAAATAAATAAATTAATAAATAAAAAATCCCACTGTTCCAATGTATAGAGTTTAGAGATATTGGGTATTTCCATGTAGGTGAAAGCTTTGGAAAATAGTCATGCAACGGAGGCCAAAATGAATTGGAATTGCAAATGATTATTAAAATTATAATAGGAATTAGTTAAGCTGAAAATAAAATAGGAGTGAAAATGAGTAACGGAACAAGAAGGAAGATGATATAATATAAATCACTGTAGTAATACATTTCATCATAGTTGATTGGACCAAGTGAGGGTTCAGTTGATCAAATACATATCCTAATGCTGAATACTAATAGATAAAGGTTTATGACTACCAACCAACAAAAAGCAAAATTGAAACATAAGTTATTGGTTTGTTTGTTTGTGTTGATATCGTGTCATTTACAGAATTCGCCTGCCTGTCAAGCGACTCTCTTGAAAAACAGCTGTTTAAAAGTCATTTTGGTGATGATCACAGGTGAGAGACCATGTAAACACCTGCTTCTTTCAAATGGGAAATGTAAGAACGAAACTGCTTATTATTGTATTATTAACATTGAATTGTTTCCAAAATGCTATGTTTTTTTCAGGAACGATACATTATTACCGTAAATTTCGGATTAAGCCGCTACTTTTTTTCCTATTTTGACTGCGGCTAATAATACGGTGCGGTGCAATTTTTTCCACCGAGGGGCCGCTACACCTTCAAAGAATTGTTTTTGCAATATAAGTGGGTAGAAGCGGATAGAAGGAGGACAAACTCTATCTTTACAAGGTGATATTTCCATTCACACACAGGAGAAATGAAGGTAAATACTGTAAATAGCGCTTATTTTCTCTTCGTTCTGTCCCGTTTTAATCAGTAACCATTCTCTTCCCCTGCTTTTCCCCCCCACACACACACACACACGCGCGCGCACACACGCACAGTGTTTTAATGCACCACACACACAACACCCACACGCACACACACACAACACACACACGCCCACGCACACACACGCACACACACACAGACACACACACACGCACACACACACACACACACCTTACACACACACACTCATACACACACACACACGCACACACACACACACACACACACACACACTCACACAATCATATACACACCTTTCGTCTCCGGTACTCCGTTACTCCCGGTACCACGGCGCGCATCCGCTAGGGACAATTTTCTGGCCGCTCCGTATGAGCGGCCTCCTGAAGGTGCTTTATTCAATAAATCCTGTTTTGTAACCGGATCTCCGCGTCTCTGTGCAGCGTCCACCGTTACACCGTGTTAAAATACAGGTTAGGAAAGGTTTTTCAAAAGGATCGGATGCGGGAGGAAACCTTATATCTTATATCCGGAGGGAATTTACGGTAATATTTTTATACTAATGCAATCTACACCTGCTTGTAGTTTTTGCAATGGGAACTGGCACCGGATTGAAGATATGCCATTCCTTTTTTGTGTTTTAATACCACACACACAATTACACACATCATACACCACAATCATACACTAGGGACAATTTTAAGGTGCTCCACAGGAAACAGGAAACACACATGGCCGAGACGGGAATCGAACCCGGACCCTGGCGGTGGCGGTGTGAGGCGAATGTGCTCTAAACACTAACTAACCCTACTAAACTCTCTCTCTCTCTCTCTCTCTCTCTCTCTCTCTATATATATATATATATATATATATATATATATATATATATATATATATATATATATACGTACATATATACATATTCTATAACTAGAAACATTTGTTTTAATCACATCACAAAATGTTTTCATTATTGTGACGTGAAAGAAAAATCATACATTAAAGATTATTTCCAAATTAAAACCTGAAAAGTGTGGCGTACATGTATTCAGCCCTCCTGAGTCAATCCTTTCTGAGTCAATACCCATTCTTCTTTACAAATCAGCAATTTTCAAGTCTTGCCAAAGATTCTCAATAGGATTTAAGTCTGGACTTGCACTACGCTTTGATCTCAACCATTCCATTGTACCTCTGGCCGTATGTTTAGGGTCGTTGTTTCAGTCTCAGGTCCTTTGGAGCCTCTAATAGGTTTTCTTCCAGGATCGTTCTGTTTTTATCTCCATCCATCGTCTCTGACCAGCTTCTCAGTCCATGTTCAGGAAAAGCATCGCCACAGCATGATGCCGCCACCACTGTGTTTCACGGAGGCGACAGTGTGTTCAGGTTGCTGTGCAGTGTTTCCGCCACACATAGTGTTTTGAATGTAGGCCAAAAGGTTCAATTTTGGTCTCATCTGACCACATGTTTTTATGTGTTTTTTTAATATAATCTCACCCTACTTTAAATTACTTTATCCCCGACCTGTCGGGTATGCTCTAGCAAACCTCGGAGGCCTCCAGTAAACAGCTGGAATTATACTGGGATTTATGTACACACAGGTAGACTCTAATTACTAATCAGGTGACTTGTGAAAGCAATTGATTGCACTGGATTTTATTTTTTATTCGTGATATCGTAGTCAAAGTCGATGAATACATATCCAAGCCATACTTTTCATATTTGTAAAACTTACCATGTATCTTTCTCCTTCCAGTTCATAATAATGAGGTACTTTGTGTTGGTCTTTTATTTTATTTTATTGTCTCTCTTTTAGGACTGTTTCTGATTTACTGATACATTTTGTACATATGTGCCAACTTGTATGGCACCTTCAATGGCACCTTTCAAGTTCACCAGCACAGCTATGAACAAAACGTTTCTTAGGATGCTTATCTTGACATGCCTTTCATTATTTCCCCGGAACTCCTTTTGATTTTTGTCCCAAATTGCTAAATATTTACCTGCGCGTTCAATAAGGACGCACATTTATCACTCCAAGCCCTTTTTTTTTTACCCCCACTTTGATACCAAAGAGCCTTGATGGAATGTGGAGACATTGGGAGGATTCTGTTTACTTTTAAAAATCCACCTCCAGTATCTTTAAAAGAGCTGGTCTCTGTCACCCAATGACATCTTTACAAGGAGGAATACTTTAATGTATATACTGCGCTCATTTGATGCGGCTGTCGAATCATTGCTTAAGGGTTTCGCCACTCGCCCAAACCCTCGCGATGTCTTAAAAGCATCTTGTTAACGTGTGAAAAGTTGCTTTGTATATAAATGCCCACAGAACGGAGTCGCACTCCAGTCGTCGGGGAAAAAAACGGGCCTGGATTTGATGTGATGGATGCTCTGTTTGCTTCAGTGCTTTTTCAAAGGGGGGAATTGTCCTTTTGCTCCTTTGCTAGTTGATTTGTTCAAGCCGGAGAGAACTCCATACAGTTACAGCCTAAAGGGAATGAATAGATCACAGAGAATCTGTCTACTCTGAAGTCTGGATAACTTGCCCAAGCCAGTCGTACCCAGTCATCTAATCTGGAGATCTATTTGACTTTCTTTTGTAGACAGTTGAATCAGGTGCTTAGAGAGCTGTAGAAAGCTGAATGTCTCCCCCCCCCACATATCCCCCATGCCAGCTCAGTTATACAATAACAAGGAAAGTGAGGGGTGCTATCCAAATTTTATGCAAAACATGCAAATCGATGAAAAGCACATTCCACAAGGCGGGTGGGAGCATGTTTCCTGGGCAGGGAGATGAATGCTCTCTGTGCATGCTTCAACTTTACTTACACTATTATTATCATTTTGCCGTTTTGCTTTGTTTGCAAATGGATCTATAACAACGATCCATCTGTCAGTAAATGATACGTCCTGTCCGACCACCTGAAAACACGTTTGCCGTTTTGCCGGAATCCACGACAAATCCCGTCGAAGCATTATCATTAGCTATCATAATGCAACATCGAAACATGTCGCTTTGAACCTCACGGTCAATGAGGCCTACGACCAATCGGATGTTTTTCGGGCCTGGTCTGTTTTTTTTTGTTTTGTTTTACCCCCACGTGTTTTTGGGACAGTAGCGGTTGAGCGTGAGACCAAAGATGATGTCGGTAAATTATACGTCCTATCCGACCACCTGAAAACTAATTTGTCGTTTTTACGGGAATCCACGACAAATCCCGTCAAAGCATTATCATTAGCAGTGTTAAGGAGTAACTAGTTACATGTAAATGACAAATGACAAATAAATGTAACAGTAATTCGTTACGGTTACTGAGGAAATGTGTAATTAAATGACGGTTACTTATGAAAATGTTAACGACTACAAATAGGGTTATAGCTGAACAATTACATGTAAGAATCAGTGCTTTAGACGACGGCATGACGACGGTGATTTTGATTTGAATGATGACGATCTGCTGCAGTTTCATGTGGGTTTGAAACCTTTTTTTCGTAGAAGGTTAACTTAAAGTGCCACCTAGTGGCCAAATGAAAGCAATCAAATGTAATCAGTTACTTTACTTTTATAAAGTCTTTGAAAAGTTACACTACTTATTACATTTTGAATAGGGTCGTTTGTAATCTATTACATTTCTATTACATATTGCATTAGGTATCAACAAGTAATACAACATCAAAATTAGAAGAGAGATTCCTGTGCATATTTATGAGGTCAAAAACAAAAAATAAATCTACGCACATATCAGGAAAAGTGAAATTGGAGACCACTTTCACTTCGTCTTGTAATTGTAGAGTCCTGAAGACTCGCCTTTATTTATTACATATACATTACAGTAATAATTTACCATCCGGAATATTTTTCATTTGGAATGTAACTTACAGCAACTTATCATCTTAAAATTGGTGGGATTCCTCAGTGGGACTGAAGGTTCAAGAACATTTTGTGTGTGGTCAAATACCGTATATTATTACCTTTATAAAGTGACATAATGTCTAGATCAGGGGTCTCTGGCCATTTTGGCATACTCCTTTAAAATAACATATTGTTAATGATAACATTTATCATTGCTCAAGGGCCCACTAATGGCAGCTTAGTGGTTGTGGGATTTGAACCTGCGATCTTCCAATCTTCCGATCTTCTGGTCCAAAGGCCAATTCCTTAACCACTGAGCTACCACCTCCCTATGATGTGGTCTATACTTATTACCTACGTGAAGACGCCGATCACGTTAATGATTTTTTGCCATAATTATCAACACTAAATATTACATTTTAGATGCATGTCACTTTTTCAGAACAGGCTTGAGAGCTACTCATGTGGTCCTTGTGGGCGACCTGGTGCACCGCGTTGGTGACCCCTGGTCTAGATGAATTGTCTAAGGTACTATGTGGAATGACCGGGCACGTCCCACATTCGGGGATTTTCATAGAACGTAACCCCTGCTAGTACCACTGTATTAATACAATTAGTATTCAAATATCAATACAAGTCTGACGTTTAGATACACATTTTTATATATATATCGTTGTTTAAAACGCTTCCATTTCGTTTTTATTATGCAAAATGTTTACTTATAAGGTCATTGACATTGCTTGAGAATTATATGACAAAATCTGTCCGTCATAAGTAATTAACGAAAAGTAGAAACAAATGATAAAGATTTCTAAGGCACTTTTATATATATATATATATATATATATATATATATATTATATATTATATATATATATATTTTTTTTTTTTTTTTTTTGTGATGAGTCCTGCTTGCATTTTGATGCTATCACCAAACAATTATCAGGCCGTTATTTATCATCGACTGATGATCTTTATACTAGTCGAACAACTTTTTCTATGTAAATAATAACTTATTTTATATCTACATATATAAAAAAAAATAAAAACACCTTCTCAACGACAGAACAACATTTTTAGTAGTAACAATACTTGTTTTCCCAAAAAAAAGAAAAAAAAAAGATGGCAAGACAGACGCAGACCTAATTTTAGACAATACGGTCCCGAATCAGTGCAGAATAAACAATAGCGCTGAAGGCCTTCTCATGACAACTTTTTCCTCCAGTCTCATAGTGCAGCAAATCTGTCTTCGGGGATAAATGTCCACAATGCGATTGCAAGAGAAAATTACAGAGCTACTTTCGCTGGAGGAAGGGAGGAGAAGGAGTTACGCTATTTAAGCTTTTGCGGCATCCTGCGCGGCATGCTGCTGATGATTGAGAGCTTAAAGATATCGCAGAGGTGGAAATGCACTAATGCCATAGACCAGGGGTCACCAACGTGGTGCCCGTGGGCACCAGGTAGGTCCCCCAAGGAGCACATGAGTAGCTCTCAGGCTTGTATAAAAAGTGCACAACTCATCAGTTGAGATGCGTCTATAATGTAAAATGTAGTTAATCGTTTGTTGATAGTCACTGTCAAGTGTATTTACATAGATAATTGAGTATCATTAATAATAATAATAATAATAATAATATATAACTAAAGGTAAATTTGTTATTTCAGAGGAGTATTTCAAACTGGTAGCCCTTTATATGACTCGGTGTCCATGTAGTAGCTCTCAGTTCCAAAAAGGTTGGTGATCCCTGCCATAGACTAAGCAAAGACAGTGGGTTGTTGTTGTTGTTGTTGTTTTTTTCTTCTTCTTTTTTCGGTTTGGTTTTGAGATCCTAAAGATAATCGGAAGATTTCGGCCATTTGTAAATAGCCTAATTAGCTTTTTGAGTGAGTGTGTGTGTGTCTGTATGTATATAGGGCTGTGGTAACAAATTCTAATTTATCTGATGCTGTCTCTCTGACCACATGCTGTTTCCTCATCCCACTCTAAAACACTAATCATTGAAAAAGATCAGCTTTGCCCTGCCACCCTCATTGACATGCACACAAATACAAATACACATTGCAGTAGTGTAGGAGGCTTTGCTCTAATTGCTTTTTAATTTGCATTTCCCTTGCCCCCACCCCCCTTCTCGGCTGGTCCAATTACAGAGGCCATTGTCTAAATATTTAGGGGCAGCATATGCAAACCCCTGAGCCCTTCTGTAGAACACTACATGTCGCTTTGAACCTCATGGTCAATAAGGCCCACGCCAAATCAGCTGGTTTTCGGGCCCTGCTCTGTTCCGTTTCGGTTTTCCCTCCCGCTGCCGCTCCGCGTGTTTTTCGGGACAGGAGCGGTTGAGCGTGGGACCGAAGAACATGAAGCAACATGAAAAGGTAAAAAAAAAAGGTGTTTACATTCCACCCAGCAAACAGGTAGATATCTATTCCACAATTGTATATTAAGGCTTTTATTTATATCCCTACAAATTTGAGAGCACCGAATGCTCATAAATCATAGAGGGCTCATTTCGAGACAATTTACTAGAGGGTGGCGGAGGGGGCGGGGTTTTCCTTATAGGCCACTCGGGCGAGCTTCAAAGCGCCTTTCCTGGCAGGCCGCCTTCTCTGTTTACATTTGGGCAACACATATTATCACTTGTTATTTGTATAAAGCCATTCCGCTGACCTGTGTTATGACTGATGGCATTGTTTTGTCTCGCCGTAATTGACTTGTGATCAAATAGACGCTAATTCGCGTCTCAATCTTCCACTAATTTGGCTCCCCACAAATGACACAGGCGTTTTTTTTTCTTTCTTTTTTTTTTCTTCCTTGTTGTTGTTTTCTCGTGGGGGATTCGGTTACACTCTACCTGCAACAAACATGAGATTCCACAAGTATCCCCCCCCCCCTCCTCCCTCCCTGACCTCCACAACATCTGCTTCACACAGTCTTGACTAGCCCAACAGGCTCCCCATGGAACACCTATGCCAGCCAGCAGGCCTTGCCACCCAGATAGCTTCCCGCCGGCATTGCTGCTCGACACAGACTCACAGCCGATGCCAGCGAGTCTGACTGCACTGAGAAGCAGCTGGGATTTAACACACACACATCGAAATCAACATCCATACTAAATAGTAGCTGGATCCACCCTCAGCCCCCAAGCATCTGATAACGTCCCCTTTTTTTCTGTACGATTGCACCATGGGGAGAAGGGAAACGAGAGGAGGGCGGAGAGTCTAATTTGCCTGTAGAAAGAAAGATAAGGTAGTTGAGGGATTTTTTTTTTCGGTTTCCAAGTGACTTTCATACCTCTTATCTTTTGAACATTTGACTCTTTGTTTTTCAGCTACAAGGGCAGGCAGAAGAACATCTTCGTTTATGTGTGGGTAGAACATGTGACCTGCTACACCCACTGTACAAATGAAGTCCCTTTGAGTTCAGACTCCCAATACCACCTAATGTGGCCTACGTCTACATTCTCAGCTACACATCTACGTGATCGTCTTTTATGTTGGTATTGCGTATGTCACGGGGGCCGATGACTTTTCCTTTCACTACGTTCACCACGTTTTTTTGCCTCCTTTTCTCAATCTTTCCATCTGCCTGTTGTCCCGGTGTCCCTCTTGTCCACTATCTGCCACCCATGCCGACAGCTGCCCGCTTGGCAAATGCCTTGGCATGCGGTAATTAGTGTAAGGGTGGTAGGGGGCACTGTGAGGGAAGGGGGGGTACAGTTTTGTTTTGGAGAGCGAATAGTGGGTGTGCTGTGTCCAGCTGGCTGTTCCTAGCTTAACAGGCTGGGCTTTGTGAAGTCTGACAGCTGCATGGAGACCTTGTGTGTCTTTATGTGTGTGTGAGTGTGAGGTGTGTGTGAGTGTGTGTGTGTATGTGTGTGCACATGTATATGTCCGTGCTTGACCAGAAAATAAAACATGGACTGTTTCTTTATCAGTAACAGTGCACAGACATTTGGATTGCATAGGGAGCTGGAGTTGAGTTTATTTCCTATAACATCAATAAAAAGTGACTATAACATGTGGCCTGTAACTCAGAAGCTCAACAGTTATGCTTTTCTTCACTGAATCGTATATTTCTACTGTTAAATATCCAAGAAGAAGCTATAAATAGTCTTCCGAAAGGCAACTTGCCATTGTACAGGAAAGCTCTAAAGCATTTGTGCGGCAAAAGGTACAATTTTAACTCTGACACCTGACTCCAATGCAGACACTGAAGGTTCCTTTCATATCAATAATTACACGTTTTCCTTTCTCCAGGTTGTATGAGGGACCCACTATGTAAATCCTTTGTACAAAGTATGATATAAATAATTCCTTTGGCAGCTGCAAACTACTGTATTGTCCATCTATTGTTATAGACACTTTCTGGCCAATCAGAATCATGGGTTCGACGGTGCTTTTGGCTCTTGAGACCAAAAAGAAAAGACTGAATCAGAGAGATAAAGAAAAAAAGAGATTTTTTTTTTCTGCCCGGCTCGCATGCTACTTTAGTATAACCCTGTTTAACTGATCTGAACTCGACCTGCTGATCCATCTCTCAGTGCTACTTCCTTTCCCATCATTAAACTCAAAGCAACCCAGCCGGCCGATGTTTGATTCCAGCCGATCGGAAGCACCCTGCCTATCATAACTAAATGAGGGGTGTAATGAAGTAAATCATAGATGGGGGTTGGTTCTCACAGCTTTGATGTGTGAATGATTCATCTGAAGAACCGCTATCTCTCTTCTCAGCAATGAGTGACTTGTGGTTATAATGGTAGTGAGCACATTTGTCATAAAATGGTTGCAGTAAAACCCTAAAACGCCCTTCCCTTTCGCAGAGTGCGATCATAAATGCCACGAACCTCTCAGTGTCCTTTGGTTATGGAAAGAGATGAATGGACCAGTGCTGCCTCCCTCCTTCGTTCGTTCGAGTTTGGGGGTGGTGATTACGACGTGGTGTGCACTCAAGTGGCTTTGGTGGGAAATATGGACCGTGTGCACAAACATGAGGGTTTTTTTTTTTTTTTTTTTTTTAGGTCTTCAAGGAAATGTAGTACTAAATACTATCTGCAAACGACCTCACGCAGCTAACACACTGCCATCCCAGAAAGTTGACAAATCGCTCTTTTCCAATGGTGTCTAAAGTACAGTGGTACCTCGGTGTGTGTCGTTAATTCCTTCCTCAGAAAGCGACTTTGACTGAATCTGATGTTAACCAAACTGAATTATCCCATTTGTCTGGAGGTTACAATGGGGGAAGCAAATAGCACGATCCTCTAGATGGCGCTCCAGGCTTCAGCTAACGTCGGATTTTTCGTTCGGGAATTCGGCGTCGGTTAACGTTGTTTCCTTCAGATTCCGTTGCGTTCGCCTGGAGCACCATCTAGAGGAACGTGACGGAATCCGAAGGAAACGACGTTAACCGACGCCAAATTCAAGAACGAAAAATCTGACGTCAGCTGAAGGCGACGTACACTGAGGTACTACTGTATTCCCATTCATTACTCAGGTATAAGTTTAGATATTAGGGTTTGAAGTATCAATTCAAGCGTTTTACTCGAGTAAAAGTGGAAAAATACTGATTTCAAAGCCGAAAAAGTAATGTAAGGGAAAAAATGGCATTAAGGACCAAAGCTTACATCACTAATTCGTTCAAATGTCTCTCCACATAGCTCCCCACTGTAGCTTCGGATGCCGAGGAAGTAGAGAAAGCACCCGTTTGATAAATGAGCCAGTAGTGGAGAAATAATCACTTTTGAGAAACCCCCAACATTGGTTATGTCCTTGCTGGAGTGTACAGGTTGCGATGGATCGCGTGGAATACCATCGGAATGGTATATGTTTATATCTCATCCAAGCACATTCACTCTATCCGGATGGAGGCATTTATCTTATTTTTTTTTGACAAGCGATTAGTAACGAGGCTATATTTAAAATGTAAGGTATAGAAAGTACAGATGATTGCGTGAAAATGTAAGGAGTAAAAAAAAAAAGATTACTCTGGTAAAGAATAGATACCCAAAACTTCTACTTAAGTAAGGTACTTCGTTATTTCACACCTCTGGTATTATTGGTGCATAATTGTATTATTTAATGGAATATCGATCTATCAATTTATGGTCCTTTGAGTCCCTAGTTTGCTTTTTGAGGTAGGATCTGTTTGCCCTGAGGAACTCTGTACACTCACTACCAGCATGCTGAAGCTACAAAGTAAACCAACTTTGCTGTCCTGTGCATGTTTTCCCTTAAAATATAGCCCCCTGGCCCTGTGCTGAGGCAGAAGTGGGGGACTGATAGGGATGGGTGGGCTGACTGTCAATCCAGTTCGTTTTTCCTTCGATGGGCTTCCTTCAAATTCCCTTTGAATCCGTCATCCGCGGTGCTAGCTGATTACCTTCCTTTGGCTATGTAAATCACTCCCATGCCATCACAATGGATCTTTTTATCTCAGCAGCTTCTGCTCGTGAAAAAGGGATTATGAGTGTTTAAAAAAAAAAAAAAAAAAAAAAGCCAGTCATCTCAAATCAGCCCCCGTTTTGTAGGCGTCAGTAAAAACATCTGTTTGTCATCCGTAAACACGGTTAACAGCATTATAACATCACGATAAAAATGATGGTGCTAGAGCGCTTTCCTCCGCCCCACCGAGACCCCCATGTGGCATAGATAGTAAGGGAGGATCTCGGAGCCGGGAGCTTTTTGTGTTTCTCTCATTTCTGGTGGAAACCTATATATATATATATATATATATATATATATATATATATATATATATATATATATATATATATATTAGGATGACTTGGGGCATTCCTATAGGTTATTATTTTTGTGTGTCTTGCTAGACCAGATGCTGCCGAGACAAGCAGACGGTTCAAAATACATAGGAATAAAACTGAAATAGGTCAAGGAAATGACTAAATGAACTGCCTGTCCAAAGTTACACCATGCATACAGCATTTAAAGTCCCCCAGGAGATGGTGTCATCGATTACGGGTGGTACTGTGGCTTAGCGGTTTGATTCCCGTCTCCGATATGTGTGTGTGGAGTGTGCATGTTCTCCCCGTGCCTCAGGGGGTTTTTCTCCTCCGGGTTCTCCGGGTTTTCACCCCCGGTCCAAAAACATGTGCGGTAGGTTGATTGGCACCTTAGAAAAATTGTCCCTAGTGTATGAGTGTGATTGTGTGTGCCCTGTGATGGGTTGACACCCCATACATGCCGGAAGACGCCTGAGATAGGCACAGTTTCCCCGAGATGGAAGTCGGATAAAGCAGTAGAAGTGTTTCTGGAAGAGATAGGGTCTTCAGTTGGGGATTGAAGATGAGCCAGTGACTGTTCGGACGTCCAGGGGAACCTGGAGAGAAGGTGGAACCAGTGGAACAGTGCTAGACGGTCTTAGGCAGCGAGGTGCGGTAGGGGAGGTGATGAGGATGTCTCTGAGGTATGAAGGTGCAGATCCATTTTTGGCTTTGTAGGTGAGCATGGGTGTTTTGAATCTGATGCGTGAGAGCAGCTACAGGAAGCCAGTGGAGCGACGCAGCAGTGGAGCGGTGGTTGTGGGAGAACTTGGGCAGGTTGAAAACAAGTCACGCAGCTGCATTTCGGATCGTTTTCATTAGACAAATAGCGTTTTGAGGTGGAACCTGCCAGCAGAGTTGCACTAATACAGCTCAAAATGACACGAGACCGAACGAGCAGCCGAGAAGCCTGTTGAAATTGATAGAAGTGTGGATCCGTATGTTATCATGGTTCATTTTGAGGGTGATGCGACGCGTGAGTGACAGCCATTACTGCCTGATGCAAAATCCCACCAATCCTGGCAGTAGCTTATTGATCTGCCGGTATTTAAAGAACAACAAGCAGGTGAATGAGAATCTAATCAGGGAGAAGTTGCCCGGTCTGAGAAACTGAATAAATGAGACCAAAGTTAAAGGTAAAACATCTCTGAAACATGCCTGCCAAACAACATCAACAACTATATAGAAATTTCACCACACCAATGGCTAAGCTAATTGCGGGACGGGGGTATCTGAAAAACAGATTTTGGGGTCCATCCCTTAGATATGGAGAAAGAGGGATCAGGTTTCATTGCTATTCTGTTTTTTGGCCTGAACTACAGAGGCGAGTGCAGCAATGTTCTGCACTTACAAAGTATTGGAAAGGCACAGTGTTTGTCAGCCAAAAAACATCTTAACTTGTGATCAGTAAAAGCAACCTTCCAGCTTCCAGCACACTCCCTCACAAAGCAGTCAGCCCTATAAAAAAAAAAAAAGGAGTGGGATCCTTAAGCAGCAAACGAGCTTGATCCTTGACTACACAATGCCCAATTCAAAGCAACACGGGCAAAACACCGCCAGCCAACACTGGTTTCTAAATAATCAGGCGATTGGGCCCCACACTTTGGCGCGCTCCGGGACAAAGGAGGAAAGGGTGCGAGGGCCCATGTGAGCGCGGCACACAGAGGCAGCCAGGCAGCGTGGCTTGCCTTTAACGAGCACTCGCTGATTGAAAGCTCCAATTGTGGCCCGCGCCTCGGCACGCCGCTCCGGCCACG